>OZ020306.1:54968964-55568964 GCA_963971305.1 Arcuatula senhousia
CGAAATAGACTAAGTGTAAAAGGCGTGTAAAACTCTGGATAGTTAGAACAATTTGAAGCATCAAAGTCTGCAATTTCAAATCAAATGTCTAATTTATTATTGTCAGAGCAACCATTTGATTTGTAGGGGGGCTATGAATATTTTAATCATCCTGCCCTTTTATTCTTGATTGGACATAATTTTTACTTGACAATTCTTGTTGACATTGATATGTTAATCGTTAGGTGATTTTAAGCAAGGAATTAGATAGATTCAAATTCCTCGTTTTAAGAGTTAAAATTCAATTTCAGTTGTTTATCTTCAAATTTTAATTTAGAAATCAATCTTTAAGGCCTATTCAGTAGTGTTCAGTGCAATATCTCTTGACTTTACGATTGTATATTATATCTATAGTGAAATGCACTGTACAATACCGGATAGGTTATTAAGGATGATCGCTGGTCAGTTTTAGAGATTTCTGTCAGATTTTTAGAATCCTCTGGATTTTACCATTTAAATAGGGATCATTTTTTAAACCTCCTAATTTCTTTCCATAATAAGGTTTATTGGGTCGTTAAGAGCTAATTTACAAAGTTTAATAAATTTCTTGCTATTGTCTTCAAGGAGGCCTAACCGTTTATCGAGGCGTTTTGTCCGTTACGTGTTTCTATCATAGGTTAACATTACGGTTTTGTCCGTTATATGTTGCACGAGGCAGTCCGTTAAGTAGTTTTATGAAAAAAAAAATTCATTTATTTTTACGAAATTAACTCTGAGGCTAAAATATAGTAAATAAGTGAAAATTGTGATAGATGTGTCCAAATAGTTTTGATTCACGAAAAACTTCCCGCAAAAACCATTTTGATTTGATTTTACACTTCTTCGCAAAACGAAAAGGCGGAGACCTACCCTCTGCAAAATTGTGTCCTTATAATGACAAAAAATGCATTAAAATACGTTATTTTCGTTAGATATGTCCTAATTTCGGTGCAAAATTTATATGGCATGCATTTTGTGTCCCCGGACACACGGACACAAATATAACCAAAACATAGATACATGGATACTAGAAATATGAAACATATCGGATACAACGCTATACATGTAAACCACAAGGCATATTGCCTCATAAACTACGGCTTCTAAGGGTACACAGCGGACACAACGTTATTTCACTATTCATCTACGGCTACAGGGGGACACAGCAGACACAGGCCCGACAAATTTTCTGGATGCGACTCGTTTCAGGGGACACAGCAGACACAAAGTTATTTCATTATACATCTACGGCTACAAGGGGACACAGCAGACACAGGCCCGGAAAACAATTTCTAGAATGACTCGTTTCAGGGGACACAGCGAACACAACGTTAATTAATTGTACATCTACGGCTACAAGGGGACACAGCGGACACAAGCCCGAAAAATTTTCTGGAAGCGACCCGTTTCAGGGGACACAGCGGACACAACGTTAATTCATTATACATCTACGGCTACAAGGGGACACAGCGGACACAAGCCCGAAAAATTTTCTAGATTGATTCGTTTCAGGGGACACAGCGGACACAACGTTATTTCATTATACATCTACGGCTACAAGGGGACACAGCGGACACAGGCCCGAAATTTTTTCTGGAAGCGACCCGTTTCAGGGGACACAGCGGACACAACGTTATTTCATTATACATCTACGGCTACAAGGGGACACAGCGGACACAAGCCCGAAAAATTTTCTAGATTGACTCGTTTCAGGGGACACAGCGGACACAACGTTATTTCATTATACATCTACGGCTACAAGGGGACACAGCGGACACAGGCCCGATGATTTTTCTGGAAGCGACCCGTTTCAGGGGACACAGCGGACACAACGTTATTTCATTATACATCTACGGCTACAAGGGGACACAGCGGACACAGGCCCGGAATTTTTTCTGGAAGCGACCCATTTCAGGGGACACAGCGGACACAACGTTAATTTATTATACATCTATGGCTACAAGGGGACACAGCGGACACAGGCCCGAAAATTTTTCTGGAAGCGACCCGTTTCAGCTAGGGGACACAGCGGACACAACGTTATTTCATTATACATCTACGGCTACAAGGGGACACAGCGGACACAAGCCCGAAAAATTTTCTAGATTGACTCGTTTCAGGGGACACAGCGGACACAACGTTAATTCATTATACATCTACGGCTACTAGGGGACACGGCGGACACAGGCCCAATGATTTTCTGGAAGCGACCCGTTTCAGGGGACACAGCGGACACAACGTTATTTCATTATACATCTACGGCTACAAGTGGACACAGCGGACACAGGCCCGGAATTCTTTCTGGAAGCGACCCATTTCAGGGGACACAGCGGACACAACGTTAATTCATTATACATCTATGGCTACAAGGGGACACAGCGGACACAGGCCCGAAATTTTTTCTGGAAGCGACCCGTTTCAGGGGACACAGCGGACACAACGTTAATTCATTATACATCTACGGCTACAAGGGGACACAGCGGACACAAGCCCGGAAAAAAATTCTGGAAGCGACCCATTTCAGGGGACACAGCGGACACAACGTTATTTCATTATACATCTACGGCTACAAGGGGAAACAGCGGACACAAGCCCGAAAAATTTTCTGGAAGCGACCCGTTTCAGGGGACACAGCGGACACAACGTTAATTCATTATACATCTACGGCTACAAGGGGACACAGCGGACACAAGCCCGGAAAAAAATTCTGGAAGCGACCCATTTCAGGGGACACAGCGGACACAACGTTATTTCATTATACATCTACGGCTACAAGGGGAAACAGCGGACACAAGCCCGAAAAATTTTCTGGAAGCGACCCGTTTCAGGGGACACAGCGGACACAACGTTAATTCATTATACATCTACGGCTACAAGGGGACACAGCGGACACAAGCCGGAAAAATTTTCTGTCAGCGACCCGTTTCAGGGGACACAGCGGACACAACGTTAATTCATTATACATCTACGGTTACAAGGGGACACAGCGGACACAAGCCCGAAAATTTTTCTGGAAGCGACCCGTTTCAGGGGACACAGCGGACACAACGTTATTTCATTATACATCTACGGCTACACGGGGACACAGCGGACACAAGCCCGAAAAATTTTCTAGATTGATTCGTTTCAGGGGACACAGCGGACACAACGTTATTTCTTTATACATCTACGGCTACAAGGGGACACAGCGGACACAGGCCCGGAATTTTTTCTGGAAGCGACCCATTTCAGGGGACACAGCGGACACAACGTTAATTCATTATACATCTACGGCTACAAGGGGACACAGCGGACACAAGCCCGGAAAAAAATTCTGGAAGCGACCCATTTCAGGGGACACAGCGGACACAACGTTATTTCATTATACATCTACGGCTACAAGGGGAAACAGCGGACACAAGCCCGAAAAATTTTCTGGAAGCGACCCGTTTCAGGGGACACAGCGGACACAACGTTAATTCATTATACATCTACGGCTACAAGGGGACACAGCGGACACAAGCCGGAAAAATTTTCTGTCAGCGACCCGTTTCAGGGGACACAGCGGACACAACGTTAATTCATTATACATCTACGGTTACAAGGGGACACAGCGGACACAAGCCCGAAAATTTTTCTGGAAGCGACCCGTTTCAGGGGACACAGCGGACACAACGTTATTTCATTATACATCTACGGCTACACGGGGACACAGCGGACACAAGCCCGAAAAATTTTCTAGATTGATTCGTTTCAGGGGACACAGCGGACACAACGTTATTTCTTTATACATCTACGGCTACAAGGGGACACAGCGGACACAGGCCCGGAATTTTTTCTGGAAGCGACCCATTTCAGGGGACACAGCGGACACAACGTTAATTCATTATACATCTATGGCTACAAGGGGACACAGCGGACACAAGCCCGAAAAATTTTCTAGATTGACTCGTTTCAGGGGACACAGCGGACACAACGTTATTTCATTATACATCTACGGCTACAAGGGGACACAGCGGACACAGGCCCGATGATTTTTCTGGAAGCGACCCGTTTCAGGGGACACAGCGGACACAACGTTATTTCATTATACATCTACGGCTACAAGGGGACACAGCGGACACAGGCCCGGAATTTTTCTGGAAGCGACCCATTTCAGGGGACACAGCGGACACAACGTTAATTTATTATACATCTATGGCTACAAGGGGACACAGCGGACACAGGCCCGAAAATTTTTCTGGAAGCGACCCATTTCAGGGGACACAGCGGACACAACGTTAATTCATTATACATCTATGGATACAAGGGGACACAGCGGACACAGGCCCGAAAATTTTTCTGGAAGCGACCCGTTTCAGGGGACACAGCGGACACAACGTTAATTCATTATACATCTACGGCTACAAGGGGACACAGCGGACACAGGCCCGAAATTTTTTCTGGAAGCGACCCGTTTCAGGGGACACAGCGGACACAACGTTAATTCATTATACATCTACGGCTACAAGGGGACACAGCGGACACAAGCCCGGAAAAAAATTCTGGAAGCGACCCATTTCAGGGGACACAGCGGACACAACGTTATTTCATTATACATCTACGGCTACGAGGGGAAACAGCGGACACAAGCCCGAAAAATTTTCTGGAAGCGACCCGTTTCAGGGGACACAGCGGACACAACGTTAATTCATTATACATCTACGGCTACAAGGGGACACAGCGGACACAAGCCGGAAAAATTTTCTGTCAGCGACCCGTTTCAGGGGACACAGCGGACACAACGTTAATTCATTATACATCTACGGTTACAAGGGGACACAGCGGACACAAGCCCGAAAATTTTTCTGGAAGCGACCCGTTTCAGGGGACACAGCGGACACAACGTTATTTCATTATACACCTACGGCTACAAGGGGACACAGCGGACACAGGCCCGAAAATTTTTCTGGAAGCGACCCGTTTCAGGGGACACAGCGGACACAACGTAATTTCATTATACATCTACGGCTACAAGGGGACACAGCGGACACAAGCCCGGAAAAAAATTCTGGAAGCGACCCATTTCAGGGGACACAGCGGACACAACGTTATTTCATTATACCTACGGCTACAAGGGGACACAGCGGATACAGGCCCGATAATTTTCTGGAAGCAACCTACTATAGTATTTGAGGGAACGCAGCGGACACAACGTTATTTCATTTAAATCTACGGCTACAAAGAGACACAGTGGACATGCACAAGCCCGTATTTTTTTCCGGAAGCAACTCATTTGAGGGGATACAGCGGACAAAACTATAGAATTTCATTTTATAATTTTGAGGTTGAACTTATTTATGAATCTGATAATGACAGTAACTCATTATTATATTAAATTAATATTACAACAAAGTTTTGCTACGTATTTTACGCGTTTCGTCTATTTTAAACTCACCAGAAGCGCTCTACCCAAAATATTTCAAAAAGCCAGTCACTTTATGAATATATTTACCTGGTTTACCTGGTCTCGAGGTCTTCATCTGGGCCAGTGGCCTCTCTGGCCCATCTATTTCCTACATCCGAGTAGAATATATGAAGAGAATGGAACAATAAACCAAATTATGCTGAACTGGGAATCCAAAATATGACTTAAGAGGGTAAGGGCTTTTGACAATTTTGAAATTTAAACAGATGATTAACTCATTTTTAGAAATTTCATTTTATTCAGAGGAAATAGGTGTCAGGTAATTTTTACTAACACTTCATATAGGCGAATATAGAGTCTAAAGATTTTTTAACATGTTAAGAATTTTTGATAACCCTAGTTTTATGTCGTATGGAAAGCCGTAGTGGATCTCCGCATTAACAATTTATTTGCAATTGGTGTCAATAGGGAAATGTTTAAGATCCATGATTTTGACAATTCAATAATTTGACTTACGTACAATTTATATTTCGATCGAGCGCAGCCTTAATGATTTTTAAGAAAAGTTATTTGATTCGATTTGCTTTGATAAGTATAAAGTTATTGCAGTTGATTATAAGAGAAATCTTTTGTGGAGTTTAGTAAAAATACCTTAATCGATTTGCGTGTTCCTATCAAGTAGAAATTGGTTATTATTTATAATAATTGTTCTTTTGTGTGTTTTCGAAAATTGAGATTTTGTCATTATATGAACAATTCAGGAAAAAAGTGAAAAACGCTGCAACCTTTACCAATAGATGTATTTTTCAATGTCTAGGAATTTTCATTTATCGCTCGTGATTGCATGCGAATTCCGAATTGTGTTCTATGTTTTCGTTTAAAGAAATGTTTTTTTTTTTCAAACAGTTTTCTATTTTTATGTCCCGCCTACGAATGTATAGGGGCATAAAGTGTTCGGGTTCGTTCGTCTGTCCGTTCGAAACCCAAAAATTTTCACTTCCTGACAGGTGCCATGTTGCAACCGTATTAGTATGGTTGATACACCTAGTTATGCTTACCACAAAGGATACTCCGGATGCTCGCTGTGACCTATATTTTCCGCATGGATGACCACTAACAAAAGAATGGTTAAAGTTCATTCCCGATTTTGATAAGTGCCACAACAACCATATTGTTATGGTATGTACACATGGTGATATGCTAAGCAAAGAGGATGCTTCGGATGTTGGCTATGACCTATATTTTCCACATGGATTACCACTTACAGAAAAATTGTTAAAGTCCATTTCCAGTTATTTTGTCCTATAAAATCGGATTTACTCTCAGGTATAGGTTAATTTTTGATAAAAATAAAGGCGGGGCACGGTGTCTGTTTGGCACATTTTCTTGTTAAATCTGTCTTTAGGTGGCTATATGGATACAGTTTGGAGTCTTCTGTTTAATTATTTAGATTATCAATATAACGTTGAACATACAAATCTTGGAGAATTTCATTAAAGTAAATTCTCTTTCATTTTGATATTTTTAGAAGTATCTATCTGTATGTATGAAATCATCATCCAACAAAATATAAGACTTTGTGTTTTAATAAGAAAAAATAATGGGTAGACTCATGCAGAAATATTGTAGGCCGCTGTCTTTTTGATTCACAGAACCTTGTATGAATTTGTTCAATAAATGATTTATTATCTTCCAGTATGGTAAAATCGAATTCTCTGTGTTGCTAGGTAATAAATATAAGTTCTATATTCATGGTGAATTGGTCGGGGATGTCTTAATTGACACCTTGATATTCTAAAAAAAAACAACAAATATGCACTAAAAATGCTAAAGACATGATGCTTTTGTTCTAGCTCATTATAAATTATACAAATTAGTTAAATTTAATTAAAATATTGCAAAAGTTTTGTAAAGATAGCTTAATCTTTTTTTATATGCCGCCAATCCCGCTGAGCCCTGTCAAGTCATGAATGAAAATTCAAATAGCATCTACAATAAACAAACAATAAACAATAATGAATACAGGATTAGTTTGACAGTACTTGAGACAATTAAATAAAACTAGTATTTATTTTTCACATTTTCTAACTTTTAATGAATGATTGAAGATGTTAGCTTAATATACTTCTGAGCTTTATAACAAACGCCAAATAAATAAATAAATAAATATGGCACCACCCTATATTTGACTGACTGGGGAGTTTAACGTCGTGACTATACCTATATATAGGTCTGCAGCGACGTCCCTATATTTTTGTCGTTACGATAATTTATAAGGCACGGACCATTTGATTTTCTGGGGGGGGGGGCTGGGATTTTTTTGAAAAAAATTTCCCGGCTCTGATTTTGGTAAAAAAAAATAATCTGGCCAGCACCTAGGTTGAAAAAAAATAATCTGGTTTCAATCTTGCCAATTGAAAAAAAATAATCTTGCCAACAAAATTTCCTTGCTTAATATACGTGTGAAAAAAATAACCTGGCCCGCAAAGCGGGCGAAAAAAATTTCCCGGCTCAAGGTAAAATCCCAGGCCCCCCCCAGAAAATCAAATGGTCCGTGCCTAAGCTGGCAACCGGCTCCCTACTGTTCAGATATCTTCAGATAACAGCGGGGTGCAAGCCTGGATAATTTATCTATATAAATGTGAATTATTATTGTTCATTAATGGTTGGTTGATAAGATCATGGAAGTATTAAATTGAGTCAATTTAATACTTCCATGATAAGATCAAAAGAGTTTTAGATAATTATTTATATAACACGATTTATAGCGGAAAATGACAGTAAAAAAATGAAATAAAAGAAATGGTTCATCATACATGAGAATTCCACAAAATCGTGATTCCAGAAAATTTTAAATATCTTAGACCTCTAGACCGTCATATTAGAATGGATTTGCAAATTGGTAAAATCTAACAATATTTCAGGCGAGTTTATAAATAAAATTTCGTATACAATGAACATTTGAAAAGTAATATCTTTAAAAACACAACGAATCTTTTTACGTCCATTCTTGATCATTGTAGATGTTATGAGTTTTAACTAATTTTTCACAAAAATTATCTTAATCATAGACTTGTTAAATCAAAATACAGGGACCTATGTCTTTTTATACCAAATTGAATGAAACACCTTAATCTTTGTTGTTTGTTTAATACAAATTTTGATTAATTTCAAAGAACGACAAAAAGTAGTGTCACTGTGTGAAAAATAATCCAAACTTTGTGACATTTTTCTCATAAACACTTAAACTGAAGAATTAACAAGTTGCCATTCTATCTAATATACATTACAGGTCAATGGAAATATGTGCAGAAATAAAAATATGTATAGGTAAACCCATGAAATTATTAGAATATACAGGGTAATGCTAAAAACGCACTTTTTTAGATGCAATTTGACTATTTCACGATTTTTATGTGATTACGTAATCAGCCACCGAGAAGTGTATTACATGTACATTGTGGACCCGAGGGGGTTGCTTTAGCATCTTGTGACGGGGATTTAAATTGGAAACCGAATCTATGCAATCATGGAAGTATTAAATTGACAATTTAATACTTCCATGATGCAATTAAGTCATAGCCGAAAAACTTGATACATACATAAGTTATAATCATACACAGATTCAATGACCAAATCTTTGCGATGGAAAATTGCTATACGAACCTATGAAACTAGAGCTATGCTACATGTAACTAACTTAATTAATTATGTCAATTTTTTAATTAAATTTAATTTATATTTTAAACCTGTATATGTTAATTTCTGTCGTGCGTGTATGTAAACATGTATAATGAAAAATATTGCATTTTTTATAATTTTAAAGTTACATTCTTTAATCGTATTTGGGATTATAATATCCGGAATTAGCTGTACTCTACAACGTCGCAACAGTTTTGACAGACAGACGACAAAGGAAAACTTTAGCTTTTTTTTCAAATCTTCGATACTGCATGCCTTTGGGCCCTATTTATGATTTAATTTGCCATAACTTGGCGTCTGTCGACCGTCCGTGGACTATTTAAGTACTTTTCCACATAAGCTTCAGGCAGGGAGTGGCTCATTGATAATTTCCACTTTTAGATTTTGGGATAGGATAGATAGGAAAAACATTATAGTGGGATATTTTCCCATACTTGTCACTGTACAATGTATCCAAATTTTGACTGGTAATATCTCAAAAGCCTAAGATTGACCTAAAAATTTATTGAGCCAAAACAAAGTTTATTGGGTTTGCCTGTATACCTAATTCTATACAAAAAAAAATGTGTATTTGCCAAGTTATCGTTTTAGTATCTGCATTCATTCTAAGTAAAAACCCAAGTATAAAAGTAGGACTTAAACATTTAAATCCTCTAAAAACATTTGGGTAGTCCAAGTTCTTCTAATCAGATGGACCGACGGACACCAAAGTTATGAACAATTCCATTTTCAGATTCAGATTACACAAGACAGCACCCCTACAGCGCGACGGACGGACGGACGAAATGACCCGACTCCTTGAACTTCATCTATTTACAAAATGGGAAGGACTAATACGGGGTCCATAGAAATACCCAAGAATACCCAAAAATACCCAAGAATACCCCAAAATACCCAAGAATATCTTAAATAAAGTAAAAAATGTGCAAAGAAGATTAAATATTGAATTATTTATCGATAAAAACATGTTTTAGATTAAAAATATGGTCCGCTAATACGTGTCACAATTCATTAGTATACTATCTGTCCCCGCAGAGGCTGATGGATCATCCAATACATAATTTAGGAGTGGATCTGGCTAAGTTAGTCATGTGCATATCATTGATATGGATCTTCAACATAAATGTGAGTATACTCGCTGAGAGGTACCCAAACATGTCCAAGTCCGGCTATTTTTTTACATGCAAGATACTATGTGAAAAGTCATTGTGTCCTTCCTTTGTCACAGTTAAAGTTTCTTCAAAATCAGTTAGCAGTTTCGGGGTTACACTCCGTGTGACAAAAAAGTTCGTATGGACGGACGAACGGACAAACAGTGAGTAAGGTATAAAGTACATGATCGGGAAGTGGGGTAATGACAAATGACCCGGCCATTTTCAGACCAGCGACATTTTAGCTTTTTTTTATAATCGTGACCAATATATAGTAACAGCGAAAATTAGCATATAGTCAAAATAGCGACATTTACCTGTATGTATTTAAGCAAATAAAACAAAGATAGAATAAGTGAAAAAGAAAAGAATTTAGATTTATGTCCAATAGACAATAAACTTAACGTAAAAATCCCAGACAAAAGTGAATAAACTTCTAGTAAACAGGCAAAACATGAATGTAATTAAGCTACAGTAAAATAAACACACATTAGATATATATACTACATATACAATACTAGTACATTGACTCAAAATAAAAATGGCTTAGAAACAGGAAAACGCGAGGGTCTCCCGAGCATTTTCTTGTTTAGAGCCGAATTCGTATAAATGTAAATATACAGTTTTAAAAAGTACTTTGATATTAAAGTTCAAACTTGCATCACATAAAATTCATATGCATGTAAGAGGCATAATTTAGCTCAAAAGACACAAGTGGCTTATAATCATGGCTTCCCATTTGCACATTTTAAAGATTAAGCCCCGTAACGTTAACCTCTTTCTATGCCCATCTAGTTTTGATCAAAAAGATGGAAAAGTCCAATGGGCAAAATAAATTACCATAATTATATGCCCCAAAATGTCAATATATAGTGATCGGGTTCGTTCGTCCGTCCGTTCATCCGTCCAAAATAAGTGCTGCGAGATGGGGCATTATGTCTTTCGGACGTATTCTTGTTTATTATAAATTGTCGTATATGAATTTCTCTTTAAAACGTATATTTCTTAATGTAATGTCGCTGTATTTATATATGATATCAAGAAAAAACAATTAAATATGTCGCTGTTGTCGTCCATTCGAATCCCTATTGTTTGCCGAAAAACTGTCCATCAAACTGAACAAATTTTGCTTGGCATGTATTTTGAACTTCGTCAACAAAACACAACCTTTGAAATTGGTGTAAATCCATGTATCTACAGAATACCCCAATAATTTAAGAGTTTAGAATTAAAAGCTGTTATTGTATTGCGAGTTCTAATATTTTTTTTTTGTGAACTGGCATCAAAGTAGTCGGTCATTACCATATAAACCTAATGTAAAAAGAACATCAACCTTTATTTGGTCTTAAATTAGCATTGCACATGATTATATTGTCTCTGATGGTAGCATAATTACAAGGAAACCTTGAATAGGATGTAATAGCATCTTTAGTGTCCGAAATCGATTGCTCATATTTTAGTCAATGATTAAAGGCAACTCACTGCTTGAAAAATAGGGATTTTTATACCTTAAACAGCTTATTGCGCATGCGCACTAACAAATAAATTAATAAACCTAACATTTATTATGTGTGTCCTCATATAGGTGTCAAATGTCTAAAAAAAAACCCAAGAAATGTAAAAAGAAAAAGTAGTTATGCACAAAAGATTATTAAGAAATGGCGCCATTCTAATTTCGCAGCGGCCATCTTAAAAATGGCCGAAATCAAGATGTCCAACTATGAATTCTGAACGATAATATAATGAAGTATGTTTGTACAAAATTTAATTCATGCTTTTATCGCGATGGGAAATATTTTGGTGAAAAATCAAGTTTATCCGCTCCACTAAAATATATTGTCTATAATGTACCTGCGTTTTCCATTCTTTTGGGGAAAAAAACTGCGTTTAATCAGGTGTGTTTATCATAATTTGAGTTGTTCATATGAAATAGATGTATAAAGTGTGGAAAAATCAAAAGTTTTGATGCTGTTACAAGATGAAACTGATTTAGGGTTAAGAATTTCCTTAAGTTTTTTCGAATTCTTTACGGTCCACATTTGATTGACACCATTTCTAGAATAACAGCACTCGAAATATTTCTTGGGGCCAGATTTAATTGCCGTCAGTATTGAAGTAAACAGAACCGAAAGAGGTTTAATGGTACATTTGGATGACCCCACAATGAAGCGCTGCTTGTATGGATTTTTATGTAATTTGGGAATCCAATACAGGAGTGGAATGTCATCATTATTGGCACAAACCGAAAGGCCGGAGGAGGAAATGACAGATTTTTGATTGTCAATTATTTCCTCCTTGGACAGTATTGTTGCTGTGCATGTGGTGCTATTACTGTTGATTTGATTTGAACATATTTTATTCATGAAAATAACATGAAAAGGATTGGAAAGCAGGACTAATATACGATATTGAGATGTGGAATAAGTGTACGCGACACAACAAACATAAACAAACAGCAATTCAAAAAATCACAACGGAAAACAGCAAGCAGTCTTCAACATGACCATAGGTCACTGCTTACCGTCTTGCATTGGCCCAAGGCTAATAATACAATACAAAAGTATCAAAACCAATCCCTAAATCATCAACGAAAGACTCAATTCTTGACATAAAACAGTTAACATAGAATGACAAGGACAAACAAAGGCTTTGGCAAAGTTTCAAGTTTTTTGGCTTAGGACAGGCACATATAAAATGTGGCGGGGTTAAACTAGTTTTTTGGATCCAACCTTCCCCCTATTGATAAGCTTGCACAAAGCTTCCATAAAGTGTACAATTACTGTGCTATTACTGTTACAACCAAAACCTAGTTCAGCTGTTCAAATTCATTTCAAATTCCCAAGCAATTCGAGGTCAAATGATTAATATCATTTCATACGTATGTATAAATTCCCCGCCTGTCAATTTCATGTCAGGTATAAATGGACATGCATGCCGTCGACTGCATGTAGTATGTTCCGGATATTATTAAAATCTTTTCCATTGGAACCGGCTCACTATGTTTAAGATTATCATTGCTTATTTAATTATATTCCCTTCAGAGACTGAATTTTACAGACCCCATGAAAAACAATCAAAAATTACATCCCCCATAGACTTCTTAGACAAAAATATGAAAAAAAAAAACTGTTTGTTGGAACATCCCTACCACCCCGTCTATATCGATAGTAAGGATGATAAGACCGATAGAGGGCGCTGAATTATTCGAGTTACCCACCAGCGAGTGATTCCCCGCACTTATCATATTTCTTCCTAAAATTAAATTGGAATGCAATAAAAACGATGTAAAAGGATGTCATATATGTCTAATTTAAAAAATCTTTGAACAGCGATAAAAGAAAATCTCCAGTACAGCTCTTATGGTCGATATATATATCGGTTTGTCGAGCGGTAAAATGGCATCTCCGCACCGTGAACATGCATTATTTACAGTTCATGAATTTCGTCTGTGTAGTAAATATGAAAACAAAATACCTTATTCTTATAAATGTATATGATTGGAAATAACTAATTAAATTCGACACAAAATTGTAACGGAACTTGACAAGTTTCCAAACTGAGATAATTTTTAATTTTCTCAGTTCCAAATGCATGTTAAAAGTCTATTTAAAGCGTATCTGCACATTTCTAGATTGCTATGTCCCTTCCTGCTTTTTTACATATTATGTTATCTAATCCAGCATTATTTGATTTTAATTTGATGATCAATTGTTTTAACCATGCCGATTGGAACACGTCAATGCATTGCGCATGCGTGATATGGGGTATCGCGAGAAGTCAATATTTTGTTTTCATCAACTTTTGTAACTGTTCAGCCCAATAAATAATATCCTTCTTACACGGTCATACGATATGTTCAAAACACAGAATCGATCAAAAATTAATTTAATTAAAACGATGTAAAAGGGTGTTTAAAAAAATCTTTGAACAGCGATAAAAGAAAATCTCCAGTACAGATCGGTTTGTCGAGCGGTAAAATTGTATTAAACAGAGCGGCATCTTCGCACCGTGAACATGCATTATTTACAGTTCATGAATTTCGTCTGTGTAGTAAATATGAAAACAAAATACCTTATTCTTATAAATGTATATTATTGGAAATAAGTAATTAAATTCGACACAAATTTGTGACGGAACTTGACAAGTCTTAATTAGCAGTTCCAAATGAATCGGTTAAAAGTTAATTTAAAGCGTATGTCTCTGCACATTTCTAGATTAATGCTATGCCCCTTCCTGCTTTTTACATATTATGTTATCTAATCCAGCATTATTTGATTTTAATTTGATGATCATTTTTTTAACCATGCCGATTGGCACACGTCAATGCATTGCGCATGCGTGAAATGGGGCATCGCGAGAAGTCAATATTTTGTTGATATTAGATTATTTTCATCAACTTTTGTAACTGTTCAGCCCAATAAATAATCTGAATTGTAATATGATTATTATATCCTTCTTACACGGTCATACGATATGTTCAAAACACAGAATCGATCAAAAATTAATTTTGTGTCCGTGTGTCCGGACACAAAATGCATGCCATATAAATTTTGCACCGAAATTGTGCCACTAATGATTTTCGTCATTGACAATTTTTTTTTGGTTGTAAGTCTTGTGCTACTTGCACAATAAAAAAAACATAAGAGAAGGATTTTCTTGCCCAAAATATTAATATTGGGACAAAAATGCCAAAATTAGTATTACTTTGAGAAACATGGTCCGTTTAGAGGCACGTGACACTTTTTAGGTCCGTTAATGATGCATGTCTCACATTTTGAAAATGCAGGTCTGATGGAAATAAACCTTAATATAGCGAATCCCATTCATCCCAATTATCAAAATTGGCAAAATCGATGATATCTTTGTCAGAAGATTGTAATGATTGGTTTCACAGAAAAATTGTATTATTTTTAATATAATATAAGTGCCTAAATATTTACATGAGTTTGTGGCAATGGAAATAAATCTGAACACAATTATTAATTTTATTTAAATGTATTTTATTTGGAAATACTTACATATATGATACAAATAGAATAATATAGTGCTACATTTATTTATGAAAAAAATATAAAAAGCGACAGGAGAGATATTGAAAAAAAGGTAAAATATTAAGAGGTATGTGAAAAAGCCATTGATCTGCCATTGGAGTATCACTTCAGGATGTAGTAAGTGTATTTCTTGGACGTCAGTTTGTATGTATGGAGTTTTGAAAATTTCAGTACGGTTACAGTACGGTCTAAAGTTCCAGAAAATGTGTCTGTGGTACAAATCCCTTCATATTTAGATATTTTTCTCCATTTATATTTTTTATTTCCATAGTTTTTGTTCTTTTTTCTTTTCATTGCTAAAATAAATAACCAGAACAGACTGTATCGAACCGTTTTCATTATATTTATTAATAATTAGTAGCTTATTGCTTCTTTCATATATTATATACATATGTATTGTATATGTTTTCAATACCGTTGTTTCGTAGAATGATCTAGAATGGTGTTACATGTAAAGCCTTTTGACAATTGTTCATATCTAGACGTGCATATTCAAATTTTCGATAAATCCACATGAATTTTGTCTTTTCTTCTGTATACTAGCGTTCAGTCCTTATAGTAAAATTATGATATGTCATATAAAAAAAACTATTTTAATTTTCTATCTATCTATGTTATTTAACGGACATAATATTTTGTCACAGGCACTTAACGGACCAACTTAACGGACAAAATAATATGTTATCAGCCCTTAACGGACCATATTTTATAACTTTTCCCCTATTTCAAAATTATAATATAACATAGAGCATTGAAAATTAAACAGAATGT
This sequence comes from Arcuatula senhousia, assembly GCA_963971305.1. Classification (NCBI taxonomy): domain Eukaryota; kingdom Metazoa; phylum Mollusca; class Bivalvia; order Mytilida; family Mytilidae; genus Arcuatula; species Arcuatula senhousia. Next base: position 54,985,044 of record OZ020306.1, read on the forward strand.
TGATACATTATTGTACTTTCTATGGATATCAACCAAAACATATGTTTGGTTATATAAAAAGAGAAATTGATAAAAATGAGGTAAACATGTTTACATTTGCGAACTTTAAAATACTAAGGAGCCACACGCCTTTTCATTTTATGAAGTTATATAGAGCTATTTTTACACAAATGCATATCGTATCGAACAATCATTCATTTTCATTTTGACAGATGTAATTTTTATAAATCTAAAATGCGTATTAATTATGATATAACAAATTAATTACTGACCTTCAGTGTTTTTCTCGATTATACCTGGTTAACGGGCTGTCACGGCGACTTTAATTAACGGATCATAAAAACCGTGAAACACCTTTTAACGGACCATATTTCTCGATAACGGTTAGGCCTCCTTGGTCTTGTTCTGGTAATTTCCTCCGTTGACTTCGGAGCACTCTACAAGTTATTTTTCCATAGGTTTTTTCATTAAAACAAGCACAATGCTTAAACTATGGAAAAGCAAGAGAATGCCTTTTCCCGCCAAATTTTGAACGCCTAAAAAATTTGTAAGCTTAGTTAGTACCTTTACCTGTGGTCTATTATCAAATTAATAAATTTAGGTACCTTGTTATTTTTAAACTGACCAGCGAACATCCTTAAGATTGCTTACAGAATAAACAAGGGGTTGCACCATAGACCTGTATATTAAATAATTTAATATACAGGTCTATGGTTGCACTTAGTCGTGCCAGGGATTAAATAAAACTTATTTGTATTGGACATCCCTGGTCGTGCTAAGAATACCCCCACTCCGCCACTCAGACAACAGGAAGTAAATGTGCTACTGACCTGGAAAAGGGGAGGCACGATACAACTCATCATGCTAAAGCTGTATACCACATTTGAAATCAATCCCTTTTGAAGAAGCCGAGAAATCTGTTACGAAAAATTATCTATTTTTGACCATTAAAAAAGTCTAAGTTGGCTTAGAAAACAAGAAGAAGATGCGTGACTGACCTGGAAAGGGGAGGCACGATACAACTCATCATGATAAAGCTGTATATCAAATTTGAAATCAATCCTTTTTGTAGGAGCCGAGAAATCTGTTAAGGGATATTGTCTATTTTTTACCCTTAAAAAGCCTAAGTCAGCTCAGAAAACAGGAAGTGGATGGGCGACTGACCTGGGAAGGAGAGGCACGTTACAATCATGATAAAGCTGTATACCAAATTTGAAATCAATCCCTTCAGTAGAAGCTGAGAAATCTGTTACGAAAGTTTGTTACGGACTTGTTACGGACGGACAGACGGACAAGGTGATTGCAATATAGCCCCCTCTCTTACGAGTGGTGGTATAAAATTGGTAGACGTCATTAAGAAAATTAAGGGTTTAGTAATACGAGACACACACCTGTTTTAGGGACATAAGCCGTAACCTTAGACTTGGTTAAAATATTGGTTTTGCCTTACCATTGCATGTCCTGTTTCAGGGGGTCCAATGTAATTGGTAAGTGCGTAGCATAATTTGGTAAGTGACTATAAAGATGGCGGAAAAACCTCGATTCGATCGACAACGGTCAGTTTTCTCTTCGTGTTTACAAAAGTTATACACATCTTATGAATAAAACCATGTTGCCTTTCGGCAATTATGAGTTATGAGAAATAGTACATAACAAAAATTTAATGCTTGATTTGCTTATCAAAAAGCTATTGAAGAAAAACCGGCCACTTGACAGCAATTTTTTTGTCATGTCGAAAAAAACAGGCTTTGTTTCAGGTACTCTGATCACAAACGTAAGGTTTTATGGTGTTTTGTGGTTTGTCAACAAGCATGGATATTCCCAAATATTTTTTCGGTAAAAGAAACATGTATTTGTTGACATATTTACAATTATTTTATTTTTTGGTAAGTGCAAGTCTGTGTACTAAACAAAATTGGTAATGAATATTATCACAGTGCAAACATCTTTATTCATTGCGTTAACGTTTTAATGAGATAGATGTTTTTTTGATTTCCGATTCATTTCTATTCTACTACATGAATCTGTTTAGCAGGCTGAATCAAATAACTTTGATTTTTCCGACAAAGTACGTGAACATGTACATATTTTCCGGTTATGTTAATTTCACATTGCCAATTCGGTTACCTTGCTATGATGAGTATGGTCTTGTGTTAGATTAACACTCTAAGTTTTATTTTAAAAGGCATACTAATACAAATAAGTTTATGATCAATGTGAAAACCTATACGAATTAAATGTAACTAATTTTTCGAGCTTTTTGTGTTTAAAAAGAGTTTGAAAGTATCACTTACGAAATATGTTTGAAGCAAAGAAGGTGCTCTTTTAATAATATAGTTCAGCTTTGAGCACCGAAACCAAGGAAAATGGCATTAGCCCAGATGGCTGGTTTTCCAACCGATGCCAGTACATAAACATTTGGACTATAATGTCACAATACAATGGGAATCTCCCTAGTTCTGATAGAACTGCTAAATTTGTAGTCTGTTTAGAGACCCCTGACAGAAACTTACAAAATTTCATGTTAAGCTTTTCTTGTTCCCAGTCTTTGTATATTTCATAAAAAATCAATTGCTTTCTTTTTGGTGTTACGTTTGTAATCCCCCGTTCTCGCACCCATATTAACAAATGGGTTTTATAGTATGATCAAAAATGTGAAGGAGAACCTTAATTGATGGAGATACCACCTTCATGTCTCTATATAGTTTAAAACTGGCATTTAATGCCTTTTTATATAACTTAGACTTAGCTTCTGTAAAACGGCAAGTTTTGTCGACACTATACCAAGATATTTATAGCTTTTTACACATTCAATCTTTTAAATGCCAATTAGAAATTCTTCATTTAATAATTTACCAGAGTTTTTAAATACGACAACTTTGGTTTTGTTAATATTTATATCTAGACACCATGTTTTACAATACTCCTGCAAAATATCGAGTTTATTTTGTAGACAGTCACATCTTTTAGAATCAGCCATCAAGACTAAGTCGTCTGCATACAACAAGCAAGGGATTTTCCTGTTATCTAAAGTAACTGATTCTGACTGATCTAACAATTTTTGTGGTAAATCATTTATGAAAAATTTGAACAAGTTAGGGCTAAGTACGTCATCCTGTCGTACACCAACCTTGGCAGTGAAAAAATTTGTCATTTTGTTGCCCACTTTGATGCATAAAGTATCATTTAAGTGCATATTTTTTAGTTTTCTATAAAAATAACCATAAACATTTCTTTCAAGAAGTTTGAACATAATTCCAACATGGATAACTCTATCAAATGCCTTGCGAAAATCCAAGAAGCAAGCATATAATCTTTTATTCCCTTGTTTTAGATAATTATTAATTATACATTTCAACACAAATATGTGATCTGTGGTACCAGATTTAAAAAAAAAAGCCAATTTGACTTTAATGTAATACTTTATTATCTAACAAAAATTTGTCAAAGCGTTTACAAAGTATTATATTGAAGAGTTTCCCAATACTATTATTAATAGCTATACCTCTATAGTTTTCTGGCATTTGACGTAAACATATCTATAAGGGCAAATTTTAGAGTGTTAATGGGCAAAAACATTTCATTCTATCAGTCATTGAAGTAAGTGAGTGATTTAGCATCTGGGAGCCTCTTGTTGAAAAAAAATGTTTAAAAGGTAACCAGAAAAATTTTGAAATTTCAAATCCCAGTGCAAATTTCCTTTTTCTTAAAAAGTAATTGTGTGCAATAACTTGAAGGTTGATTATTACTTTAGGCTGTAATCAACATAAAATCTTGGGGTATGAGATCTACAATTGCCAAACAATATCATTATATTCTCTTACAAACTTGTTTGGCATAGTGTTAACTGCCCTACTCAGTGAAAAGACACTTAGTTACAGAAACATAGCAAGCTGGGGTCAATCCAGACATTATGGGGAGAAGCCGAGTGAGCTGAACATGACTTGGACATATGGAAAGCTATTGTCAATGCCCTATGCCCTCCAGGGGTACAGAGGGATAAGTCAAGTCAAATACTTGATGCATCTGACAATAAAATAGGTGTGCATGCTACATATTTCAGGGGGTATCTTTGCAATCTTAATGTAATTAGCAGTTTCCATTTTAAATTCATGCATTTGCATGAACCATTTTTAGAATTTTACCTTTTTGATAGAGGAAGGTTTTTTGGATAATAAATGTTTGTGGTCCTGAATAGCAGCCGCCTTTTGTTCAAGAAGGGGTATAATAAAATGCTTAATTTTCTATCTTTTTTATTTCTTTTCTTTTCCAAATTTTATTTTGAATGGAGAAGAAAAATATAATCAGTAGCTGATATTAGTTTCCAGGAGGTGACCCTTGAAATGGTTAAAGACAGATAATTTACTGATAGGTTCCTATAATGAAGCTTTTCTTGTTTGCAAGACGTGTGTAAAATCATATGGAACTTTCATGATTTTTTTATATACTTAAAATTTAACAAAGAAACAAAATACTTCATTCTATTAATTTATAACATCATTTATTTGTATCATTCTAATAAATAAATTCAAAATATATACATCAAAAACAATTCATAACAGCTTTTTGACAAATGTTTGTACTAAAACTTATATGGACGGATTATAACAGCACTATTCTATTATCACTAAAAACATGGAAATTTTCATTGGTTGATATTTTCACAGCATTCCAATTTGAAATCATTCACAAATTTCTATTGTTACATTAACTATGAGAGATATTTTTGTAGATTTCTCATGATTAAGAATTGAATAAAATGCTATTTACAGTATTCTCTAGTCATTTGTTTTACTCTGACACTGCTTCTATCACACATTGTAAATCTGTTAGACATTTCTCAGGAACTGATCGCTGATTGTACATATTGTTTATTTTATCTTGTAACCTAGGCAACACATTGGCATTCTTCATCATAACTTTGGCCTGAAATAAAATCAATATAAACAGGTTAAGATAGTCACATAAAAGATTATTACTTATAGAATAACTTATGAGGGGTGGCGAATATCAATTTTAATGTCACGAGTCTCGAATTTCCGCGCACAAATTAAATCTCCTAGCGTTATTCGACATGAGTGACATTAAAATTCATATTCGTCACCCCAAATTAGTTATACTATTTATTATATAGATAATTTAAAAAACGTGACTAATAGATCATCAAAATAATGAAAACAAAGAAGTTATTGATTGATGAATTGTGTATTGCGCACTAATCTATGTTACATATTTTTCGCGGGAATCTTCACGAGGGTTAGATAAATTTGCACGCGAGTTAGATAAATCCTGTTATTAACTCCGTGAAAATCTAGAAATCTATTTAACTCGGAAGTCACGATATTTCACCTTTATCTATATAATAATCTATTTTATCAACCAAGATGGAAAGAAGCTTGTTTTCTTTGTCTTTTTGGTAAGATTGAACAAGAGGCTCCCAGGAGCCTAAATCGCTCACCTGGTCTTGATGTCAACCCTATATTTTGTAGAGCTAAATGAGCTGAACATTTAAGCAAGCAACAGTTTTTTCCTTATCTACTATAGTTTTCATTCTATGAGCAAAAAACACGAAAAACCTTTATTTTAGGGGCCGTAACCCCTATAAGGGGTCATCTGACAACTTCAACCCTATGGAGACTTTTGTAGAGCTTTATGCGTTGAACATTTAAGCAAGCAACAGCTTTTCTAGAATTATTATCTGCTATAGTTTTCATTCTAAAGGCATGAAAAAACATGAAAAAGGTTATTTTAGGGGCCGTAACCCCTATTAAGGGTCATCAGACGACTTCTATCCTATGGATAATTTTGAAGAGCTAAATGAGCTGAACATTTAAGCAAGCAACAACTTTTCTCTATCTGCTATAGTTTTCTTTCTCTAGATCAAAAACATGGAAAAAACATTATTTTAGGGGCCGTAACCACTATAAGGGGTCATCTGACAACTTCAACCCTATGGAGACTTTTGTAGAGCTAAATGAGCTGAACATTTAAGCAAGCAACAGCTTCTCTCTATCTGCAATAGTTTTCATTCAGCAGGCCAAAAACATGAAAAATATTATTTCAGGGGCCGTAACCCCTATAAGAGGTCATCTGACAACTTCGACTCTATGGAGACTATTGTTGAGCAAAATGAGATGAACATTTAAGCAAGCAACAGCTTTTCTCTATCTGCAATAGTTTTCTTTCTATAGGCCCAAAACATGAAAAAACATCATTTTAGGGGCTGTAACCCCTATAAGGGGTCATCTGACAACTTCGACCCTATGGAGACTTTTGTAGAGCTAAATGAGCTGAACATTTAGGCAAGCAACAGCTTTTCTCTATCTGCAATAGTTTTCATACTATAGGGCAAAAACATGAAAAAATGCTATTTTTCACCTTTAAGGGGCTGTAACCCTTATAAGGGGTCATCTGACAACTTGGACCAAATGGAGACTTTTGTAGAGCTAAATGAGCTGAACATTTAAGCAAGCAACAGCTTCTCTCTATCTGCAATAGTTTTCATTCAGCAGGCCAAAAACATGAAAAAACATTATTTCAGGGGCCGTAACCACTATAAGGGGTCATCTGACAACTTCGACTCTATGGAGACTATTGTAGAGCTAAATGAGCTGAACATTTAAGCAAGCAACAGCTTTTCTCTATCTGCAATAGTTTTCTTTCTATAGGCCAAAAACATGAAAAAACATCATTTTAGGGGCTGTAACCCCTATAAGGGGTCATCTGACAACTTCGACCCTATGGAGACTTTTGTAGAGCTAAATGAGCTGAACATTTAGGCAAGCAACAGCTTTTCTCTATCTGCAATAGTTTTCATACTATAGGGCAAAAACATGAAAAAATGCTATTTTTCACCTTTAAGGGGCTGTAACCCCTATAAGGGGTCATCTGACAACTTGGACCAAATGGAGACTTTTATAGAGCTTTTAATGCTGAAGCAGTAGGGTGGCATCAGATTTCATCTATCTCTTATACTTTTTGATTTACAAGCCAAAAACAGTAGTCTGACCCCCCTGGTCTATTTTTAGCAACGGCGGCCATGTTTTTCGACGAATCAAAAATCCCCACATCAGTTCTGTGGGGGACACCCTAAGGTACCATCAGATCAAATTTGGTTCGAATCTGTTCAGCCGTTTCAGAGGAGAAGAAGTTTGAAGAAAAGTTAACGACGACGACGACGACGGACGACGACGGACGACGACGGACGACGACGACGGACGCCAAGTGATGGCAATAGCTCACATGGCCTTTGGCCAGGTGAGCTAAAAAGTAGAAGTTCAATATAAATTACCAGTAAACAGATGGGTTAAATTGTTTAAGGTTTTACGTTTAAAAGAAAAATTTCAATAACTAAATATGAAAATATAACTAATATTGAAAGCTGAATATCAAGAGCACTTTTTATGCATGACTTTAGGATAACTATGTGAGAATTTTTTTGTGATGAGCCAATAAATCTTAACACAGGCAATGACATGACCATAAGACTAAATCTTAAACCAATCCTTTCACTTCTTGTTACCTTTTGGTTATTGTACACCAAAGCCCACAACGCTGATATAGCTACTCTCTGTAACTGGTCTTGGCCACAATCTATACACTTCATTATCTCTGGTAACAATTTATCTGAAAAATTTAGGTAAATATCTCTTTTTTAAGTTCATGAACTTAAGATAAAATTTCGTGTAAAGACATTATTTTAATGCTTTGTTTAATCGTAACAGAGTTACAATGAAATCTGTCTAAACAGGACCCTTTTGGACTAAGAATTTAATAGATATAGACTGGTGGTCAGTTAAACATTAAGGTGGATCAGGGGTATAAGCAAAATCCATCAGATTGAACCTTTTTTTTTAGATTTATGACCTTGAGAATCTGGTGACCTAATTCTGTGTTTTTCAAAGATTATAAAGGGAAAAGAGTTATTTACCTTATTATGAGCTGGAAACCCATCAGATTTTGTTGTATTTCTTAAATGACAAGTCATATACACTATTTTTTGAAAAACTGGGGAAAAAAACTTAGGGTCACGACCTTCTTTTGTAGATATTTGAGAAAAAATAATTTTTCCTATGCATTTCTATATAAAAATTTGTCACACATTTTCCTGCCAATTATCTCCCTTGAAAATAGATATTATCAGAAAAAGCTGAATTCCTTTTTTCATATTTATGATATAATTATTTCATTTACAAAATAAATTGAATTAAATTTTACATCTCTTTTTGCATTTTAAAACATTTTAATTGATATGCAGAATCAAATTTTGCAAGATGTCAGAAAAAAATGCTCAGTTATATACTCCCCAAATACATTAAAAGACAGGTTTTCTGTTGAAATAGGTTTCACTGTATATCTATTAAACAATCAACTTGTTTATGCGTAACTAGAGGCTCCCAGGAGCCTGAATCGCTCACCTGATCTCTTATGCCAAAGTTTGAATAATTTCACAAACTTTCAAGAATACAAAGTTGCAAAACAATCCTTTCAGTAGTTTCAGAGAAGATTTTTGGCAATCAGTTTAAATTAATAGAAAAAAACAGTTAAAGGGCAATAACTCCTATAAGGACCATAGCAATGGCGGCCATGTTGGTTGGTCGACATGTATATAATTCACAAACTTGGTAGAGGACATCCTAAAGATCAAGTGTATCAAGTTTCAAAGCAATCCCTTCAGTGGCTTCAGAGAAGAAGATTTTTGAAAATCAGTTAAAATTAATGGAAAAAAACAGTTAAAGGGGAATAACTCTTAAATGGCTGATCTGACAATTTTGACCCTGAAATCATTTTTGTAGATCTGAATGAGCTTAACAATTCTGCAATGCTAATTTTTCCTCTAGCTCTAATGGTTTTCAAGTTATTGTCCAAAATGGTCAATTTTGACGATTAAAGGGCAATAACTCCTATAAGGAGTCGTTTCGCAATTTTGACTCAATGGAAAGATTTGTAGATCTTGTAATGCTGAACATGAGTGGTTGCTTCGGATTTTCCCTATCTCTTATTCTTTTTGAGTTATTAGCCAAAAACAATGGTCTGACCCACCTGTTCTATTTTTAGGGTTAGGTTGCGAAGCAACCAAAACCCTTATGCCGCCGGTCGTTTGGTTAGACTATGAAGGAAACTTTATAAATCCTGTGTTTTGTGGAAAAAGTTGGACCTAAAGTTTTTCAAAATATGTTTTTGTAGGCAAATATGCAAGCTTATCTATGATTGAAGTCCAGGCAAGGGTAGAAAAGCAGTTTTTTTGCTCAATTTTAGAGCTAACAATTGAGCCGAATCACCAATGGGACTTAACATATAGCAAGATAAACATTCTGCGGTAAAATAGTCCTACTATTTGTTGTTGTTGTAGTATGTACTATAGTTGTTTTACTTAGGAATTCAATCAAAGCAATCCGATTTACTTTTCTATAATAAATATGAGTTTGGCTACAAGACTTGTATACATTTAACATGTTGAAAAAGTTGTCATGCTAGCCTTTGAAATTGGCGCCACATCGGCGGATTAATTTTTCAGGTGATCAATAAAATGTAAACAATATGATTCTTGGATTTACTTGCGAAAATCATCCTGTTTAGAAATAATTTCTACTGGTCAGAAAATCCTTATTGACTGATGTACATTTAACATGTTTTTAAAAGTTGTCATGTTATTTTTGAAGCTAGAATGTGTCATATCGGCATTAATAATTTTCCACGTGATCAATAGAATGTAAACATTTACATGTGCCGATGTGGGCCAAGTTTATCTTTCTGAGTGATCTTGTACATCGTGTACCAAATGTTTATATGTTTAGGAATAATGTCTACAGATAAAGAAACTCTATTTATAGATAAGAAAACAAATATTTAACAGATTGAATAAATGATTGTTTACGTTTAAATTAATTATAATTTAAACACTCCCGCAGGTGTTCATAAATGGATAATGTTAATACTTAAACGATTAAATTGTTTTGATTACATTTATCAAATTGTATCTCCTGTCCACATGGTTCACATTTATATACATGTACATAGATCAACTTTGCATTCCAGTTCTACTTTCACTTTACTGGCACCTGTGAGTGGTAGTGTGGGGCTGGGCTAAACAGTCATTTTCTTATCCGATGTTATACAATATTTTTTTTTCTTATCCGATGTTATACAATAATTTTAGCATAAATATTAGAGATTAAATTGTTAATTGCATTTTGAAAATAGAGGGAAGTTTTACACGTAATTTTTAGGGTTGTGTGTAAAAATCTATTGAATTTTTATACCCCCCACTCGTAAGAGAGAGGGCTATATTGCAATCACCTTGATCGTCTGTCCGTCCATCTGGTACAATATCTTGGCTTCTACCGAAGGGATTGATTTCAAATTTGGTAGACAGCTTTTGCATGACAGGATCATACAATCTTAGTTTCTATGTCAGTATGTGATCCATTCCGGTTCTCAGAGCTGACTTGTACCTTTTTAAGGGTCAAAATAATTTTTTTTCAGATTTTTCAGCTTCCAATGAAGGGACTGATTTTTAATTTGGTACAAAGCTTAAGCATGATGAAATGTACTTGCCTTTCCAGGTCAGTTGGTCATCTTCACATTTTCTAATGTTCGAGTGGGGGTAGGATTAGCACGACTTAGTGCAACCCCTTGTTTATGAAAATGTGGTCCTAAAATAATGCCTTTGTAAATGCAATCATGTCCAATCATCAGCTGCATGTGTTCAGAGCGACTATCAACATTGGGCAACGGACAGGGTTCAACATGTTGTGTTCAAATTTGAAGTACTGCTGGTGTAAAAGTTAAGTCATCATTAAAATTTATTAGAAATTGTGTTGGTAAACACTGTACAATTTAAAATATGTAGTGAGTTTTTTTTTCGTATAAAAATCCCTCAGGTAATGCGATTTGGAAGCTCAGAATTAGTTGCCTAGGCTGTTCCGGAAATTGTAACAGGTAAATTTTTGTACATGCATTTCTGATTAAAATTATTGAATTATAAAAACTAACAAAAAATATTGCTGTCATATCATCATGCTGTTGGCAAAGTTTTTTTATTCAGATCTATATGAAACCAGTAGCACAAATACTTTTTTGCCTTATATATATTTGTATACCAATGCACTTTAAATAGCAGTCCTGCTTTTTAATCCACAAGATATACAAGATGCTACAACCACAGCATATTGAACTCTGCAAATTTTCAGAGCATTGATATGACTTTTCATCCCTTCAAGAGGTTTTTTTTTTTAAAAAGATAGCAAACCATGGCTGTATTTAGGGTAAATAATTTGACATTGATCTTAACTTAGATAAACTAGGTTGGAAAAGTACATGCATATCAATATGAAGTGTGGTGTTGAAAGGGAAAACACATTTCAGCTTATTTTAAGCTGTAGAACAGCAACCTAACCCTAGCAGTGCTGTGCACTTTGATTAGCAAGGGCGGCCATGTTGGTTGGTCGATGTGTATATAATTCACAAACTTGGTAGAGGACATCCTAAAGATCAAGTATACTAAGTATCAATGCAATCCCTTCAGTGGTTTCAGAGAAGAAGATTTTTGAAAATCAGTGTAAATTAATGGAAAAAAACCAGTTAAAGTGGAATAACTCTTAAACGGTTGATCTGACAATTTTGACCCTGAAATCATTTTAGTAGATCTCAATAAGCTTAACAATTCTGCAATGCTAACTTTTCCTCTAGCTCTAACGGTTTTCAAGATATAGTCCAAAAACTGCAAAAATGGTCAATTTTGACGATTAAAGGGCAATAACTCCTATAAGGAGTGGTTTCATAACTTAGACTCAATGGAGAGATTTGTAGAGCTTTTGATGCTGAACAAGGAAGGTTGCTTCAGATTTTCTTTATCTCTTATACTTTTCGAGTTGTAAGCCAAAAACAATGGTCTGACCCCCCTGTTCTATTTTTAGCAACGGCGGCCATGTTGGTTTGTCGACACGTATAAAATTCACAAACTTGGTAGAGGACATCCTAAAGATCAAGTGTATCAAGTTTCAATGCAATCCCTTCAGTGGTTTCAGAGAAGAAGATCTTTGAAGAAAAGTTAACGGACAGATGGACGGACGACGGACGCTTAACGATGACAATAGCTCACATGACCCTCGGGTCAGGTGAGCTAAAAAGTCTGATGTTTGATAATAGACTCCTTCATGGAAACTTTATCCTGAAGGTAATCAAGCATGCAGTAAAAACAGGGGGTATAATATGTGATGATTATTTATACCCTAGGGCAAATGTTTGTAAAATTCATGGGGCAACAACTCACTTAAACCTAAAGGTATACCTAAGTTAGGATGACTGCATGGACAAATAGATCCAGGCACCCAACATGCAGAATTTGCTTATTTTCATAAGGAGGGCATAAAAATCTATCATAAAAAATCTATCTTTTCTACTCAGAAAAGTGTTTCTATAGGGGTTTTATCAGAGAATCTTATACAAATTCCTAAAGTATTAAACATGCTGAATACTAAAAATTTGGAACAAAATATTCTCTTCTTCGCTTACAAAAATATCGTGTTTTAAGATTTATAGAATATTATTCACTATTTGTTAAATCTGCAATCATGCTAATATTACAATTGTATTCCTAAATTTTCAGCAAAAGAAAATTAATAAAATATTCTTTCTAGCTATTTTTACATTATCTTTAATCTATCATGTATTCTAAATTCCCTCTTTTCAGTTAACATAGGTTATCTCCCATATGCATGAGTTATCTAACTTTACAGCAGGTATGAAATTTATTTTCTCTGGATTTATTGTTGAAATCCTATGATAAATTTGAGGGGTTCAGAAAGAAAAGGGATTTCCCAACATTTTGAGATAGTTATGTAACTTTTTAAAACATTTCCTTTTACAAAAATACTTATTAAATAATCTGCAATAAAAATGTAAACTTTAAAAGATTTTATATAGTAAAGTTCTTGTGAAATTTAGGGAAATCCCTAATTTCTTTCAGATCTCTCTAGATTTTTCTTTGATTTTCCATGAAAAGAACAGAGGGGCTTAAAAATTACACCTCCTGCAAAGTTAGATAACTCCTGCTTATGGGAGATAACCTATGTAAACTGAAAAGAGGGAATACAATATTTGAGTTATAGCTATTGATATCATAATTGTACTAAACCCTTAAAGAAATTATCTCCATTCTGGCTTTCATCTAGAATAAAAAGCTTCGCCGAGCGCAGCATGATACGACCGCAACATGTTGAACTCTGTACATTTTAGGCCTAATATGGATAGTCTATTGTTCTGGACACATGCAGCCCATGGTGGACTGACAAAGGTTTTTGACACATGCTTCTCTGATGGACTTTCGACCCAGGGGGTAAAAATATAAATTTTGAATGTTGTATTCTACTCTTTAATAATGTTTGGGGAAAAAATTAAAAATCGAACCAGAATTTTCTTAAAATTATGATTACAGCCCCAAAAATTTATTCTTAAATTTAGAATGGCTACCTGACAAGAATTAATTAAAATAGGACCACAAATAAAAAAGCCCCATTTGGCCCCTAATTACGTAATAAGGGGAAAAAGGGGGGGTCACAAAAATTAATTCTTAATTTGGTATTCGCTATTTGACAAGAACAAACATGCAAAAAAAAATTTCAAAATCGGACCAGAAATAAAAAAGTTACAATTATGGCCCCTTTTGGTCCCTAATAACGTAACAGTAAAAAAAGGGGACACAAAAATATATCTGCTACTTGACAAGAATAAACTTGCAAAAAAAATTATCAAAATCGGACAAGAATTAAAAAAGTTTCGCTTTCGGCCCCTTTTTGCCCCTTATTACGTAACAGGTGAAAAAGGGGTGGGGGTCGCAAAAATAAATTCTCAAATTTGGATTAGCTACTTGACAAAAATAAACTAGCAAAAAAAATTTCAAAATCGGACCACAAATAAAAAAGTTTAGATTTTGGCCCCATTTGGCCCCTAATTACGTAATAGGCGAAAAAAGGGGGGGTCGCAAAAATTAATTCTTAATTTTGTATCCGCTATTTGACAAGAACAAACATGCAAAAAAAATTTTCAAAATCGGACCACAAATAAAAAAGTTTTTATTTTGGCCCCTTTTGGCCCCTAATTACACAACGGAGAAAAAGGCGGCACAAAAATTCATCAGGTTCATTCTTTTATTGTAAGAAACATTCTTGACAAATTTCACAGCAATAGGCCAACTAGGACCAAAGTTATGGTGGAAACAAGTAAAATATTTGAATTTTTTGCCCCTTTTGGGCCCCTAATTTCGAAACAAAAAAACGGGGGACCCCCAAAATCAATCCCATTCATCCTTGTATGGTAAGGAACATTACTGTCAAATTTCATAGCAATTGGATAACTAGAACTAAAGTTATTGTGGAAACAAACAATAAAGTAGTATTTTTGGCCCTTTTTTGGCCCCTAATTTCTAAACAAAAAATGGGGGGACCCCCAAAATCAATCCCATTCATCCTTTTATGGTAAGGAACATCATTGTAAAGTTTCATAGCAATCGGATAACTGGAACTAAAGTTATTGTGGAAACACTAAAAAGTTAACAGACAACGACGACAACGACGACAACGACGACGACGACAGCATCATACCATAATACGTCCGCAAATTTTTTGCGGTCGTATAAAAAGATGTCATTAAAATATTTAAATCAATAAATGGTAGAATACATTTCTTATCAAAAGATACATGCACACATATATCTTATCAGACAGAGTTATAAGTGACCAACCTGTATAAAGTAAATAATTGACATAAATCGTTGGGTCTTTTTACTTTTGTAAAGAGCACCTCAGACAAGTCTTGCACAGACTGAGGGCACATCTTATGACTCTGAGACACAATTTTAAATTTTGGATCACTTTTGTTTGTATATGTATATAGTTATGTTAAAAAACTTTTAAAGTACTAAAAAAATTTAGAAGTGTATGTATTTTGAATACAATTTTTAACTCCAAGTTTATGCACAGGAACTCCAAGTCTTATATTAGAACTTCATGTTTTTGTATAGGAGGTCCAAGTTTATGTATAAGAACTAGGAAGTTTCAAGAAGCAACATTTTCTACATAGTTCTTAACACTTTTTTCTGGAATCTTAGTATTGATATAGCCTTACCATTAGCTAGCAGTTTAGGTTTGTTACTGGAATGACAACACAGATTTCTTATGATCAACAAGGACAGTTCTACTGGCCTTCCCTGACTACACTCCATAAACTCCAGCAAGAGATCAACAGATTCTGAAAAAAAATAACAAGAATATGTCCAAAAGACATAATGCCCAATCTCCCAACATTTATTTTTTCCACAATTACTAAAGCATCAACATGGTTTCTATTAAGGCACTTGTCAGTCAGAAGATGGAATTTAACTTAACCATTCTTCTATAAGTGGTCATTCATGTGGAAAATATAGGTCAATGCCAGCATCCAAAGCATGCATTGTTCTAAGCAACACTAGGTGCCCCTACCATACCAATATAGTTGATGTGGCACATGTCAGTAAAAAGGAATGGACTTTAACCATTCTTCTATAAGTGGTCATTCATGCTGAAAATATAGATCACAGCCAGCATCCGAAGTATACATTGTGCTTAGCATCACTAGGTGCACCTACCATAACAATATAGTAGATGTGGCACATGTCAGTAAGTGGGAATGGACTTTAACCACTCTTCTTTAAGAGGCCATCAATGCTTAGAATATTTGTCACATCCAGCATCCGAAGCATGCATTGTGCTAAGCATCACTAAGTGCACCTACCATACAAATTTGGTTGCTATGGCACTTGTCAGTAAGAAGAAATGGACTTTAACCATTCTTCTATAAGTGGTCAATCATGCGGAAAATATAGGTCAAAGCCAGCATCCAAAGCATGCATTGTGCTTAGCATCACTAGGTGCACTTACCATACCAATATGGTTGATGTGGCACTTGACAGTAAGTAGGAATAGACTTTAACCATTTTTCTGTACGTGATCATTCATGCGGAAAATGTAGGTCACATCCAGCATCCAAAGCATGCAATGGGCTTATCATCACTAAATGCACCTACCATACCAATATGATTGATGTGGCATTCATCAGTAAGTGGGAATTTGGAAATATGGGATTTGGGACGGACAGACGAACGGACGGACGGACGAACGGACCCAAACACTATATGCCAATCTACTTTTGTAGATGGGGCATTAAAATTGTCGGCCATTGTTTCCCTGAAAATGAGACAGCATTTTGATTTAAATGAAAATTACTGTATATACATGTATAAGTATACAGGACATATATTTTGAAAAGTAATTTTAAAGTGGAAGAAGCAATATTCACTAATAAGCAAGGTTTTGGAAGATTGAAATATAATTCAGAAAACAGCATGGCAAAGACACTTAGACAGATCCAGGGGGGGAAGTATTTACTGTGTAAAATTTCAGAAAGATCTAGTCTTTGGTTTTTGAGATTCAGATTACACAAGACAGGCAACCCATAGAGCAAAGGACTGACAGACGTACAGAGTGACCAGACTAACTACCCTGCTTTCACATTCGGCAACGATAATACAAATCAACATCTCCAGTTTTGTCATCCCAGATCCGTCACATGTACATGTATGTTTATTACTATTTTCTTCAGATTCTTGTTCCTTATGACCATTAACATTTGGCTAGACATAATCTGATGAGTTATAATTTCTGTTTAAGTTGTATACCTTTAATTTTGAGAATGATCTGTTGTCCCTCTACAGAGAATGAGAGATTCAGGAGCAGTTCTAACCAACAGACTTCTAAATACTGCTGTCGCTTACTTTTCTTGGTCTTTCTGGGGTTCATGTCTGTAAACTCACTCAAGAAGTTACTCTGAAAAAAATACAAGGAATGTTTTACATGGTTATAGAAATCATTTGTAAATATTTTATTCTAATTCTTTATTTGTCTTCAACATGACTTTAAAGTTTACTTCATACATAAAAATATATTTATTTTTATACGCTAAATTAATTTAAAGTCAGTTTTATTTTTATGTCTGCTATGGATAAAAAGTCAGAGGATAATATGAATTCATTGGGTAAGCTATTGCTGATAAAAACAATGTTTGACACCTGAAATTTTCGTAACTGGCCTTTTGGCATAGTCTTAAAGCTCACCAAAAAGCAGTAATACTGGTGGTAAAGAAGCTATTACTGATAACATGACCAACCTTATACATAATATACAGAGTCTTTCAGACTACCACCCCAGGCCACGTTTTTTGTTGTTGTTAAGAATCCATAACTCAATAGAAGAAAATGTGATGTGGAATAAGCGTACACGACACAACCTACATTATAAAGGTAAATTTAAAATATCCACAATGAAAACCAGCCAGCAGCCTTCAATGTGACCAGTTGTCACTGCTCACTGTTTTTCAATTGGCCCCTGAATTGAAAATAATCATCATCATCATTATGAATAATAATCATCATCATCATCATCATCATCATCATCATCATCATCATCATCATCATCATCATCAACTTACCTTGTACATAATATTCCTGCATTCTGATGACAAAGTCAGTGTAGCAAGCAGTGAGAATAACAACTTGACTTGAGGTTCCTTCAGATTTTCTTTAGAAGTCAGCTTAATGAGACAATGAACCAGGGAGTTGGTGCTCAGCTGCTGAGTCTTAGGAGCAGGAGCAACTACTGTGGAGGATGAGCTGGAGTAGGCCAGGGAGCTGGTGGCTGAAAAAAAAACCAACACTATGATACTGTGATAGTTTAACAGCTACATGTGTAGATAGGAATTATTTTAGTTTTTCTTGCAAAGTAGTTTGTTCAGTTTTAAGTTCGTTCACATTTTTTTTCAACCAAATAAATAGTAGCTTTTTAGCTTTTAAACAATACATACATAAGTGATTTGATTCACAGCAACTAAGAAAGAGGGTAAAATCTACAATTGAAAAAGCCATCTACTTCATGTTGAAGAAAAAAACATCTATAAAAGTTTAATTTTGTGACTGTTTTATAAATCAAAAATGGTATTCTCAATTTGTTCACATGCCCTTGATTTTAGAATACAACTTTATGACATAAGAAAAACATATGCAATGTAAGTACAAATACCGCCCATACCTGTAGGACATTTAGCTACATATGATGCCAGTAGGGCCAGGGAGGATGATAATAGGGCGGGGTCCAATAGACACCAGGTCCATAATCTGTGTATAATGTTGTGGAGTCCACTGTAAAAACAGGCCATCTGAAAACAAAAGACCATTAACACTGTAACAGTAAATCAGACATATAATTTTCAGAATATGATAACAAGTTTTTTTTGGTATCAATCCCTTTAAGAAAATCATAATTTTGTGTTAATTTCTTTTTTAATTAAGTTGAAATCAAAATTACAACAAAGTTCAAGGCGGTAAATTTTGCTATGCTTGACACAGGTTTCCTCTATTAAAAGCTCCCCAAAGAATCGTGTTACCCAAAAGATTGAAAATGCCAAATAATGTATGAAAATAAAGAGCATAAATAGAAGATGCCAAACTGTCAAAATTATGACTAACATCAACCTAGACCTAGGTCAGACCTGGGGTAGGAAGAACATCTATATAAGCCTCATGTTCCTTTGCTTTGTTTTACTTCAATATTTATATTGTTTGTGTCATGCATATACACTCCATATCCTTTTATTTTTCATAAAATGTATTAATAAAATAAAATGGCAGGATGTCATATTATTGTATAATGTCTAAAGCACATCTCTTTAAATCTTTTTCAAATGTTTTTAAAAAAAATATTAATTCACGATTTTTAGAATGTTAGGTTCTATAAATTCACAACCTGCTGCTTAATTCTAAACATACCTTAGCATCAAGACTTTGGAAAATGAAGTTGCGTAACAGGTCAAAGGTCAAGGTCAGCTCCTGGACATGTGACTCCTCCTTCTTCTTGTTGGCTTTGTTGACCTGAAGAGACTCAAGGTTCAATTTACCATGAGTCTGTTTTATGTGTTCTATGATGTTTTCTACCAAACCCACTGAAATGAAAAATGTAAAAATTTGGGGTTTTTTTTCAAGAAGCTTCATCATTTTTCTTTTTTTTTAAAGACTGCAACAAGTTATTTTAGTTTCTCTATTGATTTTCTCATTTCCTGAACAATTAGTCTAATTTTTGACAGATTTTTTTAACGCAATAAAGATTCAGCAAATATTGATCTTATATTGTATTAAAAAAGTGTTTCATTTACTTTGTAGCAGACCTAACAGTACCAAACAAAGGTAGAATTAGGACTGGTGTGCCGGGCACATGCCCTCTTGTTTGACCGGAAAATTTGTTAGGAAATGTATGAAACAAGAGGTCCCACAAAATTTTTTTTTTTACTGTGCGCCCCACGAGAGCCAAACCCTAAAATAACAGAAAACTTGATTTGTATAAACCAAACTTTTTTCAAGTCCTTTTTTATTTGTATACATTTTTTACCTGTATCAACCAAACATCTGACTATACTTAATAAACTCATCCATTCTTGAAGTGGCTTATTACATGTATAACTGTTTTGTATGTCTTATTCTTAAGCATTGCATGATCCCCTTTTTATCCATCATGTCTATCATATCTACAACTTTTATCTTAGCCTTAGATATTTGCCTCATTAAAGTTCTTTACTTATTCTTCCAAAGGGCTGTGTTAACATAGGTTTCAATGTACATACAGACTAAAAATTAGTTATATACTGTTAACCAATATATTTTTATGACTACAATAATTCATGTTTAAGGCATAAGGCTATTTAGTGGCTATTTATTTTCTGGATTTGTCGTAAAAACAATTAAATTTCTTCTCTTAAGATTCAATTAATGAAAATGAGTTAATTTGTGACCTGTCATTTTTACAAATTTCTGTTCCTCATGAAATCAGCAAATTTAAATCACTCGTGAAAATAAGTAGTAGTTATCTTACAGTCTAGTGCTGTTTGTTTTGCTGTATCACATATAGCCAAGAGATTCCTCAGAGCTGTCGATGCATGAAGTCTGTCAGTACTTTTATAATCCAATGATTTCAGGATGGAATATTCATACACTTTAATTAGGGCTTTACATAGTCTACAACCAGTGGTGATATTCACTTCATCTTTGTCTTCTGTGTCTAAAAATAAACAAGGAAAATTCAAAAGTTGTTGCTTGTGATCCAAAGGTTTATGCATGCAATCTAGTTGATGAATAATTTAAATAATCTTATATGCTTTTGTGACATCTGACTTCACAAGACTCAATGAACAGCAATGGTCACATTGAAGGCTGCAAACTGTTTTCCATTGTGGATTTTTGAAATTGTCGTTTATATTGTAGGATGTGTCCCATATACTTATTCCACAATTCATTTTCTTCTGATTGAAATAAGTTGATTTCATGAGTTAAGAATACTTCTCATTTCCATATTCTTCTAATTTTCATTCCTAAATTATTTCTGTCACAAGATGCAATTTTTTTTCAAGGTAAGGCTTTTGCTAGTTTTTTGCGGTGTTGAATTAGAAAAAAAATCTCTCAATGTTTACTCCTTCAAGTAGCTAAGAAGATAAGTTTTGTACACTTCAAATTTTACTTCACAAATTCAAATCTTTTCATTACCTTTGGAAGTTTTATTGTTAAGGAGTTGTGAGATTGTCAGTGTAGATTTAGATAGCTCTGGTTGTCTCCCTTGGAGCTTGCCCTCTTCACTAAAGAGGACAGAAAGAAACTGTAGACATGACAGGTAAAGATCCCTGGTGTGTTCCATTCTGGCATCAAGTATTCTCTGAATGTTCTCTACAATTTACAATGTAAGCCTTTGTTAGTGCTAATCATCTATCTATCCATTTATTTCTTCTTTTAACATTGAAACTTTTGTTGTCAGTTTAGGGCTTTTCCAGGAAAAAATGTCTAAGGGGTGGGAACTCTCTTTGATTTTTATTTCCTTGGTAGTGGGTTAACCATGTTTCTAAATGCTTCAGAGTAGTTAAACAAATTATTAAAATTCTTGTGGTGGTACCCTCAATAGGAAGGTAAGTTCCAACCCCCTGTACATTTTTTTCTGGAAAAGCCCTTCCTTCCCATGATTTTTCTTGCCCCAATTTTATTATTCTCTTTAGCAATCATATTTTTATTTTTTCATTATTAAATATAACATATAATGTACTTGAATTTTAAGAAGAATAAGTTTGCTGTTCTTTGTGCTTAGCTCTTATTCTAATGTTTATACCAGGCATGTTATAGTTATATGAATATTTACTCCAAAGCCAATAATGTAAATAGAGCATCAAACATCGGATTAAATCAGTGGTGCTTTATCAATCTTTGTTTTTCTTTATAAATATTTTTTGCCACATCTATTTTCTGAGACCTAAAGTAACCAAAATTTATATAAGCAATTACTGTAACAGCACAGACATTAAGTTTCATCCTTTTTAAATGATATTACCTGATAGTGCATCCCAGACATTTGGCACTGCTTGTGTAATGGCCTCTAAACCCGAGGCTCCCTGGACCTGCAACAGCATGGACAGGAAATGGAAAACAGAAATCCATAACTCGTGACAAGCACCTGTCACATCTGACGAACCTGAAAAAAAAGGTATTAGGAATATATGGCATTTTGTTTTTGAGATGGATTTTATCACGGCAAGTATCAGTCAAGCCAGGCAGGGCAAGCCTGATATGTAAAGCCGTGATAAAATTCACCTCAAAATGTCTTATATTTCTTTTATAGGCAATACCGATTTATTCATGACCAACTTCATATTTTCTAATAATTTCATTTTATGAAGAATCTATTTTAGCAAAGGCGGTGTTGGGCAATTTCATGAATGACGTTCCAATATTTTCATTGATGAATTGACACAAAAGAACATATGCCTGCGACATTAATGCATAGCAATGTAACGCGCCTCCTTAGAAGTGACCTGTTATTTTTTTTATCACAGCCAGTATGTGATACAAGTTATCTCAACCAGCAAACATCAAAGGAAAATGCCGCACAATACCGAAAAAACCGATTAGACAATTGTGTGCTGCTTACTTAATGACCAGTCAGTGCCAGCCCTTCAGAAGTGATGAAAAATTGTTGGGGCAAATGCAGTAGTGAAATGATTATCCTAAGTGAAACTTGAACATTTACTTCACTAAACATCTATAAAACATTGAAATTTAAAAATTGTTGTTGGATGTTCTCTATTTTTTTCTTCTTAATCTTGCCCTGTAAGCATTTCTAATGTGACATTCTTTTTCTGTTTTTTAAACATTTTTAAATACAAATGAAACTTGTTCAAACATATACCACATCCCATGCAAATCCCATCGTTGATATAAAAAACTGAACTGAAAAAACAGGTGCATTATAAACTCTGTCAAATTGTGAAAGTTGTAAACAAACATAGTGTATCCACTACCCAAATCATACAAGACTCCATAATGTACTTTATATGAGTGCATAAAAGGGAATACATGTACTGATACCTTCTGATAAATCTTCATCTAAAATTGGATTGTAAAATAGGTAAAATACTCCTAAAAGTCATTCTTAAGCTTATATCATTTTAGAAAACAATATGTATCTTTCCAGTCAAATAAAAATTACAACAAAGTTTGTGACCAAAAAATTAAAATGCATAAAGGACACATCATATCTGTAACACACTCTATCCGAATTATGTAAAACCAAAGTAAACTAGAACAGCACAGTGTATAAACCAAAACTACTTTACAGATTCTTCAACTAAAGTATGTTTATCCTTACAAAACCATAACAAATGTTGTTGTTTTTTAAACCAGATGTACAATGATCATGACACATACTCAGTAATATGCACATCTTTACATCATTAGAATGGTTCAAGCAATTTCTAATCAAAAGTCGTCATGGTCTAATGGTTTTTTCTTTAGCAATGTAATTCTAAATTGAAAAAGAGCAAAATTTCCAAATATCTTTGAAAACAGTGGCCATACCTGAGTATGTGATAGTCAGGAGAGACAGAGTTGACAACAGAAAGTTTTGATTGGTCAGAAGATCCTGTCTGATTGGTGTATCATAGATGACACATGACCTTAACAGGTCAAGGACACTGCCATACATCTGCAGCAGACCACAGAAAACCAGTTCATACTGGTCAGAACAAGTTTCTTCCATCTCTTTCATGTAGGCTTCCAAAAGGTTGGTGTTCACCAAACTAAAATGTTAAATTGGGAATGATAACCATTTTTGTTTATTTTAAAGTGACATTTTGAAATAATAAAATAATAGCAATAAATTATGGTATTCAATTGCAACTTCAAATCTTGCAATTATTTAAGGTGGCTTGAGGCTTTTAAACTGAGCATCTTTTTTCACATATTGGTATTTTCTATAAAATTGATAAACTAACTGGACATGGTAGAAAAATACTATATATCATACTATCTTTTATCGAATTGGGAGCAATCATTGTACAAAATAGGTCTTTTTAATTATTTTTAGAATTTCCATTACTAAAATCAAAGGGAGATAATTTGTATAGAATGAATAGGAAAATATTCAAATTTCATGAATATCTTGAAAAAAAAGGCGACCCTATGTTTTTTTTTCATACAATTTCGAACAGCATAAGTAAAGGGACTTTCCTTCAGATTTTGGGCTGATTCTATAGTAGGAATTCTTCTTTATTTGCCTCTATTGCTTTTCTTCCTATATATTATATATAAAAATATTGAAACTTTGCTATTTCATGAAAGAAGCTGTAAGAGCTCTAAAATGAACGGTGACCCCCCATTTTTTAATTGATTTTATTTATGCAATGTGTCAAAAATGAAAAAAAATCTATAGTATAATTCTAATAGCCCTGAGACACCTAAATGGATGCTATGTCATGTACATTTATTAATCTTATTCCATGTTCTGTATTATATTCATAATTTACATTTTCAAATTTTCTTATATACATATAGTACATTTATCTGGAAGTAGATTTCTTTGATGTTCTCAAAGTTAAGAATGTAAACAACCAAATGTTTTAAAGGGAAACAAGAATAAGTCCACAAAACATAATGCCCTATCACGCAACATTTGGGACAAACTAACGAAGGACAAATGGACTCGGACACTAAATGCCTTCTACTTTCATAGATGAGGCAAAATATTCCTATAAGTTAATGTTCTATAAGGAATAGAGAGGTCTAGCTTTAATATAGTTTCACATGGTTCATATTTTGTTTTTATTTCAACACTCTTAAAATTCAATTTGATCCTTTAAACTTTTTCATGATATGTCTATGATGAGCTCTTTTTTTTAAAATGTTTTGCACATAAAAACTTCCATGGAAGACGTATGTCGCCTGCGTCTTAAAATATTTGGTAAACAGGAAGTAGAAGAGTTACGGGCATAATATCACTTTACACCATATAGTACCATAGGAGGAAGCTACATACCAAATATCAAGAGGTTTTGACTTGTTGTTTCCCTGAAAACTGCGACAAAAATTTTGTGAAGCCCCTGGACAGGGGACGCAGGGGCGCAGGACGCAAGATAACAGATAGTGCCAAAGTGACCCCTATATGTCGCTTCTGCAACACGTTGCAGGCGACATAATAATGATTTTTTTCTGCATAAAACAAACTTACTTGGTAAATATCTGTATGAAGCTATCTTTCTTGAGGCATGTGAATGTGTCCTGAGGAGCTAGCACCACAATATTTTTGATGAACTGGCACACAGCTGATATGAGGGCTGGGGTTACTATGATGGGACAGTCAACATCTCCCTGGGCCAGAGAACTAGCAGTACTGTCTCCCTGCTGGACATGGGCTGAGAAAAGATAAGAAAGGGTATTAAACAATTATATAAGTGTGAAGCAGAGTTAACTATCATAGGACAGAGAACTAGCAGTACTATCTCCCTGCTGAACATGGGCTGAAATTAGATAATAGAATGAAAATAAAGTGGATATAAAATATATGAAAGGCAGTATTTATTAACAAATAGAGGACAAGTTTTCCCCTAACCAAAGAAATATAAAGGTCGTTGTACTAAGAGAGAATTAAATGAAAATCAGAGTGAAGTATAAGCCTTAGTTCAACCCACAGGAGAGGACAAAAGTCACAAATAAAGTATACATGATTTTAAAATAAAGTCAAAAACACTGAAAATATATGCAGATAAAGATACATGTAGGAATATTTATCATATCTGTTATAATTTGAATTCTCAGTGTCTTTTTAAAGACAAGTTACATGTAGTTTAACAAACTGGATTAATTATGGAATTTCATTAAACAATAATAGGGTTACTGTTGAATTATACTGTTTCAGAATAGTGGTACCTTTTTCAATGGAATTTACATGACACCTACAAGTTGGACAATACCCAAGATTTATAATTTTATTAAGTCTGAAAATTGATTTGACCTGTGAAAACTCCAAAATTACATTGTTAATAATGATGCCACGTCAAGAAATCGTGACTGAAACAACAAACATTCAGCAATGAGCAAGGGGCAGTTGTGTATTTACGATTTACTTGCAACATTGAACAAATAAAATAATACATTCCAGGTAGGGTCACTATTTTCTGCTAAAGACAAAATGATTCAACACTTTTTAGCACTAAATAAGACTGTTTTCTTTTAATTTCATTGCCGCCCTCTACAGAGTAAAATGACCCATTTCAATAGCCCATAGAACCAGTAACAAGAGGCTCCCAGGAGCCTGAATCGCTCACCTGGTCTGAGTCAACCCTAAAACACTAATCTAGAGCTAAATGAGCTGAACACTTAAGCAAGCAACAGCTTTTCTCTGTCTGCTATAGTTTTCATTCACTAAGCCAAATACATAAAAAACGTTATTTTAGGGGCCATATCCCCTATACAGGGTCATCTGACAACTTTGACCCAATGAAAACTTTTGTAGAGCTAAATGAACTGACCATTTAAGCAAGCAACAGCTTTTCTCTATCTGCTATAGTTTTCATTCACTAAGCCAAAAACATGAAAAAACATTATTTTAGGGGACGTAACCCCTATAAGGGGTCATATGACAACTTTGATCCTATGGAGACTTTTGTAGAGCTTTATGAGCTGAACATTTAAGCAAGCAACAGCTTCTCTCTATCTGCTATAGTTTTCATTCACTAAGCCAAAAAAAAAAAAAGGAAAAAACTTTATTTTAGGGGCTGTTACCCCTTTAAGGGGTCATCTGACAATTTGACCCTATGAAGACTTTTGTATAGCCAAATGAACTTAACATTTAAGCAAGCAACGGCTTTTCTCTATCTGCTATAGTTTTCATTCAAAAGACTAAAAACATGGAAAAACGTCATTTAAAAGGGCGTAACCCCTATTAGGGGTCATCTGACAACTTCGATCCTATGGAGACTTTTGTAGAGCTTGATGAGCTGAACAAGCAACAGCTTCTCTCTATCTGCTATACTTTTCATTCCATAGGCAAAAAGTATGAAAAAACATCATTTTAGGGGCCGAAACCCCTATAAGGGTTCATCTGACAACTTCGACCCTATGAAGACTTTTGTAGAGCTAAATGAGCTGAACATTTAAGCAAGCAACAGCTTTTCTCTATCATTAATAGTTTTCATTCTATAGGCCAAAAACATGAAAAAATGCTATTTTTCACCTTTAAAGGGCCGTAACTCCTACAAGGGGTCATCTGACAACTTCGACTCAATGGAGACTTTTGTAGAGCTTTTGATGCTGAAGCAGTAGCGTGGCATCAGATTTCATCTATCTCTTATACTTTTTGATTTACAAGCCAAAAACTGTAGTCTGACCCCCTAGTCTATTTTTAGTAACGGCCGCCATGTTGTTTGGATGGCCGTCACCATTTGTGCAATCTTGGTAGAGGACATCCCATAGATGAAGTGTGCAAAGTTTCAAAGCAATCCCTTCAGTAGTTTCAGAGGAGAAGATTTTCAAAGAAAAGTTAACGACGACGACGGACGACGACAGACGACGGAGGAAGACGACGACGGACGCCAAGTGATGGCAATAGCTCACATGGACCTTCGGTCCAGGTGAGCTAAAAATGATGTAAAAATTACAGATAAATGTTGGTAATGGACATGGTCTGAATTTCCCTCTATTAGGTGTCGAAAGAGGAGAATGAGGTTTAGTATTAGGTCAGTGAAGTTTTTGTGCCATGAAGCACCTGTTGTTAGTATTAAATCATGGGGCATATCAGTTTAGGTAAAAATTAAATAGATCTCACCTGTCCAATAATTTCTGATCAAATGGTCAGTTAGATACATTTTAATTTCTACCTGAATTGTCATTCTTTTCATGAGATATTCTAAAACATTTCTTAAGACATCTAATTGGTAAACCTGTTGGTGTGATATAAATTCAATTAAAAAAGGTATGACTATTCTGAAATTTGAGTATAAACCTACAGAATAACTAAGTAAGTAATAAAGAAAGACATACCACTATGATGAGCTCTACTACTGCTTGATGTAGACAGGGTGGTGTGTCTTCTGTCACCAAACTGTAAAAAAAGATACAGAACATTAGAACATGTAAAATCAAAGATATGTTATATGTGCATTTGTTTATGGGTATCCGACTAGACCTTATTGGTGCTACATCATCTCAATAATATACACGTATAATAACCATGTTTACACACATTTTCTGATTTAAAATAACAACAAATTAAAGAATGTCATTACAATAATCTTTAAAAACATGCTATCTTTATCATTCATTTACACAAATTTTGTCCTTACATAGTTGGAAAGTAAACCATTATAAAACACAAGATGTGGAATAAATATACAATGCACATGACATTTGTTAGGTAACCTTTCTTACCTGTGTACTACTGTGTTGTTGACTGTCTGACAGTATATCACCTGTAAAAATGTATAAAGTAATTTAGTTTTAGAATCAGACTTTTTTAAAGTAATCTTATAAGAATTATGGACACCTAATTGGTTTCATAAGCATACAACAAGCAGTGCTTCTTCTTAAATAAACTTTATAACTTCAATGCAAAAAAAATTGAGGACACAGATTTTAAAATTAAGCAATATCTTTTATTTACCCACTGATGACCAAGTATAACTTACCCACTGATGAAATAGTTGAGTTAGAGCTTGGTGGACTGTGGTGGGTTAACTGTGACCAAGTACTTGGCTGAATCAATGGTTGAGCATAAAAGTTGGACAGCATGACAAGGACTTCTGAGTAAAACTGGCTGTGGTGGAGCAAAGCCAGTAAGGCACTGAGTCCAACTAAGGAAACCTGAAGGAATAAAAACTTTTAATAAAATTTAAAATCAAGAAGAAAACATTCACTATGCAAAGTATGGATTGAAATAATTGTCAAGCTACTGGTAAACTTATGAGCCCTAAAATAATATAACTAAATGCTTTATGATTTCATTTTTGGAGAAAGAAATGAGCTATACCCCAAGCACATTAAATGAGCCCTTAGCAGAGTTTGATAAAAGGGTTCAATCAGGCAATTTATAAAGTTTTATTGGCACTTTACATACCCTGAACTTATAGCTTATTTCCCAATCCAGTCATGCAAGTGTAAATATATACAAATAAATTGCTTATCTGAGTTCACTTTCATCTCTATGGTAGTACAATGTACCAGTTACTGATTGCAGCTAAGTTGTGTATTTTGTAGCATTGTTTCTTTGTTTGGAGACGTTGAGATTTAAATGTCCCCTTTGGGATATTTCTATTGCTTTTTAAAGAGAATTTTTAAAGATCTGGATTTGAATATTTTACCTCAAACTCTGTGTCAGTAACTATAGGACCTTGCCAGGCCCCTGACTGTAGCTCTACTGTACCACATGGCATACTTTGAGATGTCAAATTCACTAATAGCAAAGCAGCCTGAAATAAAATAGACGGTTAATTTATACAAAAACAAACATATTTGTGATTTTTTAAATTGCCGTTTCTGTTGGTTGTATCGCTTACACTTATTCTACATCTCTTTATCGTCTATTGTAGTATGTGAATAACTAAATTTTAACAATCTATCAAATTAAACAATGAATGGATTTCTTTTAAGAGGATGTAGGCATGAGACTGAAATACTAAACCCCACTATCAAAAATTAAAAGACTGTGAATATTAGTTGCTGAGAAAGCTTTAATCTTGCCTATAGCCCAACATCTACCACTTTATAAACAAGAATTTTCACTCTGTAAAATTTTCAAAGGATATATGATTTAAAATGGTTTTGCTGCTTTCAATTGGTTTACAAAATAGTTTTTTTTTTTATTTTAAGTTGTCTATCAAACTTCCTACAAAACAAGAATATTTCAAAAAGACAAGACATCCCATCCCGTCCCATCTTGCAATATGGAAAAGTAACTTTAACTTAAAGGCAATACTGATTTGGGACAGACAGACAAATGGATCAGGACACTTTTTGTCCTCTATTTCATAGGTAGTGCATAAAAATATTTAATACCTGCTGTCTAACCATACTGCATTCTGTCTGATCTAGAAGTATACTAAATGCTGCTCCCCATATGCCCCCTGGGATATGTTTACAGTTCAAGGTCATCATGATACGACCTGCATCAGTAGAGGTCAAGGCCACAGCTATACCTAGTCCTGCAGTTCTAACCTGCAATAAAAGAAAGAATGATGCCAATTTTTAGAAGGGATCAAAGATGAATGTCTAGTGTCATTGATGCACCTTATGTGTGTAAAGACTCCTTTAAATTGTTATGAACCATAACCTTATTCTACTCCCTAGCAGAAATTTTTCTGAATTGGGCATCCTGTTTTTGCTTTAGGTTTTCAATTATGTTCTAAACTTTAAACTATAGCAATTATTTTGGCACAATAAAAACTGGCTTAACCTACCACTTTTTGAAATGCATGTGCAAAATAAGAACCATTGTGATCTTCAATTCCACCGCTGTGATTTGGCCTTGTTTTGTCTTTTCATCTCTGACATTGAGATTGGTCATCCCAGTTCAGTATTTTTGTTATTACCTATATTAATTCACATACTGAAGTTCAGATTTACTATTCACTAACATGAGATATTCTTTAAACCTTTTGTACCATCATTTTTTCTATCATTAGGTTATACAGTTATCCCAACATTACCTCAGGGTCCCTATAGGCCCGGAGAGTTAACATCCAGTTAAGACCATTCTCCACAGTCCCTGTACCAGATCTGTTCTCTTTGTAGCCCCATTGTTTAGGCCATTCCTATAAAAATAAAAATTGTTTTAAAATAATAAAACTGTCATATCATGTCAAAAATTTCATATTTTGTTACGATGTAAAATTAATTTTCCTAACTACTGGTAAACAACACAGTAGAAGGGACGTGCTTAACATTCCCTCCCTGGGCAGCCTTGGTAGATTATTTTTCCAGGGTTGAAATATATATAAAACAGAACACCAGTGACCTCTGTTTTGTATGGGACAATGATCTTTTTAACAAATAAAAGTGTACAT
The DNA here is from genome assembly GCA_963971305.1 of Arcuatula senhousia. Taxonomy (NCBI): domain Eukaryota; kingdom Metazoa; phylum Mollusca; class Bivalvia; order Mytilida; family Mytilidae; genus Arcuatula; species Arcuatula senhousia. The sequence continues at coordinate 55,015,491 of OZ020306.1, forward strand.
TTGGAACAACCTAGGTTTCATATTATGTAGCTATGTCATTACCCTGGTTATTCTTGTTCTGTCCCAAGAGAGTGACAATTTTCCTACCTAGGGCTCCCTGGGTTTGAATTTCGAACGCAAGCAAGGGCTGTCCCACTTATATTGACATGGAAAAGTGGAAGTAGTTTATTTTCTGGTGGTAGGGGGTTAACATGCATTTTGTTTTGAGTGTGAATTGATTTTTGTTTATATTGGTGGAAGGTCTTGAACAAAGTGCCTCCCCCTTTCCCATGTAAATTTTAATGGAACATTACTAACTTATTTAGAAAAAGACAAGACCCACCTTATCATCTGACAGTGTTGCCATTTCATATGACAGATGCCTTAGGCACATAGTGGCAGCCTTAGTCACACCTTTCCCCATGTAAGACATAGATGTACCACCTCGACCAATGTGGAAAGCTGAGACAACCTGAAACAGAACAAGTTCTTTATTAGAGAAACATAGTGGCAGCCTTAGTCACACCTTTCCCCATGTAAGACATAGATGTACCACCTCTGCCAATGTGGAAAGCTGAGACAACCTGAAATTAAATGGCAATTTCTTTAAAATACTGTGGTTTCATTAATATTTATGGGTATCAATTTTCATGGTTTTTGTGGATGGCCTTTACCCATCAAATTTGATACCAAATTCTTGCCCAAGAAAATAAATTAATCCATAGTATTATTCCTGTTTTTAGCTTTTACAGAACTATTTCAAAGCTAATACAATGGAGAATCCTTTCTTTCTTTAAACTTTCAAAATGAAATACAGTTGACAAGAGTGGACAAGCTCATTTAAATAACTCATTTAAAAAATAATTTTCTTTTTCTCCGATATATTTGCCTTTGGCATAATTGGGACACTATGACTTTGATTAAACAGAGACTTTTTTACTTTTTAGTCCCCTACCGGCGAAAGCCGAAGGGGACTATAGGTTTGCGCTCTATCCGTCTGTCTGTCCGTCTGTCACGCCTCAGTTTTCCGCACTTTTTTTCTAAACGCTTATAGATAATGAACTGATTTTTGGTATGTGAGTTTACCTTGATGAGTTACAGATCAAGTTTGAGTTTCGTGCCGGTCCACAATTTTTTATGGGAGTTATGGCCCTTTGAACTTTGAAAATTCACTAAAATACCAGTTTTCCGCACTTTTTTTCTAAACGCTTATAGATAATGAACTGATTTTTGGTATGTAAGTTTACCTTGATGAGTTACAGATCAAGTTTGAGTTTCGTGCCAGTCCACAATTTTTTATGGGAGTTATGGCCCTTTGAACTTTGAAGATTCACTAAAATTTCAGTTTTCCACACTTTTTTTCTAAACGCTTATAGATAATGAACTGATTTTTGGTATGTGAGTTTACCTTGATGAGTTACAGATCAAGTTTGAGTTTCGTGCTGATCCATAAATTTTTATGGGAGTTATGGCCCTGTGAACTTTGAAAATTCACTAAAATACCAGTTTTCCGCACTTTTTTTCTAAACGCTTATAGATAATGAACTGATTTTTGGTATGTGAGTTTACCTTAATGAGTTACAGATCAAGTTTGAGTTTTGTGCCGGTCCACACATTTTTATGGTAGATATGGCCCTTTGAACTTTGAACATCTATTGCATTTTTCTTTTCTAAACTTTTTTTATTGTTCCTTGTAGATAATAAACTGATCAAGTTTAGGTATTCATTTGTTTGACAAATTGTTACCAGTGACTGAAATATGAGGCCGGTAGGGGACTAAGTATTGTTTTGCAATACTCTCAGAATGCTTGTTTATTTTGTGTTTAATTTGTTTATAGTTAACTACGATTATTATATATTTTTTTTACTGCTGCATGCTCTTCTTATTTATCTACTAGTATATGTGAATTTGTTATATTCTAATGTAGGGGAGAAGACCACGTAAGTTTGTTTAACTTGTGTCCGATCCCCGTTTGTTCTTTGAGCAAATAAAAATTGTTATAAACTAATTAATCAGTGAGTGAGAAGTTTAATTAGTTGTGCTTTACTAAAACATTACCTCTAACAAACAGTTGAGGACTTTTGTACACAGTGAAGCACTCTCAAGATCTGTACTCTCTTGGCTCCAACCTGGTCTACAAAAATAACAAACATAAATGTGAAAATATTTGACATTTTTTGTTGCAGATAAGTCAAATACAATTTCGGTAAGAAAATATTAGGATAATTTTGATTATACATTAAACTTTTACCACAATAAAATCTAACATCAACAAAGGAAAAAAAATCACATAAACTTTAATTTTCACAAACATTTCAAAAAATTGCTTGTTTTCTAGCAAAGAGAAGAGTAGGCACTTTTAATGTTAAAGCTATAAATCTGCATCAGTAAATTTTCCATTCACGAAGTCACAGCTTCCGTAATACAGGTTCGGTAATTACCTTGCAGTAATGTGCATAAGACACTGCAGTGTCCCTTCTAGAGAGGCCAGGTTGTAGAAATGTGGAGCATCAGTGACATTCAACCTCTGTATTAACTGGTGGGTCAAGTCTCCTCTTAACTGCTGGAATTTCAATCTGAAACAGAATATTAATCGATTTAAAGTTGATGGTTGAGATTTGAATTCTTGATTTACCTTGAATGTACAGTTTTACAAGTAAAGAAATCAAACACTTGTTGACCAAACTGAATACCAAGGTATATTATCTTTACATAACTGATGTCCAAGAGCAATAAAATTTTGTCATGCATTATCTGCATGGTAAGTTCTTTTATATCCAGCCTCATCAATTTCCATCAAGTAATTAAAGGGGAGTTGATAAATTATCAAACAGACAAGGTGATCCCCTTAGAAAAAATTTTGAGGTGAGAACCACACATTAGTTATTGAATATAATTAGTTTATTAATGCAACTAGAGACTAGTACAGTCATGGCATACATTATAAAACAATGACAATAATATACATGAATAATAACAAATTGACATAGAGAATATGAAACAAACATATAGTTAGTAATATAAATATTTTATATTAACTATTGGAACTAACTAGGGTCTCCTTCCTCAGTTCTTATGACCGATCTATAAAAGAGACAACAATCCCAATTTCTTCAGGTGTTGACAGGTTTAAAATTTCTATTAGTTTTTCATTACTATTAAGAAGATCAAAATTTGGATACCAATCTAAAAGGTTTTTAAGAAATGTATCCCTTTCCTTTTTGTTAATTACACAATCTAAAAAGAAATGCTGCTCATCATCTAAAGCATTACAGCTTTCACATAGTCTCAAATGCCTGGGAATTCTTAAATACCTACCAGTTTCAATATATAATTTATGGTCACTAATTCTAAACTTTGTTATGTTTTGACGTACTTTTTTATTTGGATGTTTTAAGTAAAACTCCATTTGATTTTTTGTTACTTTAATACTTTTATACAAGAACAACTATAATAGTTGCTTATAAATAATCATATAATTCCTATAACACACACCTCCTACATAGTAGATATGGTAGTTTACTGTTGTACGTTGATATGAAAGACAGGAGTTCTTTATCTAGTGTCCTGAAAAAAATAATAAATAAGAATAAAAAAAAAAAAAAAAAAAAAAAAAAGTATTTATTTAAATGGTTTTTTTTATCAAAGTGCAGTATACAATTTGAAAGTGAACACAAGTTTTACCCTGTTTTCAAGTCATTGGTTTCTATAACAGAAATATAAAGATAAAAATGTTTGAATTCAGACAGTTTCTTTGAACAATGCATACAGTGACATAGACAAAACATTTTTTGGCAGATCATTTTTTATTAAGTCGGCAGCTTGTTTTTTATTAAATGAAAGTTGAAAACTGTCTGTTTTTTACCATTTAGTGGTCTCATTTATCATAACACTTTCAACCCCTTTTGTTAGTTTTTTATTATGCAAATGTGATTTTTTTTTATTTCATAACCCACCTTTTGATGTTAACATTTTCAGGGACATCTCTGGACTCTCCACTAACAGATGCTCTGTGTAACAGACCAATCAGAGGGCCTGATGATTGATACAGCAATTCTCCTACCAACTGTAAAGTGTTATCTGGAATCTGATTGGCCATTCTGAGGGATACAGATACAAAGTTTAGGACTTCCTGTAGAAGGGACTCATCAGTAGTGTTAGATGGAGTGATCTTTAAGAACCTGAAAAGAATGTAGAGAGGAACCATTTAAAAAACTGTAATATAGAAAATGTTGAAATTTAAAACAAAATACATTCTCTAGAACAGTAAATTCAAATTTAAAAAAAAATGTTTTTACTGAAATTTTTTAAAATGTTGAAATGTTCTACAAATTTACTCAGTCATTCATGCCTTATTTCATATGTCATTAAATATGATTAATAACTAACAATTATACCATTAATAACTAACAAATATATGAATATAATTACATGTACTAAAACATTATGTAGTATATTCATGATTTACATGTTATCAAATGCTGTTAAAGTACTATTTTGTGAGCATAATTTTTGGTAAATTGAGAATAAAAAACATATTTAGATTCACCATTTTGTTTGATTTCATACAAATTTATTACCAAAAACAATGTGAAGTTCCATAATCATATGGAATCAAATGTCATAACTTGTCTTACCAACATAAAGCACAAAATAATTAACCTTAGAAAAATTAAAACTTAATCATAAGTCACAATTTGAAAATAATTTATAAAATATGTATAGAATAGCAGTCTTCCATGGAAGACATATGCTGCCTGTGTCTTAAAATATTTGTTAAATAGGAATAAGTAGATGAGTAACATCACTTTACACCATATAGTACTATAGGAGGAAGCTACATGCCAAATATCAAGAGGCTGTGTCATGTAGTTGCCCGGAAAACTGTGAGGGCAATTTTTGTGATGCCACAGAACACAGGACGACGCAAGACGACAAATAGTGTCGAAGTGATTCTATATGTTGCAACATGTTGCAGGTGACATAATAAAAATGTAATGTTCTATCTAAAATTATTGTAGATACCTTCCAATACTACCAAACCAGTCCATAGAGAAGAACATGTCAGAACCACCAAAACCAAAGGCAGCCATGATGTAGCTCAGCAGACGGTGTAAACTTTGACTGACAGCTTGGTGGGAGGTGGCATTGCAAACAGCATAAAGGGCCTGCTGAAGTCCTTCCTTGAGGTGACTGGCCTGAAGTATCATCTTGTCTTTATAGCTCAACTGAAGCTTGGCAGAAAATCTGAAAAAATGAGAAAATTATTTGAGATAAACTTTAGTCTATTAGCTTTCAAAATGAGAGAAATTTCTGGATCCATAGTACAATATATTAATGTCAAGCTCATCTAGTATTCAATTAAATAAAGGTTTTAATTTGATTTAGTTTTGTTGATCAAAATCTAAATAACATATATATAAAGATATTGCATTTGAAACTTCAATGGACCAATTCAGAAATTGTACGGCATTCTGAGATTGTGATTGTTCATGACGTCGCCGATTGGCTAAGGCAAATTTTACGAGTACGCTGCGACGTCGTTGATTGGTCCAGCCAGAATTTACAAGTACGGAAGTTGAATTTCTGAATAGGTCCATTGTTTCAAATAAATATAAAGATTTTAATGATTATTTCCCTTTAATTATAATTTTTCTAATCAGATAAGTATATTCTGGTAACAAAATCGAAAGGTTAATTTGGTATGTTCCTAGAACAGTCAACAAATTTTTGAAACGAGTGAATGAGGGGGAAAATTGTGAAAATGTCAAAAGACAATGAAACAGGTTTGATTTGATTTCAAGTGATCAATATACTAATAAAGAAAGCTTCACAACTCATACATTTCTCATATCTGCATAAGACTATCTTTACAATTTTAAAATGATATATTTTCTTTGTACACACCATATTTCTGTTACTAAATCATATAACTTAGGGGCAGTCTTGCCCAGATTACCCCTCTCAGGTCCCATTGTTGCTTTTAAAGTACATTTGACTACTTTTTTTAATGAGGTCATACAATGAAGGTCAGCAGTGGTCTATATAAAGACTGCAGCAGGTTGTTTTTTTACCCTCAGGGAGCCCCATTTTCTATACACATGTAATACAAGTTGACTTACTCAGGAACAGATCCATCTGATTTGTTTTTATTCTGTGTAAGATATTTCAGAAGATTCTCCATGCCATTATGCCAGGACACATGCCATGCCACTTTGAGCATCTCTGCAGGGGGTCCACTCAGCAGGGGGTCTGGTTCTGGGGCTAATTCAGTCACATTTGGGCTGGTGTCATGGTGACAGTTTGGTCTAAATGGAAGTCTGAATCTGAAACATTATAAAAAGATAAAAAGTAAAGTTGCAATGTCATAGTAATGTTCATTCATTTTCCTTTAACATTAAAAACTTATAAGTCAAGAAGAAAACTATGCTTTGGGATAATCAATCCCCTAATTTTAGAACTGAAATTTACAGTAAATGAGGAAATATACTTGAAGTGTCAAAAATATTCATGTTTTTGTAAAGAGAATCATTTGCATAATGGATAAATGATTATTTATAATACTCTTTACTTAAAGATATCCATTCACATGGGAGGAAATTTTTGCTGATATTTTGTAACTTCTAATTAAGTCCAAGTTTACATTAGGGGTAAAATATACCCTACAATCAAAAAATTGCAATGGTTCTTTAACTTGGTAAAAATAGTGGCTAACACCAGATTTTATGGTGAAAACCAAGAGGAATGTTGCAATAACTATTAACTGCTTACCCTCCCCAGCTCACTTTATGTTTTGACAAGATTTTAATTTATTATAGTTAAATATATACTGTAAACCAACATTATTTCGCGAACGATTTATATTCGCGGATTTTGCAAGGAACAGAAACTCGCGAAAAAAAAATCATTGCAAATTCAATCAGTTTCATAGTAATTTAATTGCTTTTATGACAAATCACGAAAATAAAAAGCTGCGAAATAGCTCTATGACACTAAAACCCAAAATATTGTAATTGCGAAAATAAATTGATTTACAGTACATGTACAATGTATTACATACCTTTTCTTTAGGACTTGTGGAATTGAGAATGGCACAACTGGATTCTGTCCACCACTAGAACATAAAATTTATGTAAAGTATAAATCTACTATAAAACATGAAAATTGGTACTCCATGAAAAATAAACAAAACACAAAGTGTGTGTATATGTGTTTGTTAGGGTTTATCACCCTTTTCCTCCCACCTGGGCCATAATTAGGGCAGTCAGTTTTATTATACAGGAAACTAAAGTAACCAAAGGAAACCATCAACCTTACCAGGTAACTGACTAAATAGCACAAAGGATTTTGATCATCTTCAAAAGATATATTATGTAAAATCTGCTTAATCTTTCTTGCAAAAGCCTATTCTCATAAGATAACAAAATGGAAAAATTGTGTTTTTTTCACTTTATATAATCAAAATTTGTGTTGTTAGTGCACGTTTTAGTCTTTGGTAGAGCTTAAGGAACTCAATTTTAAAGCAAGCTAAAAAATTGCAATACCTTTAACATGTTCTATTCTTTAGAAAAATCAGTATCTCCTAAACACAACTGTTAAAGATGTAACAAGCTAAATGATAGGCTGAAACACTTTAGTCTATGAGCCCATAAACCAAATTTTGCCAAGAAACTGTGGTTAATGTGTTCTTTTATATAAATTCCTTACCAAATATGATTATATAAATTAAATATTATAAGAAATGGCTGTTATATTAGTTAAGTCCATTCAAAATTATTACCTCAATCATGAAACAGGTTTAAAAAGGAAAAGCAGTGAGTGTCCGAGTGCACTAAATATTATTGATAATTTCATTCATTTAATAAAACTTAATTAATTTGATAATGATGATAATACATGTAATAAGCACAAAAGGTTAACCTGAGCAATTATTGATAAATCAGTTATGTTTATTTATTGATAAATTATAACTGTATGTAAGTCATGTATTACCCAAAGTTGATAAAAATGGGACTCCCAATTTTCTGATTTATATTTATGATTGCACATATGCAAAGTTTTCACAGGATAATATGGGTTAGACATTATTCTTGCATGAAAAATTAAGATTCAAGTTAAATTGAAATGTCTGCTAAAAGCAAAGGAACCAAATCTTTAACTGACCAAGGAAATGATAAGAATATGGATAATCTCGAAGAACAAGAGGCAGATGTCAAAAGCGACTACCAGGATAAGAACCAGAGTGATGGTGAACTTAGAGGAGCACAAGACCCCATAGGGATAAGAAACCTAAAAACAGTTAAATGTGACACTCACAGACGAAGGGATCTTTGCATGTTTTGTCAATCATGCAATATTATGATATGTACATTGTGTGTATTAGAAAGTCATGGAGATGGTCATGTCAAATGTGATATTGAAGCCATTTATTCTGAAAAGCTGGATGTTTTGAGGCGTCATGAACATACACTTAATCACAATATCATTCCATTCTTTAATGAAGAAAAAAACAAACTTTTAAGAGTATTTATAAGTCACCAGAGTTTCTGTGAAGATATGAAGCGTCAGATAAAAGAGCAAGAAAATAGACTGATTAAAGAAATCAGACAACAAATCAAGGCACTAAACGAAGAACTTGACAATTGGCTCTTGTTCATCAAGGATGAAGTAAACAGAAGTATATCACTTCCAGACAAGACCTGTTTAGCTCTAAATGAGACAAACAGATTGATCAGGCAAGCTTTAAAAAGCGACAATATTGAATACATTTGCAGGATCTCGGACCAAGTGGGCAATGATGTAGAAAACATGGATGTAGCATCAATTCCCCTACCAAGAGTCAACCGCAAATATATTCCAGGAGACATGGATATTGGTGCTATCAAAACATTAGTTGGAACTTTAGAGGAAACCTTAGTTGAAGACACTGCTGAAGTCAAATTAGAACTGCTGAAGACATATGCCACAGATTTGAATGCCATAGGGAAGATATGTGTAGCCAACAACAATATATGGATAAAAAACAGTACACAGGAGCTCATGAGGGATATCAAACTAGGAGATGAACTCTCTGTAGAAGGTGAAACTCAAGCCATAAAAGTGAAGGATATAGCTTTGAAGCCTAATGGAGACATGCTTCTTGCCATAGAAAATGATCATCGTATTAGAGTAGTAAAAAAGGGTCAAAAAGAAATAAATACATTCTTCAGCATTCCAAAGCAAGGTATATGGAAGTATCAGCTATTTCCAGTGGCCATTCATGCAGTCGGTGACAAAATAATAGCAGGTACTGCAATCAAAGATCTTAAATATGATGATAAGACATCTGAGCGAAAAATCATCATTATATCAAAGGATGAAAATGAACTCGTTCAACTCAATAGTTTTGAGTTTAATGAAAACAAAGAGAGACTTTTTAACTATCCTTATAGAATAAAAACATTAAAAAACGATGATATATTGATATTGGACAAACTATCTAATGAAAATGGAAAGATAACTCTTTTTTCAATGGAGGGCGAGATCAAATGGAGGTACAATGGAAGTTCTTTCACCAATCCTATAATTCAATTCGATCCATGTGATATTGTCGCGACTTCTCACAATAACATTGTTGTTTGTGATATGAGAAGTAACTTGTTGCATATTCTTAACAGCAATGGACATTTGATAGCCTGCAATAATGTGAGCGAATGTTTTGACATTCAGTTTCCTGCATCCGCTGATTTTGACCATGAAGGAAATTTAATTATTGGATGTGGAACCAAATACAGACAAGAGGCTAAAATCCACAAGTTAAAGTGTGTTGGATTTTAAAAGTAAATGTGGCAGGCATTTGGATTATAAAGAACAATAATAATTTAGTCTATATAAGGTGGTTCAGAAGTATTAATAAAATCCATACTTTTTTCTAAAACTTTGTACAATTTAACTTTCATAAGGCCTCAAATTAATTTACAGGCCGTCAAACAATGCATTAAAATAAGGTGTGAGCTGGCATTCAATTTTTTACCAGTGGTCAAAATTTCATTTAAAAAAAAATTCAAAGAAGAGAATGTATGTGCAAAATAAAAGTTTTCAAAAAGTTTAATATTGATAATTTTTCTGAAAAAAGAGAAATTGTACCTCAATTACACACTTTTAAAATGTTTAATGAAAAAATAAATTAAATTTACACATTTAATAATAGAGTTAACTCAATAAGCTAGAGTATAGCTTGAAATTGAGGATGTTAAGTCTATATTAGAATACTGACAGAGTCAAGAATATGAAGAAGGGCCCTGTCAGCCAAAAATCCAATTAACAAACTGTTAACACATGCAGAAATTTGTCTTGCCTGTTGCGACTGGTCACAATATAAAATAAAGTTAAAAATCGTAATTTTAAAAAATAGAACAGTACTGGCAATTACTCGTGTAATTCTGTATTGATACAAATGCAATTGCATACCAAATATCAATGGATAGGTGTACCAAAACTTGTTCACAAAAAACAGAAATAAGAAAACACATTAACATTTCACCAATTCAGAATAAAATTTCAAAGTCAGTAGACCGTGACTGCAGGACCATACAGATAAAATCCTTTTAGATTTATCAGTACTGATGCTATTGTGCAACTGCTTACCAATTAAATATCAATGGTATACTATAACTCATTAATATAAAAAAAAACCTGACTTTTGCAGTTGCAGGAAACACCATACCCAAGTCTCGTCTTTCTGGACATTTGTTTCAGGCAAGACAAAAATGATGGATTTTCATGAAATTTTAATAACCAATTTTTCACTGTGTAAAATTTCAAATCTGTACCCCTTTCAGTTTATGAGTTTTAGAGTTCACCAAATTTTTAAACAGACAGACAGACTGGACGGTTAATCTTAAATTCAACTAGATAATGTGTCTATGAGCCACAGGATGGCCCTCCCGTTCTTGAAATATCATTGACTCTCAATGTGTATTACCTGGGATATGGACCTTTACCAAGAAATTGATCAAAAGTGTTCATGTGTAAAATATAGGTCGCTGTGACCTTATTTCTGATGGGTGGTGCCATGTACCAAGACTCATCGAGAAGTGAAATATTATTGACCCCTAACATGTAGTATTCAAGATATGGACCTTAACCAAGAACTTAACCAAAGTCATTCATGCGTAAAATATAGGTCACAGTGACCTCATTTCTAGTGGATGGTGTCACTTTACCCAAGACACATCTAGTGGTGAAATATCATTGACCCCCAACATCTAGTATCCAAGTTATGGACCTTAACCAAGAACTTAACCAAAGTCATTCATGCATAAAATATAGATCACAGTGACCTTATTTTTATTGGGTGGTGTCATGTTACCCAAGACACATCTAGTGGTGAAATACCATTGACCATCAACATGTAGTATCTGAGATATGGACCTTAACCAAGAACTTAACCAAGTCCATTCATGCGTGAAATATAGGTCACAGTGACCTAATTTCTAGTGGGTGGTGTCATCTTACCTAAGACACATCTAGTAGTGAAATATCATTGACCCCCAACATCTGGTATCCAAGTTATGGACCTTAACCAAGAACTTAACCGAAGTCATTCATGTGTAAAATATAGGTCACAGTGACTTAATTTCTAGTGGGTGGTGTCACCTTACCTAAGACACATCTAGTATTGAAATATCATTGACCCCCCAACATCTAGTATCCAAGTTATGGACCTTAACCAAGAACTTAACCGAAGTCGTTCATGCATAAAATATAGGTCACAGTGACCTAATTTCTAGTGGGTGGTGTAGCCCTACCCAAGACCCATCTGGTGGTGAAATATCGTTGACCCCCAACATCTAGTATCCGAGTAATGGACCTTAACCAAGAACTTAACCAAAGTGTTACGGACGGACGTACGGACGGACGGACGGACAAGGGTAAAACTATATGTCCGATCCACATACGTGGTCGGGCCATAAAAACCCAATTTATCAACAACCACAAATATATACTGAACTGATTAATAAAGTTGTTATCACACCATTATCAAAACTGAAGTAAGTTAAATAAATATTCTATATGGGTACATACATATACAGGGTTACATACACTGTCACTTTCAATGTATGCATAGGGTGTGTGATATTAGAAAGTGATTAATAGGTTCTTATGCGAGTCTTTATTGAAGATCAGGGATTTTTTCCACGAGTGTAAGAAATTCTGTCTTTTCAAGAGTGGAGCGCAGCGGAACCAGTGAAAAGACGAAGAATTTCTTACACAAGTGGAAGAAATTCCCGATCTTCAATAAATAACGAGTGTAAGAACATATTTCTTCCGTTTTTAACCGTGAAAAAAATAATTTCATGAATGAATATAACGAGGTCAAAATCCAATTTGCGTATATTGAATTAATGCGCAAAAATTTAATTTGCATATATTGAGTTGATGCGCACCCAATAAAACCGATTTAATAAAATCAATTTATTCATTGACCTTTCAACTTTTACGAACTACTTTTTTTAAAGGTTTTTGATTGGTTGATTTCTCTATGACAGAAACGGTCACATGATCCTGTCTGTCATGGGCTGTCTGTCATAGAAAATAAACAAAAACGGAAGAATAACAATACTTGATGGACTAATCTCCTGCCACAAATGATTATACATTTGTACTTAATTTTAAAATTCTTAAATGGAAGCTTCACCTAAAGCAATCCCAAAACAAGGAATACTCAGAGCCTGAAGTCAAATTTTCTTCCCTGAATGATGTTTCAAGGGTGATGATTTCTTGTTGCACACTCCATATAATGGACGTCCTTCATGTAAAATTTCAAGTTGTTGATGAGTTGTGCTTACAAAGTTTTATATCTAACTCTATATCGAACAAATCTATAATCCAATAACCTCCCAAGTAAATGTTATTCAACTAGAATGAAAATTCTTTATGCACATTTTATATTATGCATTTCAAATTTTCCTTTGTGAGCAGTGAGTACCACTGATCAAAACCTAGACAAACAGGCGTACAGATAGGGTTATGTCCCAGCTGTACCTCTTTTTTATATTAACCTCAAACTGTTTGCAGGCCTCTAGGCTATATTCATGTGTGTCATTACAGTTTGGGGGCTTTTTTAGTGTAAAAAAACAGCAATATATATATCACACAATTCAACATTCCTATTTTGTATTATTTTAATAGGGCTTGGGAACACAAGTTCAGCCTTTATATAGGATATTAAATTAATTTTGTTGCAAGAAAAAATGAATTTCAACCAATGTTCAGGATTTATCAGAGATGTTTAATCGCAAATTAACTAATATCTTATATTATTATTATTCAATTTATTGAAAATTGTCTTAAGCCACCATACCAGAAAATCAAGGTCAAGGTCAAAAGATGGGGATGCAATTGTGCTAAGCTACTACTGGGGCATATGCATACTAAGTTTCATCAACCTTGGACTCACAGTTCTTGAGATATTGAGATGCTCATAAAACTTTTTCAGCCATTCTATGTATAATGAAAATTGTCGAAGTCACTCAACCAGAATATCTTGGTCAAGGCCTCTGTCTCTGTGAATAGAGTAACCATCTTTTACCCACTCTGCATCGCAGGCAAGACAAAAACTGAGGTCAAATTTATCTGCTGAGTAATATCCAAGAGAAATAAAAACTTTTCAAACACATCTTTGAAATTATTTTCCTTCTTTGTGTCAAGTTTAATAAAAATCCATCAAGATTTAAGAGAATTTGTGCTTAAAAGATATGCTTACAGGTGAACAGAAAGACAAACAAACAAGAAGATTCCTACAAACCACTCTAACTTTGTTTATCAGGGATTTAAAAAAAAAGATTTTTATTTTACACATCAGCCTCAACTGATCCAGCAATTGCACACTTCTTTTTATTTTCAAATGCCAACTCATACATTAGTTTCTATTCTAGATAAGAATATGTCTAAAGAACATAATGCCCTGTCTCACATGTTTTGGGACAGAAAACCAAACCAAATACTACTTTTTAGACAGAGCATAATGTGCCTATGTACATAAGACTGACAGTCTCAATGACAATGATAGAGTAAGCCATTTCCTGCCCATTTCACAAAATTTGGGCCATCATTGCTTTTATTTGTACTTGTAGTTTCATGTTTTCTGATCCTTTTTTAAGAAGAGTGTCTTTCTTTGACTATTTCAAGACTTGTTTTGAATTGCATGCTTTTTTAAAACTTTGGCCAATTGCAAAACAGAGAGCAGTGCCTACTGGGGCTCCCGCAGGGTACCCCCCTCAGGTCGCAAGGTCGCTTTTTAAAGGGGCCTGAGGTCGCAAGGTCACCATTAAAAGGCATATTTTGGCAGAGGTCGCAGGTCGTTTTTTGGCATAGGTCGATTTTATGAAGTGTAGGTGGGAAGTCGCCCTTAAGAAGCCCTCAGGTCGCAGGTGGTTTTTAACCCTGCGGGAGCCACCCTATTGGCCTCATTGAAGGCTGCTGGCTGTATTTCATTGTGTGTGGGTTTTTTAATTGCATGCTGATTGTTTATATAGGCTGTGTCACAAAAACTTATACCACATCTCATTATCATTGAGATTAAAATATCTCGAAATACAGGACAGTGATAATTTGTATCACCTTGATGTTATTTTAACTTTGTACCAAGGAAGTCAGTCATTCTAATCATATCTGACACCAGGTTATCAAAAGTTGACTATTTTTGTACCACTGATTAGTACCAATAGGGTGAACTATGAACAGTAGCTCTCATTGTATGCCCCCATCATAGTTTATCCTTATATTTGATCTTTTGAATTTCATTTAGTTTTATGCAGTTTCCAACATTTTTTTAATTCAAGACTTATAATTCCTACAAGTATGTATGAATTCTAGTGCTGCTAATGAGAAATAAAATTCTGAAATAGCCAAACAGCTCATAAAAACTACTGCAGTTGGAGTGTAACATTTGTGTAATTGCCTTGTGTTCATATACTCCATATCCTTTCAAAAAATATGGTAGTAACACTGAATTGTTTCTACTAAAAAACTTTTAAGTAGTAATCCACCCAAGAATCATGCAAAATTGATTCATCGATAAAAAGGCTACAGTTGTTTATTTTTAACAAAAGATAGTTCAAAGTATACGAAAAAAGAAATAAATAACAATTTGCTCATAACTGCCTGGTCCTGGGAGAAATCTTGCCATTTTGTTACAATGGTTTCTATTGAAATTATTGACAATTTTAAGAGTTATCTCCCTTTCTTACATTTTTCCAATGCATTCTATTTTTTTTTCTCTCAGGACCAGTGCTGGTTTGGAAAAAGAGCACAAAAGATCAAAGCAGGGTGCTAGTAGGAGTAACACATCAAAAATAAATTGGTGTAGGCTTTCCACCCATGAATTGCTCTTTGCATGATTCTTGTAAAAAGTGGTACTTAAATATATATCCATGTCAAAAAGTCATTCACTCAAAGATACAAAAAATAAATGCTAACTTGGGAGAGCAATATTATACCTATTAGTACAAATTGCAACCAAATCAGAAGTTTAAAAAATCATAGATGTCCTAATTTGTCATATTATCTGCACAGTTTTACTTTTTTAATTTTTAAATTATAGGTTACACAACAATTGTGTTACTCAAAAATAGAATGTACAGAGTCAAAAGAATGCCAGACCTGCTTTCAATTTGGGTGATGCAAGTGTAAAATACATGTATAGCCAACATTATCTCTTGTTCATTATAAAATACAAATACAAAACAGGTATTAAACAGTAAATTTGGTTATGCTGTATATGAATATTTCAAGGAGTAACCTCCATCAGCATCATTTCAATCAAAACATGTTTTTACTATCGTAGATGGGGCATATAAAGTTCAAATTGTCCTGTGAGATGACCTTTATTCTTAAGTTAGATAAAGTAAGAAAATTCTAATTAACTTGTATCTAATAAAGACAAAAAAGTCAATTATTTACAATTTTCCAAATTCAATGTACTTTCAGAATTAAAATCCATCATACTTCAGCCTGTGGATTTTTGCTTCTTGTCGTTTCTCTGTAAAACATCCAATAATTAAATTTCCCTGGCGGTCAAAATCAGCTGAGGCAGGATACTTTAAGTCTAAACACTTATTCACATTTTTGCAGGCTATCAAATCACCACCACTGTTAAGAATATGCACCAAATGACTTCTCTTATCGCAAATGACAATGTTATTGTGAGAAGTCACAACAATGTCCAATGGGTCAAATAAAGTTTGGGGATTGGTCAAAGAACTTCCGCTGTACCTCCATTTGAGCTCACCCTCCATTGAAAGAAGAGTTATCTTTCCATGTTTTTTTGATAATTTGTCCAATATCAATATATTGTGTGTGTCATTGTTTTTCAGAGTTTTTATTCTATAAGGACAGCTAAAAAGTCTTATATTGTTTTTATCAAACTGAAAACTGTTGAGTTCCTTCCCATCATCTGATACAGCGAAAATTTTTCGCTCAGATGTTTCATCACCATATTCAAAATCTTTGATAGTAGCACCAACCATCACTTTGTCCCCAACTGCTTGTACTGCTACAGGAAATAACTGAGAACGAAAAAAGCCTGGCTTTAAAATGCTGTGGAAAATTTCCATTTCTCTTTGGCCCTTTTTAACAATTCTTATATGGCAATCACCTTCTATGGCAAGAACCATGTCTCCATTTGGCCTAATGGCTATATCTTTCACTTTGACAGCTGGCGTTTCTCCAACAACAAAGAGTTCCTCCCCTAATTGAATTTCCCTCATGAGCCCCTCTGTGCTGTTTTTTATCCATATTTTGTTGTCTACTGCACAGACTTTTTCTATGGCATTCAAACCTGTAGAATAACTTTTCAGCAGTTCTAATTTAATATCAGCAGTGTCTTCAATTATGGTTTCTTCTACATGCCCAACTAATGCTTTAATAAAAACATTTGCAATGTCTCCTGGAATATATTTATGGTTTACCCTTGGTAGGGGGATTGATGTTATGTCCATTCTTTCTACATTATTGGTTACTTGGTCAGAAATATCACAAATGTTTTCAATATTGTCACTACGGATTGTTCGACTTATCAATGCATTGTTGCTATGCAATTCCTCACATGTTTTTTCAAGAGATGATATTCTCCTATTTACTTCCTCATTGTGAACCTGAAGTTGTCTATCAAGTTCAGCCTTAAGAGCCCCAGTTTGTTGTTTGATCTCTTCAATCAGTTTGTTCTCTTGCAAGGTTATTTTCTGCTTCATATCATCACAGAAATTCTGATGCTTTGTAAAAGCTCTTTGAAGTTTATTTTTCTCTTCATTAAAGAATGGAATAAAGTTGTTTTGGACAATATGTTCATTGTTTCTCAAAATGTCCAGCTTTTCGTGATAAATGGTCTCAAAAGCACACATAGCATGGTTTAAATGTTTCTCTTCTATACACTTAGTGCAAATAACAACATTGCAGGTTCGGCAAAACATGCACAAAACTTTTTGGTTGTGAGTAGCACATTTTAGGATTTTCAATTTTTTCCATCCAATAGGTTCTTGTGCATTACCTTCTTCCATTTTGGCTTGACCTTGCAAGTTGTCTGGTTCACTGACCTGATTTTCTGGATTATCCCAATCCCTATCATTTCCATTGTCTTCCTGACATTCACTATTTTTGTCCATAGCAGACATTTTAGACTTTTAATCATTCAAATCCAGTAAATTGTCTAAAGGGAAAACTGTACGCTTATGCAAATTTAAAGTTAAACTAACAAGTTCAGAGTCTCCAGTTTATCAACTTTCGGTATTACATTATTTACATACTGATTATACATCATGAAATAAACAGTAACACAACCTTAATTTTGACTTAACATACTTAATGGTTTGACAGATTTTACCTTTTTAAACCAATATTGTGTTATAATAACTATCTCAACTTTTGATAATTGTTTATCAGTATGTGTACAAGTAAACAAAATTATCATTATCACTCAATCACCATGTACTCTGATAAAGAAGGTTTTCTTTATCTGTTTAAAATTTCACAATTTGGACAGAGGCAATATCCCTCAGAATTTACCAAACTTCCTAAGCTATAGTACAAAATGTAAGGTTGTCCAAAGGTAAAACTTTATGAGATAAAAGCCCCTCCAGTACAGCAATAAACTTATCTACCTTATATTACTTGGGCCAAAACAGCAAGCAGAGCCTATGTACCTTAATTGCCAACTCATAAATTTAGTTTCCATTCTAGAGATAAGAATGTGTCCCAAGGACATAATGCCCTGTCTCACATATTTTGGAACAGAGGAACCAAACCAAATACTACTTTCAATTAGACAAAGCATAACAAAGTATTGATAAACACATAATAAAGTCATATATATTTCTATGTACATCTGAGAGTCTCAATGATGTAACCTGAATACTGATAATAAAGGAATCCATTGCTTGCTCATTTAACAAAATTGGGGCCATCATTGCTTAAATTTCATATCCCTGTCTTTCTTTGACTTTTTCAAGACTGGATTGGAATTTTATGTATTTTTTTACTTGGGCCGATTGCAAAACAGCAAGCAGAGCCTACGGTCCAGGTGAGCTAAAAATGATCAAAGTCACTCAACCTGAAAATCAAGGTCAAGGTCAAAAGATGAGGATGTAACTGTGCTAAACAACTACTGGGGCATGAGGATGTAACTGTGCTAAGTGAGTACTACTGGGGCATATGCATACCAAGTTTCATCAACCTAGGACTTATAGTTCTTTAAATATGGAGGTGCTTGCAAAACTTTTCCATTGCTATTATATGTATTGAAAATTGTCAAAGTCACTCAACCAAAAAATCAAGGTCAAGGTCAAAAGATGGGGATGCAACTGTGCTAAGCTACTACTGGGGCATATGCATACCATTAGTTTCATCAATGTAGGACTTATAGTTCTTGAGATATAATGGATGTGCTTGCAAAACTTTACCATTGCTATTATAAGTATTGAAAATTTTCAGTCACTCAACTGGAAAATCAAGGTCAAGGTCAAAAGATGGGGAGCTACTACTGGGGCATATGCATACCAAGTTTCATCAATGTAGGACTTATAGTTCTTGAGATATGGAGGTGCTCTTAAAACTTTTCCAAAAAGTTAACGCCGCCGACACCAGGCGAGACAAAAAACTCCAAATACAGGACAGTACTAATTTGTATCACCTTGATGTTAATTGAACTATGTACCAGGAAGTTAGTCATTTTAATCATATCTGACACCGGGTTATCAACAACTGACTATTTTTGTACTGTGTCCACTGATTAATACCAACAGGGTGGATTTATAATGAACAGTAGCTCTTATAATTATAGTAAATCTTTGTAAAATGTAGTCAAAAATTTAACCCCCCCCCCCCAAATCATAGTTTATCCTTATATTTGATCATGTCAATTTCATTTAGTTTTATGCAGTTTCCAACACTTTTTTTAATTGAAGACTTCCAACATGTATGTATGAATTCTAGTGCTGCTGATGAGGAATAAAATTTTGAAAAGGCATAACAGCTACCATACAAATACTAAAACAGGTATAAAACCAATGAAAAAGAATGATAAAGAAAGCCATTGCTTGCCCATTTCACAAAATTGGGGAAATCATTGTTTTATTTGTACTTGTAGTTTCATGTTTTCTGATGCTTGTTTAAGGAGACTGTCTTTCTCTGACTATTTCAAGACTGGATTTGAATTGCATGCTTTTTTTAAACTTTGGCCAATTGCAAAACAGAAAGCAGTGCCTACACTGGCCTCATTTAATGCTGCTGGATGTATTTCATTGTGTGTGTTTTTTTAATTGCATGCTGATTGTTTATATAGGCTGTGTCACACAAACTTATTCCACATCTCATTATCTTTTACTGAGATTAAAATATCTCCAAATACAGGACAGTACTAATTTGTATCATCTTGATTTTATTTTAACTATGTACCAAAGAAGTCGGTCATTCTAATCATATCTGACACGAGCTAGGTTATCAATAACTGACTATTTTTGTACACTGATTAATACCAACAGGGTGGACTATGAACAGTATACTCTCATTGTATGCCCAACCTTTGCAAAATGTAGTCGTAGTTACCGTAGTTAAACAGATTTTTTTCTACTTAATAACTTAAATACATGCTTAAAGCTTAGTTTCAAACAATGTTAGACCTAGAAGTACAAATTGCAACAAATATCAAAAGTATAAATTATTCAATAAGTAACTTTGTCATATTATGCTATCTTTTTCTGATTATAGATTAAACAACCATTGTGAAACTCAAAGATAGAACGAAGAGAGTCAAATGAATTCTAGAGCTACTGATGCAAGTGAAACAAGGGATTGCACTAAGTCGTGCTAAGCATACCCCCACTCGACCATTCAGAAAACAGGAAGTAGATGACCAACTGACCTGGAAAGGGGAAGCACAGTATAACTCATCATGCTAAAGCTGTATACCAAATTTGAAATCAATCCCATCTGTAAAAGCCAAGAAATCTGTTACAAAAAATTGTCTATTTTTGATCTATAAAAAGTCTAAGTCGGCTCGTAAAACAGGAAGTAGATGATGGACTGACCTGGAAAGGGGAGGCACAGTATAACTAATAATGCTGAAGCTGTGTACCAAATTTGAAACCAATCCATCCAGTAGAAGCAGAGAAATCTGTTACGAAAAATTTCACATTTCAATTTTTTTCAAATTTTACCCTAAAAAGTCTAAGTTGGCTTGGAAAACAGGAAGTAAATGATGGACTGACCTGGAAAGGGGAGGCATGGTACAACACATCATTAGAAGCAGAAAAATTGAACTGGACGGACGGACGGACGGACGAACATTTGATACATTCTGGGACTTATCAATTGTGGGACTTTTGAAAAACATTGTGGGACTTTCTATAATTTTTCCCGAGAATGCTACATTGTGGGATTTGGTATTATGGGACTTAATATGGACATATTAACTTGTGGGACTTACAATGTTCATATTATCTTGTGGGACTTAATATGTCCATATGAACTTGTGGGACTTAATAGGTCCATATTATCTTGTGGGACTTAATAGGTCCATATTAACTTGTGGGACTTACTATGTCCATATTATCTTGTGGGACTTAATATGTCCATATGAACTTGTGGGACTTAATATGGACATATTATCTTGTGGGATTTACTATGCCCATATTATCTTGTGGGACTTAATAGGTCCATATTAACTTGTGGGACTTACTATGTCCATATTATCTTGTGGGACTTAATAGGTCCATATTATCTTGTGGGACTTACTATGTCCATATTATCTTGTGGGACTTAATAGGTCCATATTAACTTGTGGGACATACTATGTTAATATTATCTTGTGGGACTTAATATGTCCATATTAACTTGTGGGACTTAATAGGTCCATATTAACTTGCAGGACTTAATATGGACATATTAACTTGTGAGACTTAATACGTCCATATTAACTTGTGGGACTTAATATGGACATACATGTATTAACTTGTGAGACTTAATATGCCCATATTAACTTGTGGGACTTTTTTTTGTTCTATGCATTATCATATATCTATTCCTAATCATAATAATTATTTCTTAATTGTACTTTTATTTTGTTTAATAATTCATTTGATTTTGATTTGCTCAAAGTGGGCACCTTGATTGGTACAAATGAACTTTGTTGTTGTTGTTGTTGATATCAACTTGTGGGACTTAATATAGACATATTAACTTGTGGGACTTAATATAGACATATTAACTTGTGGGACTTAATATAGACATATTAACTTGTGGGACTTAATATAGACTTAATATAGACATATTAACTTGTGGGACTTAATGTGGTCATATTATTTTGTGGTACTTAATATGGACATATTAACTTGTGGGACTAAATATGGACATGTTAACATGTGGGACTTGATATGGACATATTAACTTATGGGACTTAATATGGACATAATAACTTGTGGGACTTAATATAGACATATTAACTTGTGGGATAATATAGACATATCAACTTGTGGGACTTAATATAGACATATTAACTTGTGGGACTTAATATAGACATATTAACTTGTGGGACTTAATATGGTCATATTAACTTGTGGGACTTAATATGGACATATTAACTTGTGGGACTAAATATGGACATATTAACATGTGGGACTTGATATGGACATATTAACTTGTGGGACTTTATATGGACATATTAACTTTTGGGACTTAATATAAACTTGTGGGACCTAATATGGACATATTAATTTGTGGGACTAAATATGGACATATTATCTTGTGGGGCTTAATTTTTATTGCAATGATGGATTTTATATATGAAATAAAGAAACTGTTAACACAAAGACATGTCTCGCCTGTCGCAGCAGGACACAGTATAAAATGAAGTTTAATAAAAATGCAAATGTTATAAGTGACAACAGTACTGGCAATTACTCAAGAAATTGATCTGTGTTGATGCAAATGCAACAGTATACCAAATATCAATGGTGTACCATTACTTGTTCACATAAAACAGACTCAGATAAACATTAACATTTAGCCAATTGAGTATAAAATCTCAAAGTCAGTAGACTGTGACTGCAGGAGCATATAGATGAAATCCTCTTGAAATTGATCTGTACTGACGTTAATACAACTGCATACCAAATATCAATGGTTTACTACGACTGCTTCATGTTAAACAGACATAAGAAAAAACATTAAAATTAAGCCAAATCAGTATAAAATCTCAAAGTCACTAGACCGTGACTTCAGGGGCATACAGACAAAATTCCCTTAAAATCGATCTGCACTGATGCTAATGCAACTGCATACTAAGTATCAATGATGTAACATAACTGCTTCATAGAAAAAAGGTTAACATTGGCCAAATCAGTATAAAATTGCAGAGTCAGTAGACTGTGACTGCAGGAGCATACAGATGAAATGCTTTAAAAACTGATCTATACTAATGCTATTGCACATGCATACCAAATTTCGATGATGTACCATAAGTTGTTCACATAACACAGACTTAAGCAAAAACTTTAACAATTGTGGACGCCGCCACTTTCACTTGAATCACCATCCCTTAGTCTAAACTTTTGCAACATTCATCACCGGCAAGACAAAAATGAGGTGCATACAGTCATGACAGTGTTCAAAATAAATAAATAAGTGGAACAGTTGTCTGGTACACTTCATTTTTTTTAATACCATTTTAAAACTTTATACTCAGTAGCAGTGGTTATGAATTACTCAGATCAATGTATTATGTATAACATTCCCATAACTTGTATACTTGCCAGCGGCTGACCCAGCAGAGCAAAAAATTATTCAATTTTCTTCATTTAAATTAGGAAAAATGAAAAAAAACATTAAAGAAATGTTTAAACTTGATAACCATAGAAACTTCTTTCAAATACCAAATTTAATTTTGGCAAATTAAACAATTAAATGGTGTCATGAATTCTATTGTTGGTTCTTATTGTGACATTTTTATAGTTTGTTGAAATTGTTAACAGTTACACTTTTACATATTCCTTCTTTTTCAATTATTGCATTCATTGAATTTGTATATAAATCTGCAGCATAGATTACTCAAAATAACATTGTCTTCATTTTGTAATAGGTATTGTTTCTTTGATAGTTAATCTGGCCACTCCAGGGCTTTGACTTCCAAAAGCACATGCACTATCTTGTATGATATATTTTTCATTTCCTATTTTACTTGTTTTACTCATACAGTCATTGACAGTGTGGAATGAATAAATTTAAAAAGAGACTTAAAGAAGAAATCAGTATTTTATTACTAATAATAGCATGATTTTCAAGCATCTAAAATACAAGTAATGAAACTTTTTGATTAGCCATTGTAGTCAAGTAATATTGAGTATATTCAGTAAACCACAATGTCTAAGTTTCTGACACTCCAGAAAATTCAGTAATTTCTTTTATAACATAAAACCATTTACATAAATACAAGCTTATATCTAGTCAAAATGATAATCATAACAAAATCAATTAATTAATTAGGGCTGTTCCAGCAAAACATACATGGGACGGGGGGAAGGCACTTCTTTGAAAGGGGAGCCACACATAGAATTCAATTTTTAAACCCACATTATTTTCATTGAGTTTAAACAAACTTTTAAGGCCCACCCATAGAGGCAATTTAAATTTGCCTTCCCCCTGTCCCATGTATGTTTTGCTGGAACAGCCCTTACCTTTCCCTGCTTTCTTAAAATTGCAAAAATCTTTAGTAGGATAAGCACACAAATGGGCCCCCATAATTTGGCATATTTTGCTTATTGGGAATAGCTCATCACACTTGATTGATTTTGCATTTAAAAAGATGAGTTTCGATTTTTAGAAAATACACTAAATTGCTTAATTACGCAAAAGTGAACATATATATAAAACATAAAACATAAAACACAAAACAGTTTGAGGTTACATGAACTGTAGGGAAATTTTTGTTTGTTTTTTGTATGGTCTGTCTTAGAAGGGCAAGTCCTAGTCCTAATTGTTCTTTGAAGTAATTTTTCTTTAGTTGATCAATTTCACCAGTCGACCATCTACATCTACTTGTACTCTTATCTTTAATTTTAGCAGGATGCTCATCTTCCTCTTCCTCATCACTGTTATCTCCATTGTCTTCTGAGCTTTTAATGTCAGGGTCCTTCTTTCTTCATTTTCTGGATGACATCCAACTTATCATTAACTTCTTTATTATCCCCTCTGCCCTTAATGCTCTTTAATATCAAATCTAAAAAGTATCAATTAAGAAATACATCAGGTGATTTGCTGACTTTTTTTGTTACTTACATCATCTAAACCATCTTTTTTTCTTACTTATATAACATGATTAAAATATGTTTTAAATACATGTATATGTATGATTTGATTCCATGATTGAAAAAAAAGTAATAAAATTCGTGAAAATTGAATTTGTAATAAAATAAAAGAATTCAATTTTTTGGGATTTTTTTTTATTTATAAAGAAGTTATTTGGAGTTTTCTAATTTCTGAAAAGGTCCATTGACATCACTAAGCTAGCAACTGGTGCATTTACAACTCTCAAAATTACTTACCATTTAATTCACTATCATCCAATCCTTTCTCTTTCACTTTGGGTGACAAATTTATGTCCTGAAGATACATGAGTTTCACCATTTTTACCCTCTCGATAAATGTTGACCTTTGCCTGTAATGATTTGAATGGACAGCTTGGGTGTGACCTAAAGGGTCACAGGCCCACTGGATTTCAGTATCATTCATATTGAGCACCTTTAAAAAGAAAAGAAATTTAATTAAAATACATGAAAAAAAATAAATTATTATACTTCAGTAGATTTTTTCTATATAAAATGCAGGTAAACATTTTAGCTATTACATCGTGAATTTGGTAAAAGTTCTACATATGTATTTCCCTAGGGATATAGTAAAAACTATTTCCCTAGGGTAATAGTACCGTAATACTATTTCGCAGGGTTTTTGTATGATTGGCAGTAGGCATGGCTGGAGTATAACTGTATACATGGTAAAGATTGAGCAGTAGGTGTGGCTTTAGTTAAGTTGTTTACCGATTCAGTATAATAAAACAATTGTTTACTGGTCATTTGGAAAACAGTACATTTGTTTCCCTCATGATAAGTCAACAATTGTATAATATAAGGTCTAGCTATGACCTTGAACTCTCCCACTGACAGTTAATTGTAATTGACTTGCCAGAATCCTGACCTTAAGCATTTCACTCTATATCGCTATATATCCAATACATGCACTGTACAAATTTTGTCAAAAATTTCCTTGCCAAACGAATTTTTAATGGCATTCATCCAGACAAGACAAAAGGTAATTTTATCCTGACTTTGTCTTAGAACATTGTTGCTTTGTGTTGATACTGAACCCTTTGAGTGTAATGACAGGGAAATAATAAAACCTGGTTCAACGCACCATTTCTGTTCAAATGCCTGTAGCAAATCAAGACCATTACAATCTCCAACTTATTCAGTATGTTTTTCCTTGTTTTGTATTGTCTATCTGGATGATTGAGATTTGTCATGACAGTTCAGTTATTTTGTAAATACCTTCATATATAATAGACTAAGAAAATAATAAATGTAATAAATGATCACTATAAAACAGCATTGATGTAGCTTTTAAAGATATATTTGAGAGAAAAAAAAGTAAAATGACCAACCTGTGAGAGGGTTGCAGTATACTTCCGTAGCAATACACTTGTAATCTGGTCTGGGCTTTCTTGCCCTACTTTTGCTGAAACTTGCTTTAAAGAGTCCTAATTCTTGCTGCTGTTATTCCTTAAAAAAGAAAATTATTCTTAACTACTAAACTGAATGCATTTTTAAAATAGAGGTGCCATGAAGCCTGAATTGATCACCTGGTACACTTTTAATCTAATCTGTTGTGAAGATTTTCAAAGTTGCAATCTCAAATACAAATTAAAAATCCACAGTACTTAAGGGGTCCTAACACCAACATAGCTAGGTCATTGAACGGATTCTTTGTAGACAAAGACCTGTCTTATCATTCTGCAAAACATAACCTTATGTGGCAAATTTTTGCTAAATACTATGGTAATTGAAATATTTTCAAAAGATGACCAATGTTCTATTTTTTGCAACAGTGCTTATATTTTTTGGCTAATCAAAAACCCAAATGGTTATTTTGTGCAACATCCTATGGATTCCCAATGATGCCCGGGGCACCAATAAGGCCCCAACATTAAGTGAGTTGACCTAAAAGCAATTCCAGGAAAAGCAGATTTTGACCGTTTTTTTTTTTATTATTGATTTGTATGTGAGAAAATTATATTTTATATCAATATTTTTATCAAGAAAAGTGAGCTATCCTAAAGCATTTATTTAGCCTTTTTGGATAAGGTTAGTACTGTGCAGTTGCAACAGATTTTTTGGCATCAAAAGACAAATTTTTTTGGTTATATGTTTGTTGGTGTTTAATGCTGTTTCAATGGCCAGGGCCATATGAGGCGGTCAGTTTTAATGGAGGAGGAAGCCTTTTCTACCCAAGTAAACCACCAAAAGTGTGCGAGTGTTAGTTTTTAACACCTTTTATCTACCCATCTGGGTTATGTAGGGCGGTCAGTTTTAATGGGGAGGAAACCAAAGTACACAGAGGAAACCACCCTCCTTGTGCAGGTAACTGACAAACCTCATTAACCATGATTTCACAGATACTCACCTTGTGTTTGAAACAGCCATTTTGTGTCTGTAATAGAAGCTTTGAAACTATTTTCAGCATCTGCAATAAATCATCCAACAAGGGGATTAAATCTGTTGGTAACTTCACTGGAACTGAAAACCCTCTCTGAAATGATAATAAAATATATTTGAGATCTATAAGTCCCTTTTCATTTTCCTTGATAATAAAACTGATAAAAAGAAAAAAGTCACACAAAACATAAACAATGCTAAAAACCCATAAAACAAGACCTTAATTTGCCAAAGTAACACAAAATACAAAACAAAATCAAAACAAAAGACTGAAGTACCACAAAACTATACTAAGACTTATATGTCTCATAAAACCAGTCTATGCCTTTGCTCAAAGTCACACAAAAAATACTAAAATCTTAAGGCCAAACTCCCACAAACAACCCAAAACAGAATACCAAGATCAAAGTCCCACAAACCACCAAAAACAGAATACCAAGATCAAAGTCCCACAAACCACCAAAAACAGATTACCAAGAAAAAAGTCCCACAAACCACCAAAAACAGAAAACCAAGATCATAGTCCCACAAACCACAAAAAATAGAATACCAAGATCATAGTCCCACAAACTACCAAAAACAGAAGACAAAGATCAAAAAGTCCCACAAACCACGAAAAGCAGAAAACCAAGATCAAAAAGTTCCACTAACAACCGACAACAATGCCAATTTAGTAAAATTCTTGTTCACCTAATTAGAAAATAGTTGTCATAAAAAATGGACTTCCAAGAATGATGACTGTAATAGAAAGTATATGAAGAACTCAGCACTTATTAAAAGAAAGGTCAAAATTCTCTTTTTACATCACAAATAATGAGATTCCTCCTTTATTTAAAATTTCAGGCTTGTGAGATTTTGATTATCCAACAAGAACACATTTTTATTCCTTGTGGCCTTCAATGCTATAGATAGTAAAACTAATTAAAAGTCTCACAAATCCAAGACCAAGGTCCCATAAAATAAAAGGTCCCACAAAACAAACCAAAGATCTCAAAACTTCTAAGATAGTAGTTTTTATCTTTTTTTCTAATTTTCAATTTTGACTTCTATAGATAGTAAAAGTCAAACAAACTTAGACCAAGGTCCCATAAAAAAAAAGTCCCACAAAACAAAAATAAAATCTCAAAACTTCTAAGAATATTTTTCTAATTTTCATTTCAACTTCTATAGGCAGTAAAAGTCTCACAAACTGAGAATGAGGTCCCATAAAATAAAAGGTCCCACAAAACAAGAATAAGATCTCAAAACTTCTAAGCATATAGATTTTATCTATTTTTCTAATTTTCATTTTTTTTATTCTATAGACAGCAAAAGTCTCATAAACTATGACTCATTAAGGTCCCATAAAATCAAAAAACTCACAAAAGAAAAAGAAAATCTCAAAACTTCTAAGCATATATTTTTTTTTATCTTTTTTTCTTATTTTCATTTTTGACTTCTATAGGCAGTAAAAGTCTCACAAAGTAAGACCTGTGGTGCCATAAAAAAACTGAAAGTCCCACAAGACAAAAATAAAATCTCAAAACTTCTAAGCATCTTCTTTTCTAGTTTTCATTTTTAACTTCTATAGGCAGTAAAAGTCTCACAAACTAAGACCAAGGTCCCATAAAATAAAAAGTCCCACAAAACAAAAATAAAATCTCAAAACTTATAAGCATCTTCTTTTCTAGTTTTCATTTTTAACTTCTATAGGCAGTAAAAGTCTCACAAACTAAGACCAAGGTCCCATAAAATCGAAAGTCCCACAAAACAAAACAAAATCTCAAAACTTCTAAGCATCTTTTTTTCTAATTTTCATTTTTAACTTCTATAGGCAGTAAAAGTCTCACAAAGTAAGACCTGTGGTCCCATAAAAAAACTGAAAGTCCCACAAAACAAAAATAAAATCTCAAAACTTCTATGCATCTTCTTTTCTAGTTTTCATTTTTAACTTCTATAGGCAGTAAAAGTCTCACAAACTAAGACCAAGGTCTCATAAAACTGAAAGTCCCACAAAACAAAAACAAAATGTTAAAATATCTAAGAAATTGCCATATACATGTAGTTATCTTGTTTTCTAATTTTCATTTTTAACTTCAATAGACAAGATAGATAGTAAAAGTCTCACAAACTAAGACCAAGGTCCCATAAAATCAAAGGTCCCACAAAACAAGAATATGATCCCAAAACTTTTAAGCATAATATAGCTGCTACCTAGTCATAATTATCAAACACCAAAATTGCATTAGAATTTACAAGTAACCCTTGCTTTTTACTGTTTAACATACCATCATTTTATTCTTAAGCATATAACAAAATGTCTTTGGTTATATTCATGCATTTTTTTGAGAAAAAAAATCCCACTAACTGAAGGAAACCATTAGAATGTAAGCATTACAGCAGTAAAAACCCCTAAACATATAAGCAAACACATCAATATTACTAAAAGCAAATTCTTCTTCCATGTTTTTTTTTTTATTTACTTGTAAACATTTGGACAAAAGTCCCATTAAGATTAAAAACACTTTTTATCAACTTTAAAACCACATGCAATATTTCCATTGCAATATCTTCTCCATTAAAATTCTAACTTACCTCACTTGCATGTTGATCTGCAACATCCATTAGAAATAATTCATCTGGACATAAAATGGCAGAGATTTCAAAGTGATCCAAGTTCAGCTTTCAACAAAGGAAAAAATCCGAGTGGTCCGAATGGATTTCAAATAAAAATTTTATGGTCTTGTCCATGGTTTGTGGTAACTGTCCATACAGTCCATCAATAAATGTCTATCAATGCTATTCTTATGTTTGAGAGACTTTACTTGTAATAATGATCACATGATAAGGAAATATGCAAATAAGGTATTATTTCTTCATTTTTTTGTGGGACTTTTCATGAAGTCCCACAATGTAAAAAAAGTCCCATAATGTATGAAATGTACAGACGGACGGACGGACGGATGGACGGACGGACAGATGGATGGACAAGGTGTTTGCAATATAGCCCCCTCTCTTACGAGTGGGGGTATAAATACATGTATAGCCAATATTATCTTTTAACTAGGGTCTAAAGAAAACCAGAAAACTCTTACTAAACCGTCGAGAAGCAGACTGGATCGAAAACGATGCAAAGTTATTAAAAAACTGGTACAGTAAAATCGGAGAATAACAAAACAGTCGGGCGATAAGGTGTTAATACTGGGAGAATCTTTCCACAAAGGAACTTTCAAAAGGAACTTTCCTAAAGTGCTTGAAAGTTCCTTTGTGGAAAGATTCTCCCAGTATTAACACCTTATCGCCCGACTGTTTTGTTATTCTCCGATTTTACAATATTATCTTTTAATATATATTGATATATATATTGTGGATTCTGACATTCCGACCCCCCTTTGGTACCTCTGCTTCTTTTAATTTCTTATGTAGTCTTTTTTGAATATGCATAATAAGACAAAACACATTCCCTATATCAAATACCCTATATTGCATGACCTATATGATCGCATACTTTATATCACATGGCCATAATGGCACCCCTTTAACAAATAAACCAGAAAGATAATTAAAAAAAAACATTATTGTGTTAATAGTATCAAATGGCAAAATATGTGTCACATGCTGTATATTAACCCTCGACCAAAATCACCCATAGGGCTGATGGCCCTCAGGGTGATATAGGTGTCTCTGGTGTTTACAGCATGTGGTACAGATTTGGACATGTAATCAACAGGAGGAGATTGTCCAATAATAAAGTTTTTTTAGCTTGTTTTTATATATTAGTTATATGGCATTACTTTTTATTTTGACCCAAATACAGACACTGAGTCCAAGGTATCACATAGCCCTCTTACTTTTAGTGTGATGGATTTTATTTTATTTTATCGCTTAGATGTCTCATCTCCGTACTAAAAATATTTTGTCTCAAACTGCTTGTACTGCCAATGGAAATAACTGAGAATGACAAATGCCTGGCTTTAGAATACTGTGGAAAATGATATGGTACATTAAGGTCCATTATTAATTTGGCCCCTGTAAGACTGAAAGGTAGAACACTGATTTAGAGAAAAGCTCCATTGATATTTAGAAAGTCAAATAAATGAAGAAGCATGTTATATATGTTATCTGAAATACCAAATTAAAACATGGTAAATATGTATGGTTTCTGTCTGACAAACATTGGGGTAAAAAGATATTATTTTTAGATACTGTGAAATGATTTATTTTCGTGGATACCAATTTTCGTGGTTTGATAAATATATGAGAAGCTGGTGGATTCTTAAATTCATGGTTCTGAAATCCTCAGCGTACAGATCAATGTAAAATTTCCTTAATGTGGGGTATCAAATTTCCTGGGTCAAGGCCACCCACAAACCACAAAAATTGAAATTCCATGAATAATAATGAAACTACAGTACCAGCCACATATTGCTGGGGAATTTTTAATCTCAATTGAGGAATTCAAAGTTTTAGACACTTTTAAAAATAACAACATAATCATGAAAAATGGGTCAAAGACAGAAATGGCCGGAATTCAATTAACAAGAAGTACAAATGTATATGATCCACAGACCTGAAATCAAATCCCACTTTATGGGAGTCCATGCTGATGCTGCATACTAAATATCAAGAGGCCTTGATTAGTAGTTGCTGAGGAAACTGTCAAAAGTTAACTAAGTCGGTAAACAGGAAGTAGGTGAGGGACAGACCTGAAATCAAATCCCACCTTAAGGGAGCTCATGCTGATGCTGCATACCTAATATCAAGGGGCTGTGATAAGTAGTTGCTGAGAAAACTGTTATGAAAATTTTCTATTATTGAACATTTAATAAGTAAAAAATTAACTGAGTCAGTTAACAGGAAGTAGGTGAGCAACAGACCTGAAATCAAATTTCACTCTATGAGAGCCCATGCTGGTACTGTATACCAAATATCAAGACACTGTGATAAGAAGTTACTGAGAAAATGTTTCCCAGCCCGCCGTCAGACCGCCTGCCCGCTGAACATTCACCATTTTATAACCCATATTTTCACTAGTCAATCCGGCCAAAAATGACATTTAATCTGATTTTGTTACTTTTGTCCTATTTAAGACCTCTGAAAAATAAAATCACGAAAAAAGAACAAAATTCCTGAGTCCACTGCCAAAAAATTCTAAAAAATTCTAAGTCCACTCACTCAACAGGAAGTAGATAAGCCACAAACCTGGAAACCCATGCCACCATGTAAAACCCCTACCTGAAGCTGCAAACCAAATATTGAAAGTCTAGGATTAATAGCAGCTGAGAAATCTGTTACCAAAAAAGTGTGATGGACAGACCCACGCATGCACACACCCAAACAGACGCCCAGCATTTCTATGTACCTGCTCCCATTGCAGCAGGGCACACACATATTATGGATAATATTAGAGTCATTGTGTTCAACTATCCAGCTTAAAACTTAAATCTTTTTCCTTGGATTTATTTTTTCTTAAAAATGAGGAGAGGAGGGGTAGCAAAATGGCTCTTACTGTTTCTTGTCCTTTTCAGGTGAGCTCAAAAAGCATTAGCATATCCAAGGCTAAAAATTTAGTAAGAAATGTGTTTTATATGTGGCTGCATTTTGTCAAAGTTAAAAAGTTGCATATGGCTGTACAAAAAATGTAACAACTTAAACTATTCAGAATTTTTATTTGATCAAATTTCAAGATTTTATTGGAGTTAAAGTAAATAAAGGTAATAACAAAACTACCGAACTTGAATGATCAATCTCATGGTCAAGAGAAAATGACAAAAACGAATCAGTCATACCGGAGACAAAGTTTACACTGTTTTTATCCCAATGTTTTGTGATTTAGGAGATAAAATCTCCAAATATAACATTTGACTTCAATTGGAGTTAATTCTAAAGTTAGATAAAGCAATTAAAATTCTTATTAACATGCATCTTATAAAGACAAAAATGTCAATTATTTAAAATTGTCAAAAAATCAATATACTGTCATCTGGCTTTCACATTAAAAATCAAAATCCGTCACATTTAAGTTTGTGGATTCCAGCTTCTGGTTGATTTTTGGTACCACACCCAATAATTAAATTTCCCTCATGGTCAAAATCAGCTGATGCAGGATACTTTATGAAAAAACACTCCCTCACATTTTTGCAAGCTATCAAATGTCCATTGCTGTTTAGAATATGCACCAAATTACTTCTCATATCACACACTACAATGTTATTGTGAGAGGAAACAACAATGTCCCACGGATCAAATTGAATTATAGGATTGGTCAAAGAACTTCCACTGTACCTCCATTTGATCTCGCCCTCCATTGAAAGAAGTGTTATCTTTCCATATTCTACAGATAATTTGTCCAATATCAAAATGTCATTATTTTTCAGAGTTTTTATTCTGTAAGGAAAGTTGAACAATCTTATATTGTTTTCATCAAACTGAAAACTATTGAGTTCCTTCCCATCTTCTGATACAAAGATAATTTTTCTATCTGATGTCTCATCTCCATAATGAAAATCTTCTACAGTAGCTCCAGCCATCACCTTGTCCCCAACTGCTCGTAAGGACACTGGATATAACTGAGAACCCCAAATGCTTGGCCTTAGAATGCTGTGGAAAATTTCCATATTTGTTTGACCCTTTTTAACAATTATTATTTTGTGATTTCTTTCTATGGCAAGAAGCATGTCTCCATTAGGCTTTAAAGCTATATCCATCACTTT
Source organism: Arcuatula senhousia (assembly GCA_963971305.1). Classification (NCBI taxonomy): domain Eukaryota; kingdom Metazoa; phylum Mollusca; class Bivalvia; order Mytilida; family Mytilidae; genus Arcuatula; species Arcuatula senhousia. The sequence continues at coordinate 55,049,399 of OZ020306.1, forward strand.
TATATATTCTGCTTCTCTCTCAATGGAGAGTTCATCTCCTAGTTTGATTTTCCTCAATAACCCTTGGCCCTGTTTGCTGTTTTTTATCCATACACTGTCCTCCGCTACACAAATCTTACCTATGGCATTCCAATCTGTGACATGAGTCTTCAGCAATTCTAATTTGACTTCAGCAGTGTCTTCAACTAAAGTTTCATCAAGAGATCCTACTAATGATTTGACAGCTTCAATTTCTATGTCTCCTGGAATATATTTGTGGTTGACTCTTGGTAGGGGTATTGATGCTATGTCCATGTTTTCTACATCATTGCTCACTTGGTCTGATATCCTGCAAATCTTTTCAATGTTGTCACTTCTTGATGCTTGCCTGATCAATTGATTTGTTTGATTTAGTCCCACTAAATATGTATTTTCTAAATGTGATAGTTTTCTGGTAACTTCCTCATTGATAAACTGAAGCCAATTGTCTAGTTCTCCCTCTAGAGCCTCAGTTTGTCCACTTATCTCTTTAATAAGTTTAATTTTTTGCTCATTTATTTGACGCTTCATATCCTCACAGAAATTCTGATGCTTTACCAATACTCTTAGAAGTTTGTTTTTTTCTTCATTAAAGAATGGAATGAAATTGTAATTGAGTTTATGTTCATGACTTCTCAAAATGTCCATCTTATCATAAAAAATGGTTCCAATATCACATTTGACATGACCATCTCCATGACTTTCTTCTATGCACAATGTACATATAACAACACTGCATGATCGACAAAACATACAAAAATCCTTTTGTTTATGAGTAGTACATTTTATGATTTTTAGTCTCCTAATCCCTATGGGTTCTTGTGCACTTTCAAAGGTCTGGTAGCTGCTTGAATCATCTGCCTCTTCTTCTTCCAGATTAATACTTTTTCCATCCCTTCCATGGTCAGTTAGAGTTTTGGTCTGCTTGCCTTTAGCAGACATTTCAAGTTTCTTATTCAAATTGTTCACCCAAGATTAACATTTCACTTTATTCTATGATATGCATAATCATAAATAAAAATCAAAAGTTCAGAGTCTCATTTTTATCAAAACTTTTGTTAGTACATAACTTGCAAGTGTATTAGAGATATATATATATAAACTGATTGTACATATATAGATTATTAGAGACGCAAAGAGGTACCAAAGGGGCATTTTAGACATATAAGAAAGGCAAACAGACAAATACTCCAACTGGCCATATGGAAATAAAGGTAATAACAAAACTACCAATTTAAATGATCAATCTCATAGTCCAGAGAAAATGACAAAAACAAATCAGTTCTTCTGGAGAAAATGGTCCTGACTTGGTACAGGCATTTCAAATGGAATGGTGGGTTAATCCAGGTTTTATTGCGCCAAACCTTCCTCTTCCATTGCGATCTTAGGATCCGGTTATGACCATAGAACACAACATAGTTGTGAGACACAATAGGGATAGTGAGGTGATCATCTCAGTACAGCAGACTAGTCAACCGCTAATTAAAACAATTAAAAAAATTAAAACAATTAACCATCATATCTTTTAACTCAATTTTGAAGGGATAGGAATAGGGATAATCTGGATGCAGATGATTACAAGCAGCTAACAGGATCAGACCCAATGTGCGAATGAATAAACTTAGCAGTGCACAAAAACCCATAGGGATAAGAAGACTAACAAGAGTAAACATTAAAAAGTGTCTTGCCTGATGGTGTTACATACTAGTTTCCCCCCTACTAAGTTTTCCCTGAGAAATACCTGTATATTCTGAACCCAATTCCCCCCCTAATATTTGGTGAGGAAAAATTATCATATATACTAGATTTTCCTTTTATTTGAAACCAATACTGTTCTAATCCCCTTTTACTAAAATGCACTGTTTAGTCTTACTTGATTAAATGTTATTATTTTCATTATTATATCAATGTAACACTTCTAATAATGCAATTTCAATGGTTGAATATACTGCCAAGGCAAAAAGTCATGGTCACTGTCCATGGTCGACCATGATTATCTATGGTCGACTGCCTTCTGTTAATTGGTACCATGGTCCTTAAACATGGTTGACCATGTGTGACCATGGTCGACCATGGTCAACCATGGTCAAACATGGTTCTATTATTTTCAGAAAAAAATTAATGTTTCAGTTTACAATCCAAATTAACAATATAATTTAATTTTCTAAGAACAAAATTGATTTATTAATGTGAATTCTGCATGCATTGTAGGTAAATCTATTAAAAAAAGACTAATCTGAAAAATAATTAAATGCCTACAATTCTTAGTGACTGTTTAATGTTGCCATGATAACTCAACAGTCATTTCCATTAAAGTTTGAAAGATTTAACACTCATCTTGATTTGACTGTACATTTTGTTCTTTATCTCACTGTTAACTCCTTGTTTCTCATTGATATTCATGTCAACATCATAGGTTCAAATCTTTAACTAATAGCAATTCCCAATCCCTATATATGTGGAACCATTTCTGTAAAATGCTTCAAAAGGTCTCCAACTGACAGGTTTAATGCACAAATGTAAGAAATATGATTACAATATGCCCAAACAAAGTTTAAAATAAAAAAAAAAGAAAGAATTATCTTATTACCCATTTCAAGTTCTCAAGATTTAAAAAAAAATATTATTGGTAAAAGCAAAGGGAGATAAACCACAAAATTTATACCATGGTTCTGCCATCGATGATTAACATTGGTAGGTGAAATGTAAGCAAATTTTAATTATTTATTGTAATCAAGTCAGCTAAATGTACAGCAATAAAGACTTTATTAGGTCTTGTTAAAAATGTCAAAAGAACATTAAAAACAAACACCAGTCGGGTAGCTGAAAACAAACATGTAAGTCAATTAGCCTTACATTTGTATGAGTGAAATAAAGTCACCTCAGGATCAGTCTTAACCATTATAACAAAATATTATGTTATTTTATTTAAAAAATGCAAGTTTAATTTTTTATGGACCTTTGTCAACCATGTTAAGTACTTTGTGACCATGAACTACCATAGTCAGCAATGATTGACCATGATTTTGACCATGGTCAACCATATACTGACCATGGTCAAAAACTATGGATCATGGTTGACCATGGTCAGTTTCGATTTTGACCATGGTCAACCATATACTGACCATGGTCAAAATCATGGTCAATCATTGCTGACTATGGTAGTTCATGGTCACAAAGTACTTAACATGGTTGACCATGGTAGTTCATGGTCAACCATCTTGAACCATGAAATACCATGGTGACCATGGTCAACCATGGTCATCTTTTCGCCTGGGAGATGTTAGGGGTTTCAGTAAGAAAGATTTGGTCTATAATTAGAATTGTCAACAGATTCATTTTATCTTATTTTAAAGTCCAAATTGTCTAGAGTCTGTATGATCATTATCTCAGACAAAGGCTAGTCTGATTTGGCTTTCTTTTTTATACTGTACTTTTCATTCTATTGTTAACTATGGCATTATAAAAGCCCAGTGGTCTGTGAAGAAGTATTATTTACAGGTACATGTATAGACTTTGATGTAGATTGGTTTTTAGAGATAAAACTGAACTTCCAAAAATATACAACAAACACAGCATATTGTTGTCTTGGTGATCTACTGGTAGATATCCTTTTGTAACTTGTATGACATGGTAGTCAATTGCTCTGGACACATGCAGTCCATGGTGGACTGACAAAACCTTTTGACACATGCAGCCTTTGATTGACTTTTCCCACATTTCACAACGAATTCAATTATTTTGTTCAAATTCAGACCAAAATAAATTAATTACAAAAATATTCCCCTTTTTATCCCTAAATTAATGGTATATGGTACCTTTCACTATTGCACCTTTTTTGCCTCTTACAGCAATTAGAAGAAGGGAGTTTCGCAAAATAATCCTCAATTTTGTTAATTCACTACAAGAATTTATTTGCAAAAAATATAAATTAGAAATTGGACAATAAATAAAAAAGTTTGGATTTTGTCCCCTTTTGACCCCTAATTCCACAATATGAGGGTGCAATAATTAATCCTCCATTTTGTTTTGAATACTTGACAAGACTTAACTTGCAAAAAAAAATGAAACTAGAAAAACTGTGAGCAGCAGCTCACAAATAAATACCCCCCAAAATCAATCAGATAGAATTTTAAAATAGATGGTGCATATCTACATTATGTCACAAAGATTGTGTGAAAGTTTAATGAAAATCCATCAAGGGGTTTAGGAGGAGTTGCAGATAAGAGATGGGTACCCCCATGTAGTTGAATGGCTAAGTAGCAATTATCCAACCAGAACCAAAGTTATTGTGGGAACAAATAAAAAATTTGAATTTTGCCCCTTTTGGGCCCCTAATTTCTAAAGGAATAAAGGGGGGACCCCCAAAATCAATCCCTTCCATCCTTAAATGGTATGGAACATTGTGGTAAAAATTCACAGCATTTGGTTCACAAGAACAAAAGTAATTGTGGGAATAAACAAAAAAAAAGGTTCCCAGGAGCACGAATGGCTCACTTGTCTTGATGTTGACCCTATAAAGACTTTTCTAGAGATAAATGAGCAGAAAATTTAAGCAAGCAAAAGCTTTTCTCTATCTACTATAGTTTTCATTCTGTAGCTGTAGGCTCAAATCATGAAAAAAAGTTATTTTAGGGACGATAACCCCTATAAGAAGTCATCTGACATCTTCAGCCCTATATATAAACTTTTGAAGAGCTAAATGAACTGAACATTTCAGCAAGCAACAGCTTTTCTCTATCTGCTATAGTTTTCATTCTATAGGCCAAAAACATGAAAAAAATGATATTTAAGGAGCTGTAACTCCTGTAAGTACTATAGTTTTCATTCTGTAGCTGTAGGCTCAAATCATGAAAAAACATTATTTTAGGGGCGATAACCCCTATAAGAGGTCATCTGACAACTTCAGCCCGATATAAACTTTTATAGAGCTAAAGGAACTGAACATTTAAGCAAGCAACAGGTTTTCTCTATCTGCTATAGTTTTCATTCTATAGGCCAAAAACATGAAAAAAAACGACATTTATGGGGCTGTAACTCCTGTAAGGGGTCATCTGACAACTTTGACCCTATGAAGACTTTTGTAGAGCTAAATGAACTGAACATTTAATCAAGCAACAGCTAATCTATATCTGCTAAAGTTGTCATTCTATAGGCCAAAAACATGAAAAAACGTCATTTTAGGGGCAGTAACCCCTGTAAGGGGTCATCTGACAACTTCCATCCTATGGAGACATTTGTAAAGCTTTATGAGCTGAAAATTTAAAACTAATGATAAAGGAACCCGTTGCTTGTCCATTTTACAAAATTGGGGCCATCATTGCTTTTATTTGAACCTGTAGTTTTCATATCCATGTTTAAGAAGACTGTCTTTCTTTGACTATTTCAAGTATTTTTTTACTTGGACAGTACTAATTTGTATCGTCTTGATGTTATTTGAACTATGTACCAAAGAAGTCAGTCATTTTAATCATATCTGACACGAGCTAGGTTATCAATAACTGACTGATGGTGGACTATGAACAGTATAACTCTCATTGTATGCCCAAACTTTGCAAAATGAAGTCGTAGTTACTGTAGTGAAACAGATTTTTTTCTACTTAACAACTTAAATACATGCTTAAAGCTTAGTTTCAAACAATGTTAGATCTAGAAGTACAAATTGCAATAAATATCAAAAGTATAAATCATTCAATAAGTTACTTTGTCACATTATGTTATCCTTTTCTAATTATAGATTAAACAACCATTGTGAAACTCAAAGATAGAACGAAGAGAGTCAAATGAATTCTAGAGCTACTTTCATAGTGATAGAAAATAAAGAGATGTGGAATAAGTGTACGCGACAGCCCACAATTAAACGGCAATTTAGAAAAACCACAATGGAAAACCGCCAGCAGCCTTCAACGAGGCCATTTGGCACTGCTCGCGGTTCTGCAATTGGCCCATGGTCTAAATAAGATGCATATAATTCAAATCCAGCCCTGAAATAGTCACAGATAGACCCCCTTCTTAAACAAGGAACAGAAAACATCAAAAAGACAAGTACAAACGAAAGCTTTGTCAAAGATTCCTGGCTTAGGACAGGCACATGTAATATGTGGCGGGGTTAAACTAGTTTTTTGGGCCCAACCTTCCCCCTATAAATATTCCTAGACAAAGCACAAAAACTAAACACACAATAAAAATCAAATCGATCGAAGTCCAATACTACTAGAGAGAACCTAAGACAAAAAACAAGAACAAACAAAAGGACGGTAAAGGAACTCTCTATAGAACACTAGCTGTTACTGACAGCTAGCTGAGAATCATCAATCGACTGATGTAAAAAAAATCAAACGTATCGATTTTAAATCCGACACAACACTTCAAACAATAATGATTTAGTGAAGTGTTATCACACAAAACCGACAAGCTTGATCGCTATAATGCTTAAAAATGACATACATGTATAGCCAATATTATCTTTTAATATATTTTGATATATATAGTAGATTCTGACATTCGGATGCCCCTTTGGTACCTCTGCTTCTTTTAAGTACTTATATAGTCTTTTTTGAATATGCATAATAAGACAAAACACATTCCCTATATCAAATACCCTATATTGCATGATTTTTATTGAATACTTTATATCACATGGCCTTTATGGCACCCCTTTAACAAATAAACCAGAAAGATAATTAAAAAAAAAAAACATTATTGAGTTAATAGTATCAAATGGCAAAATATGTGTCACATGCTGTATAGTCCGTTTGACAGTGGTTTACCAAGGGAAAATAATGAATTAAAAATCAGATGATCAACTTATACAGAAAACAATTGCACCAAACATAATTAAATATGAATACATATCATGTCTGAATTTCCCATTTTTCAAATCTCGATATTAAAAAAGTTTTCCTTTACCCTTAATGGTAAAAAAAATAAAGATACAAACATGTTAAGGTGTAGGGGTAAGGGCATTTAAAAGAAAAGCCCTTTGCCCACAAATATATCTGACCTTCTATTGATAATGCATTGACAGGTTTTTAAAGAGATCAGAGTATCTATTCAAGGAGATTTAATTGAATCAAAAGATGAGACAATCTAATTGTATATAAAAAGAAGTGTTACCTATAAGGCTTTTCATTCAATGGAGTTGTACTCCATAATTGAAATCAGTAGAAATTTACTATTAAGGTATATGGAAAACTTTTTTATTTTGAAGTGATGAAAGTTGGGAAATTTAGACAAGATATGTATTCGTATTTGATTATCTTCCATGTAATTATTTTTTGCGTAAACGAATCTAGTGATTTTTAATTAATTATTTTCCCTTGGTAAACCACTATCAAACGGACTATATAAACCCTCGACCAATATCACCCCTAGGGCTGATGGCCCTCAGGGTGATATAGGTGTCTCTGATGTTTACAGCATGTGGTACAGATTTGGACATGTAATCAACAGGAGGAGATTGTTCAATAATAAAGTTTTAATAGCTTGTTTTTATATATTAGTTATTCAGCATTACTTTTTTATTTTGACCCAAATACAGACAGACTCCAAGGTATCACATAGCCCTCTTACTTTTAGTGTGATGGATTTTATTTTATTTGTTTCATCTCCGTACTAAAAATCTTTTGTCTCAAACTGCTTGTACTGCCAATGGAAATAACTGAAAAGGGCAGATGCCTGGCTTTAGAATACTGTGGAAAAGGATATGGTACATTAAGGTCCATTATTAATTTGGCCCCTGTAAGACTAAAAGGTAGAACACTGATTTAGAGGAAAGCTCAATTGATATTTAGTAAGTCAAATGAATGAAGAAGCATGTAATATATGTTATTTATCTGAAAATTTACCATGTTAAAACATGGTAAATATGTATGGTTTCTGTAATGTTTATACTTTCATCTATTTATCATTTGATTGCTTTCATCAGATTAAACTTTCAAGTGTCAGAAGTAATTAATTTTATGATCATGTGCAATTGAAATAGGAACTTAGGGGCGTAACTTTCTCATGTCAATGGAACTTATCACTTTCATGAAATTGTAACAGTTGAACAATAAACATGTAGTTTCTAATAGTGTGCTTAATTATGTTAGAAGAACCCAACAAATATTACAGTTTCTGTCTGACAAACATTGGGGTAAAAAGATATTATTTTTAGATACTGTGAAATGATTTATTTTCGTGGATACCAATTTTCATGGTTTGATAAATATATGAGAAGCTGGTGGATTCTTAAATTCATGGTTCTGAAATCCTCAGCGTAGAGATCAATGTAAAATTTCCTTGACGTGGGGTATCAAATTTCCTGGCTCAAGGCCACCCACAAACCACAAAAATTGAAATTCCATGAATAATAATGAAACTACAGTACCAGTCACAACTTAAACCACAGTTATTGCTGGAGAATTTTTTATTTCAATTGAGGAATTCATAGTTTTAGACACTTTTAAAAATAACAACATAATCATGAAAAATGGGTCAAAGACAGAAATGGTCGGATTTCAATTAACAAGAAGTACAAATGTATATGATCCACAGACCTGAAATCAAATCCCAATTTATGGGAGTCCATGCTGATGCTGCATACTATATATCAAGAGGCTTTGATTAGTAGTTGCTGAGAAAACTGTCAAAACTTAGCTAAGTCGGTAAACAGGAAGAAGGTGAGGGACAGACCTGAAATCAAATCCCACCTTATGGGAGCTCATGCTGATGCTGCATACCACATATCAAGGGGTTGTGATAAGTAGTTGCTGAGAAAACTGTTATGAAATTTTTCTATTATTGAACATTTAATACTGGTAAGTAAAAAATTATCTGAGTCAGTTAACATGAAGTAGGTGAGCAACAGACCTGAAATCAAATCCCACACTATCGGAGCCATGCTGGTGCTGTATACCAAATATCAAGACACTGTGATAAGTAGTTACTGAGAAAACTGTTACGAAAGTATTTTCCCCGCCCGCCTTCAGCCCGCCCGACATTCACCAATTTATAACCCGGATTTTCACTAGTTAAACCGGCCAAAAATTACTTTTTGTCTGATTTTGTTACTTTTGCCCTATTTAAGACCTCTGAAAAATAAAATCAAGAAAAAAGAACGAAATTCCTGAGTCCCCTGCCAAAAAATTCTAAAAAATTCTAAGTCCACTCACTCAACAGGAAGTAGATAAGCCACAGACCTGGAAACGCATTCCATAATATAAAACCCCTACCTGAAGCTGCAAACAAATATTGAAAGTCTAGGATTAATAGCAGCTGAGAAATCTTGTTACGAAAAAAGTGTGATGGACAGACCCACGCATGCACACACCCAAACAGACGCCCAGCATTTCTATGTCCCTGCTCCCATTGCAACAGGGCACACATATCATGGATAATATTAAAGTCATAAAGTTCAATTATCCAGCTTAAAACTTTAATCTTTTTCCTTCGATTTATTTTTTCTTAAAAATGAGGGGAGGAGGGGCGGGGGCAAAATGGCTCTTACTGTATCTTGTCCTTTTCAGGTGAGCTCAAAAAGCATTAGCATATCCCAGGCTAAAAAATTAGTAAGAAATGTGTTTTATATGTGGCTGCATTTTGTCAAAGTTAAATAGTTGCATAATGGCTGTAACAACTTAAACTATTCAGAATTTTTTATTTGATCAAATTTCAAGATTTTATTATTTTATTGGAGTTAAAGTAAGACAAAGTTTACACTGTTTTTTCTCCAATGTTTTGTGATTTAGGAGATATAATCTCCAAAAATAACATTTGACTTCAATTGGAGTTAATTCTAAAGTTAGATAAAGCAATTAAAATTCTAATTAACATGCATCTTATAAAGACAAAAATGTCAATTATTTAAAATTGTCAAAAAATCAATGTACTGTCATCTGGCTTTCACATTAAAAATCAAAATCCGTCACATTTAAGTTTGTGGATTCCAGCTTCTGGTTGATTTTCTGTACCACACCCAATAATTAAATTTCCCTCATGGTCAAAATCAGCTGATGCAGGATACTTTATGAAAAAACACTCCCTCACATTTTTGCAAGCTATCAAATGCCCATTGCTGTTTAGAATATGCACCAAATTACTTCTCATATCACACACTACAATGTTATTGTGAGAGGAAACTACAATGTCCCACGGATCAAATTGAATTATAGGATTGGTCAAAGAACTTCCACTGTACCTCCATTTGATCTCGCCCTCCATTGAAAGAAGTGTTATCTTTCCATGTTCTACAGATAATTTGTCCAATATCAAAATGTCATTGTTTTTCATAGTTTTTATTCTATAAGGAAAGCTGAACAGTCTTATATTGTTTTCATCGAACTGAAAACTATTGAGTTCCTTCCCATCTTCTGATACAAAGATAATTTTTCTATCTGATGTCTCATCTCCATATTGAAAATCTACGATAGCTCCAGCCATCACCTTGTCCCCAACTGCTCGTAAGGACACTGGATATAACTGAGAACTCCAAAAGCTTAGAATGCTGTGGAAAATTTCCATATTTGTTTGACCCTTTTTAACAATTATTATATTGTGATTACTTTCTATGGCAAGAAGCATGTCTCCATTAGGCTTCAAAGCTATATCCTTCACTTTTATATATTCTGCTTCTCTCTCAATGGAGAGTTCATCTCCTAGTTTGATTTCCCTCAATAACCCTTGGCCCTGTTTGCTGTTTTTTATCCATACACTGTCCTCCGCTACACAAATCTTACCTATGGCATTCCAATCTGTGACATGAGTCTTCAGCAATTCTAATTTGACTTCAGCAGTGTCTTCAACTAAAGTTTCATCAAGAGATCCTACTAATGATTTGACAGCTTCAATTTCTATGTCTCCTGGAATATATTTGTGGTTGACTCTTGGTAGGGGAATTGATGCTATGTCCATGTTTTCTACATCATTGCTCACTTGGTCTGATATCCTGCAAATCTTTTCAATGTTGTCACTTCTTGATGCTTGCCTGATCAATTGATTTGTTTGATTTAGTCCCACTAAATATGTATTTTCTAAATGTGATAGTTTTCTGGTAACTTCCTCATTGATAAACTGAAGCCAATTGTCTAGTTCTCCCTCTAGAGCCTCAGTTTGTCCACTTATCTCTTTAATAAGTTTAATTTTTTGCTCATTTATTTGACGCTTCATATCCTCACAGAAATTCTGATGCTTTACCAATACTCTTAGAAGTTTGTTTTTTTCTTCATTAAAAAATGGAATGAAATTGTAATTGAGTTTATGTTCATGACTTCTCAAAATGTCCATCTTATCATAAAAAATGGTTCCAATATCACATTTGACATGACCATCTCCATGACTTTCTTCTATGCACAATGTACATATAACAACACTGCATGATCGACAAAACATACAAAAATCCTTTTGTTTATGAGTAGTACATTTTATGATTTTAAGTCTTCTAATCCCTATGGGTTCTTGTGCACTTTCAAAGGTCTGGTAGCTGCTTGAATCATCTGCCTCTTCTGCTTTCAGATTAATACTTTTTCCAGCCCTTCCATGGTCAGTTAGAGTTTTGGTCTGCTTGCCTTTAGCAGACATTTCAAGTTTCTTATTCAAATTGTTCACCCAAGATTAACATTTCACTTTATTCTATGATATGCATAATCACAAATATAAATCAAAAGTTCAGAGTCTCTTTTTTATCAAAACTTTTGTTAATACATAACTTGCAAGTGTATTACAGATATATATATACATACTGATTGTACATATATAGATTATTAGAGACACAAAGAAGTACCAAAGGGGCATTTTAGACATATAAGAAAGGCAAACAGACAAATACTCCAACTGGCCATATGGAAATAAAGGTAATAACAAAACTACCGAACTTAAATGATCAATCTCATAGTCCAGAGAAAATGACAAAAACGAATCAGTCGTACTGAAGAATTGGTGGATCGCAATGGTCCTGACTTGGTACAGGCATTTCAAAGGGAATGGTGGGTTAAACCAGGTTTTATGGCGCCAAACCTCCCTCTTCCATTTCGATCTTAGAATCTGGTAATGACCATAGAACACAACAAAGTTGTGAGACACAATAGGGATATTGAGGTGATCATCTCAGTACAGCACACCAGTCAACCACTAATTAAAACAATTAAAACAATTAACCACCATATCTTTTAACTCAATTTTGAAGGGATTGGAATAGGGATAATCTGGATGCAGATGATACAAGCAGCTACCAAGATCAGACCCAATGTGCCAATGAACTTAGCAGTGCACAAGAACCCATAGGGATAAGAAGACTAACAAGAGTAAACATTAAAAGGTGTTTTGCCTAATGGTGTTACATACTAATTTCCCCCTTACTAAGTTTTCCCTGGGAAATACTGTATATTCTGAACCCAATTCCCCCCTAATATTTGGTGAGGAAAAATTATTATATACTAGATTTTCCCATTATTTGAAACCAATACTGTTCTAATCCCCTTTTTACTAAAATGCACTGTTTAGTCTTACTTGATTAAATGTTATTATTTTCATTATTATATCAATGTAACACTTCTAATAATGCAATTTCAATGGCTGAATATACTCAGATGTTAGGGGTTTCAGTAAGAAAGATTTGGTCTATAATTAGAATTGTCAACAGATTCATTTTATCTTATTTTAAAGTCCAAATTGTCTAGAGTCTGTATGATCATTATCTCAGACAAAGGCTAGTCTGATTTGGCTTTCTTTTTTATACTGTACTTTTCATTCTATTGTTAACTATGGCATTATAAAAGCCCAGTGGTCTGTGAAGAAGTATTATTTACAGGTACATGTATAGACTTTGATGTAGATTGGTTTTAGAGATTAAACTGAACTTCCAAAAATATACAACAAACACACCATAGTGTTGTCTTGGTGATCTACTGGTAGATATTTTGTAACTTGTATGACATGGACTTCGACTTTTTGAAAGGCAGCAACAGATACTTCTAATTTCAATCCAATGAAATGTTCTGCAATACATTGCTAAAAAAACTGTGAAGAATAGGTCTTTTGTATTGAAGCCAATCTGTGAAGGTCAACATAATTATGACATAAAGCTCCACCGAGCGCAGCATGATACAACCGCAAAATGTTGAACCCTGTACGTTTTAAGTCCAATATGGATAGTCAATTGCTCTGGACACATGCAGCCCATCATCATGTGGACTGACAAAACTTTTTGACACATGCAGCCTTTGGTTGACTTTTCCCTCATTTCACAAGGAATTCAATTATTTTGTTCAAATGCAGACCAAAATAAATTAATTACAAAAATATCCCCCTTTTTAACCCCAAATTAATGGTATATGCTACCTTTCACTATTGCACCTTTTTTTGCCCCTTATAGCAATTAGAAGAAGGGAGTTTTGCAAAATAATCCTCAATTTTGTAAATTCACTACAAGAATTTATTTGCAAAAAATATAAATTAGAAATTGGACAATAAATAAAAAAGTTTGGGTTATGTCCCCTTTTGACCCCTAATTCCACAATATGGGGGTGCAATAACTAATCCTCCATTAAGTTTTGAATACTTGACAAGACTTAACTTGCAAAAAAAAAATTCACACAAATAAATACCTCCCCAAAAAAAAATCAATCAGATAGAATTTTAAAATAGGTGGTGCACATCTATATTATGTCATAAAGATAGTGTGAAAGTTTAATGAAAATCCATCAAGGGGTTTAGGAGTCGCAGATAAGAGATGGGTACCCCATGTAGTTGAATGGCTAAGTAGCAATTTTATTGTTGGAACAAATAAGAATAATTTAAGAAAGGATATTGAGTAAATGAACATGAGACCAGAACACATATGTTTACTCCAACTGCAACTAATTTTTATGAGCTGTATGGCCATTTCGGAAAACTCATCAGCAGCACTAGAATCCCAACAAAGGAAATCCACAATTCAAAAGATGTTCAAAATGCATTAAGCCAAACGAAATCCAAATATATATAGCTAAGGGCAAAACTATGATGGATGGAGTTTAATCTTAGGTTTTAGAATTTACATAAATTTATATAGAGGTTGAAACAAAGTGTACACATGAGAAGTAATCTCATGTACAAGTACACCATATCTAAAAATAAAGAGCATACATCTTAATTTTGAATGAAGAAATTTGAATTTTGCCCCTTTTGGGCCCCTAATTTCTAAAGGAATAAAGGGGGGACCCCCAAAATCAATCCCTTCCATCCTTAAATAGTATGGAACATTATGGTAAAATTTTACAGCATTTGGTTCACCAGAACAAAAGTAATTGTGGGAACAAACAAAAATAAAAAGCTTTGCCGAGCGCAGCATGATACGACCACAACATGTTGAACCCTGTATGTTATAGGCTCAATATGGATAGTCAATTGTTCTTAACACATGCAGCCCATGGTGGACTGACAAAGGTGTTGACACATGCAGCTTTTGGTGGACTTTCCACTCACATTTTAAAAGCCTATTGTGGATTGATGAGTTTTAATTACGGGAATTTTTTGGTGAGGTTTGAACAAGTAAAAAGGTTCAATTTTTGCCCCTTATTACAGTAAGTGAGAAAAAGGGGTCACAAAAATTATTCTCATTTTATATCCGCTATTTAACGAGAACAAACATGCAAAACAAATTTTCAAGATCAGACCACAAATAAATAAAAAGCTTCGCCGAGCGCAGCATGATACGACCGCAACATGTTGAACCCTGTACGTTTTAGGCCCAATATGGATAGTCAATTGCTCTGGACATATGCAGCCCATGTTGGACTGACAAAGGTTTTTGACACATGCAGCTTTTGGTGGACTTTCTAAATTCACATTTTAAAAGGAATTATTTTTTTTCAAAATCAGAGCACAAATAAATAAGTTTCGATTTTGGCCCCTAATTTCATAACAGGGGAAAAGAGGGGTTCGCAAAAATTAATTCTCAATTTTGTATCCACTATTTGACAAGAACAAACATGCAAAAAAAAATTTCAAAATCGGATCGCAAGTAAAAAAATCTCCTTTTTGGTCCTTTTTGGTCCCTAATTACATAATAAGGGAGAAAAGATGGGGGTAGCAAAAATTAATTCTCAATTTTGCATCCGCTATTTGACAAGAACAAACATGCAAAAAAAATTTTCAAAATCGGTCCACTAATAAAAATGTTTCGTTTTTGGCCCCTTTTAGGGCCGTAACCCCTATAAGGAGTCATCTGACAACTTTGACCCTATGGAGACTTTTGTAGAGCTAAATGAGCTGAACAATTAAGCAAGCAACAGCTTTTTGCTATCTGCAATAGTTTTCATATTATAGGGCAAAAACATGAAAAAATGCTATTTTTCACCTTTAAGGGGCCGTAACCCCTATAAGGGGACATCTGACAACTTCGACCCTATGGAGACTTTTGTAGAGTTATATGAGCTGAACATTTAAGCAAGCAACAGCTTATCTCTATCTGCAATAGTTTTCATACTATAGGGCAAAAACATGAAAAAATGCTATTTTTCACCTTTAAGGGGCCGTAACCCCTATAAGGGGTCATCTGACAACTTCGACCAAATGGAGACTTTTGTAGAACTTTTGATCCTGTAGCAGTAGGGTGGCATCAGATTTCATCTATCTCTTATACTTTTTGAATTACAAGCCAAAAACAGTAGTCTGACCCCCCTGGTCTATTTTTAGCCACAGCGGCCATGTTTTTTGACGAATCAGAAGTTGAAACACATCTTTAGTGCATGACACCCTATTGATCAATCATACCAAGTTTCATTGAATTCTGTTCTGTAGTTTCAGAGGAAAAGATTTTTGAAAAACTTATTGTAAGAACAAACTAAAAGTTGCAATTTGGCCCCTTTTGGCCCTTAATTTCTAAACGAAAAAAGGGGGGACTCCCAAAATCAATCCCATCCATCCTTTAATGGTAAGAAATATCATTGTCAAATTTCATTGGATTTGGATAACTAGAACTAAAGTTATCGTGTATACACTAAAGTTAACAGACGACGACGACGACGACAACGACAACGACGACAGCATCATACCATTATACGTCCGCAAATTTTTTGCGGTCGTATAAAAATAGGGCATGTAATGGGACATTAAATGATACCCCGCCACGTTATAATATCAAAAGTTCATAAAATTTGATTTCAAAGTGGCCTTTCTCGAAAACTATTTTTCATATCAAGCTGGAAATTGAACTTGACCTGTATTTTATTGCACTCAATAGCTGTACAAAATATAATTTGAATCCCATGAAGCGTTTTCAAGTTATTGGTCGGAAACTCAAAATTTCATGAAATTTGATTTTTCAAAGTGGCCTATCTCGAAAATTATTTATTGGATCATGCTGGAAATCAAACTTGAGCTGTATTTAATTGTACTTAACAGCTGTGCAAAATATCATTCAAATCCTTTGACGCGTTTTCAAGTTATTGGTCGGAAACTCAAAATTTTATGAAATTTGATTTTTCAAAGTGGCCTATCTCGAAAATTGTTTTTTGGATCATGCTGGAAATCGAACTTGACCTGTATTTTATTGTACTAAACAGCTGTGCAAAATATCATTCAAATCCTTTGACGCGTTTTCAAGTTATTGGTCGGAAACTCAAAATTTCATGAAATTTGATTTTTCAAAGTGGCCTATCTCGAAAACTATATTTTGGATCATGCTGGAAATCGAACTTGACCTGTATTTTATTGTACTAAACAGCTGTGCAAAATATCATTCAAATCCTTTGACGCTTTTTCAAGTTATTGGTCGGAAACCTTCGGGGGACGGACAGACGGACAGACAGACGGACGGACGGACAGACACCGAAAAAAACTGAGGGTATAACATAATTCCCTGCCACTTCGTGTGGCGGGGTATAAAAATAGGGCATGTAATGGGACATTAAATGATACCCCGCCACGTTATAATATCAAAAATTCATAAAATTTGATTTCAAAGTGGCCTATCTCAAAAACTGTTTTTCGGATCATGCTGGAAATTAATCTTGACCTGTATCTTATTGTACTCAATAGCTGTACAAAATATCATTTGAATCCCATGACGCGTTTTCAAGTAATTGGTCGGAAACTCAAAATTTCATGAAATTTGATATTTCAAAGTGGCCTATCTCAAAAACTATTTTTTGGATCATGCTGGAAATCCAATTTGACCTGTATTTTATTGTACTAAGCAGCTGTGCAAAATATCATTCAAATCCTTTGACGCATTTTCAAGTTATTGGTCGGAAACCTTCGGGGGACGGACGAACGGACAGACACAAAAAAAACTGAGGGTATACCGGTAACATAATACCCTGCCACTTCATGTGACGGGTTATAAAAAGTATTGATTTTGGCCCCTAGTCATGTAATAGTGGAAAAAGGGGGGTTGCAATAATTAATTCTCAATTTTGTATATGCTATTTGATAAGAACAAACATGCAAAAAAAATTTGTTCAAAATCGTACCACACATAAAAAAGTTTCAATTTTGGCATATATTACATAATAGATGGGGAAAAGGGGGGGTCGCAAAAAGTAATTTTTAATTTTGGATCCGTTATTTGACAAGAACAAACATGCAAAAAAAAAAATTCAAAATCGGACCGCAAATAAAAAAGTTTCGATTTTGACCCCTTTTGACCCCAAATTACATAACGGGTAAAAATGGGGGCGCTAAAATTCATCAGGTTCAATCTTTTATTGTAAGAAACATTCTTGACAAATTTCACAGCAATAGGCCCACTAGAATTAAAGTTATAGTGGAAACAAATACAATATTTGATTTTTTTTTGCCCCTTTGGGCCCCTAATGTAGAAACAAAAATTGGGGGGGACCCCAAAAATCAATCCCATTCATCCTTTTATGGTAAGGAACATTATTGCCAAATTACAAAGCAATGGGATAACTAGAACTAAAGTTATCGTGCCAACAAACATAAAAGTAGCATTTTTGGCCCCTAATTTTGAAACGAAAAATGGGAGGGACCCTCAAAATCAATCCCATTCATTCTTTTATGGTAAGGAACATCATTGTCAAATTTCATAGCAATCAGATAACTTGAACTTAAGTTATTGTGGTAACACTTAAGTTAACAGACGCCGCGGATGACAATGACAACGACGACAACAACGACGACGAAGACGACAGCATCATACCATTATACGTATATTATTTTTTTGCAGTCGTATAAAAAAGGTTCCCGAAGCCTGAATCGCTCACCTGGTCTTGATGTCAACCCTATAAAGAATTTCCTAGAGGTAAATATCGGAACATTTAAGCAAGTAACAGCTTTTCTATATCTACTATAGTTTTCATTCTGTAGCTGTAGGCTCCTAACATGTAGTATTCAAGATATGGACCTTAACCAAGAATTTAACCAAAGTCATTCATGCGTAAAATATAGGTCACAGTGACCTCATTTCTAGTGGATGGTGTCACCTTACCCAAAACACATCTAGTGGTGAAATATCATTGACCCCCAACTTCTAGTATCCAAGTTATGGACCTTAACCAAGAACTTAACAAAAGTCGTTCATGCATAAAATATAGATCACAGTGACCTATTTTTTATTGAATGGTGTCATGTTACCCAAGATACATCTAGTGGTGAAATACCATTGACCATCAACATGTAGTATCTGAGATATGGATCTTAACCAAGAACTTAACCAAAGTCATTCATGCGTAAAATATAGGTCACAGTGACCTAATTTCTAGTGGATGGTGTCACCTTACCCAAGATACATCTAGTGGTGAAATATCATTGACCCCAAACATCTAGTATCCAAGTTATGGACCTTAACCAAGAACTTAACTGAAGTCGTTCATGCATAAAATATAGGTCACAGTGACCTAATTTCTAGTGGATGGTGTCACCTTACCCAAGACCCATCTGGTGGTGAAATATCATTGACCCCCAACATCTAGTATCCGAGTAATGGACCTTAACCAAAAACTTAACCAAAGTGTTACAGTCGTACGGACGGATGGACAGACAAGAGTAAAACTATATGTCCGATCCATATACGTGGTCAGGCCATAAAAAAACGATATTTAAGGGGCTGTAACTCCTGTAAGTACTATAATTTTCATTCTGTAGCTGTAGTCTCAAATCATGAAAAAACGTTATTTTAGGGGCGATAACCCCTATAAGAGGTCATCTGACAACTTCAGCCCTGTATAAACTTTTGTAGAGATAAATGAACTGAACATTTCAGCAAGCAACAGCTTTTCTCTATCTGCTTTAATTTTCATTCGATAGGCCAAAAACATGAAAAAAAACAACATTTATGGGGCTGTAACTCCTGTAAGGGGTCTTCTGACAACTTTGACCCTATGAAGACTTTTGTAGCGATAAAGGAACTGAACATTTAATCAAGCAACAACTTTTCTCTATCTGTAATAATTTTCATTCTATAAGCCAAAAACATGAAAAAAACATCATTTTAGGGGCAGTAACCCCTATAAGGGGTTATCTGAAAACTTCCATCCTATGGAGACATTTGTAAAGCTTTATGAGCTGAACATTTATGCAAGCAACAGCTTCTCTTTATCTGCTATAGTTTTCATTCCATAGGCCAAAAACATGAAAGAATGTTATTTTAACACTATAAGGGGACATCTGACAACTTTGACCCCAGAGACTTTAGAAGAGCTAAATAAGCTGAACATTTAGGCAAATAAAGGTAATAACAAAAATACCGAACTTGAATGATCAATCTCAAAGTCCAGAAAAATGACAAAAACTAATCAGTCATACCGTGGAATTGGTGGATCGCAATGGTCCTGACTTGGTGCAAGCAACAGCTTCTCTCTATCTGCTATAGTTTTCATTCCATAGGCCAAAAACGTGAAAGAATTTTGTTTTAGGAGCTGTAACCCCTACAAAGGGTCATCTGACAACTTTGACCCTATAGAGACTTTTGTAGAGCTAAATGAGCTGAACATTTAAGCAAGCAACAACTTTTCTCTATCTCTAATAGTTTTCATTCTGTAAGCCAAAAACATGAAAAAATGCTATTTTTCACCTTTAAGGGGCCCTAACTGCTAGTAGGGGTCATCAGATTTCATCTATCTCTTATACTTTTTGATTTACAAGCCAAAAACAGTAGTCTGACCCCCCCTGGTCTATTTTTAGCAATTGGGGCCATGTTTTTAGATGGATCAAAAATTGAAACACAACTTTTGTGCAGGACACCCTAAGGATCAATCATACTACTTAGTTTCATTGAATTCTGTTCAGTAGTTTCAGAGGAAAAGATTTTTGACTAAAAAGCTACGCCGAGCGCAGCATGATACGACCGCAACAAGTTGAACCCTGTACATTGGAGGCCCAATATGGATAGTCTATTGCTTTGGTCACATGCAGCCCATGGTGGAATTACAAAGCTTTTTTACACATGCAACCTATGGTGGACTTTAAAATGCATATTTGACACATATATATTTACAATAACATTTAATAGAAAAAAAATTATTTCTATATTCATTGACATTTTTGACACGATAAGCCCCTTTTGGCCCTTTTTAAAAAAAGGTTAGGACCACAAAATGCAATAAAAAGCTTCCTTCAGTGTATATAATCATCATATTTAAACTTCATAACAAGTGGCTGGCCCACTACAGCTAAATTTCTTGTGTAAAACCATTTGCCTTGACCAACTTTTAAAAATGGCGTTTTTGCCCCTTCGACCCCTTATATCTCAAAAACAGTAAGAGATATTTCAAATCTGATTGAAAAATGCAGGCAGGGATTTTCACAAGGATTCCAATGAAAAAAAATTTGAAAATCGGACCACAAATAAAAAAGTTGATTTTTTGGGTGTGGCTCGTCTTTGGCCCCCTGTAGCAATGTAACGGTTCAATATACATCAAAACCATTTAGACATTTTGTTGACAGATTTTAATAAGGAATTCAATAAAAAAAGAATTTTGAAAATCAAATGAATAATAAACATTCTACAACAGTTTTGTCAATACACCCGTATTAGCCCCTTTTGGCCCTTTTTCCTGAAACGGTAGGGGCCACAAACCCCAAATACAATAGGAACCTTCCTCTAGTGGTTACAAACATCATATAAAAATTTCATAACAATTGGTCAAAATTTACTCGAGTTATCGCACGGAAACCAAATGTTCCCAGACGACGACGACGACAGCATCATACCAATATACGTCCGCAATTTTTTTGCTGTCGTATAAAAATTGTTAAAGGACAACAGACAAAGAGGACAACAACCATGAATGCCAAGTAATGGTAATAGCTCACAAGGATGTTGCAAGACAACAGATGGTGCCAAAGCAACCCGTTTATTTTGCTTCTGCAACACATTGCAGGCGACATAAAAATAGGGGACCAAATATGGCCCTTATCGTACCATGTACTTTGATAGTTTTAATCGACATTTTGGCCTCATTGTCAATAATGTGTTACCAATACAGTAGAATCTCATCATAATTCCTTTATACTGATTACAGGGCAAAAAGTTGTTTGACACAAGAAATATCCAATTAAAATTTTCATCTTTCACCCCCTTTTTTTTTCTTTCGGAAAGATGATGATATGCTTTGTTTCATATATACATGAATATTTAAAAAGTACAATTTGAAATCAAAAATGAAGAAGAACTTAATAGGTCTTGGCCATAATTAATAATATTAATCTTAATACAAATACAGTTAATCACATGCTTGTGTTAACCTGACCATGATCCAATTCATGTGTACAAATTGCGACCAGGAAGTCGATCATTTTAATCATTCTTGACACCAAGTCATCAATAATATTTACCATGCATATATTCTGATAACAAACAAGTAATGTGAACTAGAGTGTTCAGTGTATGACCACAAATAGAATACTAGTAATATAAAACAATTCTGTCTGATATAAATTTGCTTAATGTGTAAAATATTCTTGTCACCCTAATTCCAATAACACTTTTAAGGAAACAAAAAGCTCAACATATACCATGCTGCATTACCTGATACATCAAAACCTGACGAATACAGTCAAGACCCATCTGTTTTCATTTAATAAACAAAATTAAAGAAAATGATACATTGGAACCCACTGGAAAATACAACAGGTGTTGATGTATCATTTTCATTTGCTATCTAAAAGAGAATACGATCCGTAAGAATTATATAATATATCCAAAAGACAAAGTTTTTAAAACTTGTTTTTCGATATTTCATTCCTTGTTAAAGTTTGAACATTTTTCATTATAGCTAGCACAGCTCATAGTGGGAACGGAGAGCTCTAAAGCAAGTTTTGAAAAATTTTCCCTGATGCTGATAATAATCTTATTCCTTTTTTTTTATTTTAAAATATTAGTGGGACAAATATTTACTAGCATCACAATTTATTTCTGCTTTTCATTCATTTTGTACATTGCATATCAATGAACTAAATATTGTCAACATCATCATTAAAAATTTTCAAAGGCACCATTTCAGAATCTACCACAGAATTCAGTGTTGTTTGCTAAAATTGAATTTGGAGTACTAGTGTTTGAAAGAAATTTTTTGTGGTTATAAATCAAGTTTAAACATTTCTTCCTCATTTTTTACCTATCAAATGAAGGAAATTGAATAATTACATGCATGCTGTGCTCACAGCTAGGCAATGCCTAAATAATATCATAATATTTTTCAACGTTGCCTCTGTATCTCTTTGCTCATAGCTTTGAGACTTTTTTTTATATATCATGTGATATATTTATAATCTAGGCAAGCCAATAAATAGCTTCTACTAGTCTATACTGAATTTATTTCAACCTTTTATAGTAATGATTGAATAGAAAATCCAACAAATGATATAAGTAAATTAAGTTTTAGCCCAGTTATTGTTTATTTTCTATTCAAAATTTCCTTTTGTTTCTTCTTTCCAAATTCATAGTGTGACAAGTGCATCATTTTGGGTTGATTTCTAGTTGCCTAGGGACCAATACTGGCTTTTTAGTTCACCTGAACAGGTGAGCTTTTGTCATAAAAAAAATCTTCTCTGAAACTGCTTAACCAAATGCAAACAAATTTAATATGATGTTTTTATGGTGTCCTATACATAACTATTGTTTGGATATTTGATTCAACAACAAAAAATGATGCATCAAATTGAACAAATTGATAAAATCTCTTTTAAACCCTTATAAATAAAAAAATAAAATAAAACACAACAAATCTGATGGATCTTGTGATCTTTAAAATCAAAAGTTCAACAGAAGTGTTCAATGCTGAAACTGTCAGATGACCATCCCTATTAGGGGTTATGTCCCTTTATAGGGTAAAATGTGTTTTTGGTTAACAAAATGAAAACTTATGCAGATAGAGAAAAGCTCAGTTGCTTTAATATAGGTTCAGATTAGAAGTTCTACAAAACTCTTCATCGGGTCGAGGTTGTCGGATAAAACAAAAACACAATATTTTTACCTATTAAGCACCTTAATACATAAAAATATTGTGTTTTCTGCTTATAGCATGAAAACGATTGCAGATAAAGGAAAGCATTTGCTTGATTCAATTTTAAACTGAAGTGCTCTATAAAAGTGTCCTTTATAAGATCAAAAACGACTTTTTAAGGCTGAATTATAGATTGAAAATATTGATATTGTGCTCCATTCATAGCTGATCTTTTTTTATATTGTTACGAATCACAGTTTATGGCCAATCTGCAAAAAGACCCAAACAAAAACCACCTTATCGAATCTTTTAACAATACATATAGGTACTTAGATGACATACTAGCTGTAAACAACCCCACATTCTCAAATTTAATAAATGATATATATCCTAAAGAATTAACCCTAAATAAAGCAAACTCGACCGACAGTAGATGTCCATTTCTAGATTTGGACTTAAGCATTATCAATCGTAGATTACACACTAAAGTATATGATAAACGGGATGACTTTCATTCCCTATAGTTAATTTTCCGTTTCTTGAAGGAGACGTACCATTAGCTCCAGCTTACGGGGTATACATTTCACAATTAGTCAGGTATGCTCGCATTTGCAGTGATGTGTCTGATTTTAATGATAAAAACCGTTTTATTACAGAAAAATTTCTAAAACAAGGTTACCGTTACCACAAATTAGTCAAATCTTTTACAAAATTTGCAAATAAATATGGACATCTCATCGAAAAATTTGATTGTACACGTAGATTTCTGATTGTTAAAGGAATATCTCATCGTGATTTTTATAGCAATGTAGTTTATAAAGCATAAAAATTCAAAAACAACCTTATGGAAATTAAAAACTGGCTTAAAAACCTTTTGATAAAAGGATACGAATTCAATGTATTAGTAAAATCTTTGCATTTGATATGTTTTGGCAGAAATATTGATAGCTTGATAGTAGCTTTAAAACGTTAAATTTTCACTTTGTATCCACTGTATCATTTATAAGCACCACAGCGATCAAGTATGTCGGTTCTGTGTGGTGATACAACTCTAAATCATTCATTGTTTTGACGTGGGGTGTCGGATTTAGAACTGATGTATTTGATTTTTTTACATCAATCGATAAATGTTTCTTAGCTAGCTGTCAGTAACTTCGGGTGTTCTCAAGAGAGTTCCTCCTTGTCTTGTTGTTTCGTACAGTATTTTGTCTAAGGTTCTCTCTTGTTGAATTGAACTTTTGTCGATTGAGTTTTACAGTGTGTTTTATATGTATGCTTTGTGCAAGCTTATCAAAAGAGGGAAGGTTGGATCCAAAAAACTAGTTTAACCCCGCCACATTTTATATGTGCCTGTCCTAAGCCAGGAAACTTTGCTAAAGCCTTTGTTTGTCCTTGTCATTCTGTGTTAACTATTTATGTCAAGAATTAGGTCTTTTGTTGATGATTTAGGGATTGGTTTTGATACTTTTGTATTGTATTATAAGTCTTGGGCCAATGCAAGACGGTAAGCAGTGACCTATGGTCATGTTGAAGACTGCTTGCTGTTTTCCGTTGTGATTTTTTGAATTGCTGTTTGTTTATGTTTGTTGTGTCGCGTACACTTATTCCACATCTCAATATCGTCTATTGAATAAGATTTGCAGATTGGTGCTTCATTTAGCTTCACCAAAGTATTTAAAGTACTTTTAATCATAGCGGTTTAGATCTTTAAATAAAATTTGTTCATTGACAAAAGTTAACACTTAATATGTCTCGCCTGCTGGCACCATCAGAATACCTAGTTATTTAAATATTCATTCATTAATTCCCGACATTTTCCATTGTACAAACTAAAATGTGATTCTAGATATCATAGTCATTGTGAAACACACTAAACATAAAAGACTGAACACACAAAAAAAATAACAGTCATTTAGTGTTAAAATGAGGTCTAGGTCAGATGACATGCTGACGGACATAAAAACTCTAATTTAATTCATCAATATTCTAAATATCAGATGTCTAGCTAATATATACTTTTCAAAACTTCATTTTCCACAAAAGTCTTACAAAGAAGTTTACAGCCTGGAAATGACCAAAGTTCACAAAGTCACTGAAGCATAAAAATGGAGTCAAGGTCCCAAGCATTGTGACAATTGCATAGACCATAACCTGAAATGTCTGTATACCAAATATTAGATGTCTAGCTATTATACTATCAAGAAATTCATTTTCCAAAAAAGTTTTCAGCCTGAAAAAAGACCTAAGTTCACAGAAACACTGAAGCATGAAAACAGGGTGAGGGTCAAATGGCATGGTGACAGTTGCATAGACCATAACCTGAAATGTCAGTATACCAAATATTAGACGTTTAGCTATTATACTATTAAGAAATTCATTTTCCACAAAATTCTTACAAAGAAGTTTTCAGCCTGAAAAAAGACCTAAGTTCACAGAACCACTGAGGCATGAAAACAGGGTGAAGGTCACATGACATGGTGACAGTTCCATAGACCATAACCCCACCGCTGTATACCAAATATCAGATGACTGGCTATTATACTTTTCAAGAATTTTCATTTTCCACAAAAGTCTTACAAAAAAGGTTACACTGTCACCGCCATTGGAAAGTTATATATATATGTCTTGCCTTCCGCGACTTTTCATGGCAGGTGAGACAAAAACTGTGAGCTCACAGGCAGAGGGAGACTGGACTCAAATACCTGCTTTAACCTTCCAAAGGCACAGGTATTTTTTTCCTTCCTGTCAATTTCATTCAACAAGTTATCATTGCTTCTGACAATTGGGTTGATTTTAGAATGTTTAGCCATTACTAGATTTTTATTTGCCTATTGGTATTAAAACAAAAGAATATGGTGTATATTTAAACACAGAGGATAGTCTGAAAACAAAACTGAGTGCATAAAAGAAAATAAAAACCTGCAACCAAAAACAGGAAAAAAGGCATCAATGTCATTACAGACTAAAAATTTAGTAAGAAAGGTGTTTTATCTGCTGCATTCTATGATAGTTAATTAGAGATAAAATCAAATTTAAAAAATTGACTTTAATTGAAGACAATTTTTAATTTATACTAAATATGTAAACTTCTTATTAACTTATGTCTCATAAAGTCAATATGTTATTTTCATATTTTTAAGTTCAAAGCACTGTAACATTCAAAATTAAAATCCATCACATTTAAGTTTGTGGACTTTTGCTTCTTGTCGGTTCTCTGTACCACATCCAATAATTATATTTCCCTCATGGTCAAAATCAGCTGATGCAGGATATTTTATGTCATAACACTCAACATTTACAATAGCACTCAAATGTCCATCACTATTGAGAATATGCAGATAATTACTTCTCATATCACAAACAACAATGTTATTGTGAGAG
This sequence comes from Arcuatula senhousia, assembly GCA_963971305.1. Classification (NCBI taxonomy): domain Eukaryota; kingdom Metazoa; phylum Mollusca; class Bivalvia; order Mytilida; family Mytilidae; genus Arcuatula; species Arcuatula senhousia. The sequence continues at coordinate 55,076,164 of OZ020306.1, forward strand.
GAAATGACAATGTCCCATGGATCAAATTGAATTTTTGGATTGGTCAAAGAACTTCCGTTGTACCTCCATTTGATCTCACCTTCCATTGAAAGAAGAGTAATTTTTCCATGTTTTTTAGATAATTTGTCCAATATCAAAATGTCATAATCATCATTGTTTTTCAAAGTTTTTATTCGATAGGGAAAGCTAAACAGTCTTTCATTGTTTTTATTGAACTCCAAGAGTTCTGTACCATTTTCAGATATGATGATAATTTTTCGTTCAGATGTCTCATCTTCATATTTAAAATCTTTGATTGTAGCACCAACCAACACTTTGTCTCCAACTGCGTGAACTGCCACTGGATATAACTGATAACGCCAAATGCCTGGCTTTAGAATGCTGTAGAATATTTCGATTTCTTTTTTACCCTTTCTAACTACTCTTATATGGCGATCATTTTCCATGGCAAGAACCATGTCTCCACTTGGCCTAATGGCTATATCTTTCACTTTAACAGCTGGAGTTTCTCCAACAACAAAGAGTTCCTCCCCTAATTGGATTTCCCTCATGAGCCCCTCTGTGCTGTTTTTTATCCATATTTTGTCGTCTGCTGCACAGACTTTTCCTATTGCATTTAAACCTGTGGAATAAGTCTTCAGCAGTTCTAATTTAACATCAGCAGTGTCTTCAATTATAGTTTTATCCAAACATCCAACTAATCTTAACATAGCATCAATATCAATATCTCCTGGAATATATTTATGATTTACTCTTGGAAGCGGAGTTGAAGCTATGTCCATACTATCTACATCATTGGTTACTTGGTCAGAAATCTTACAAATGCTTTTTATATTGTCACTATGGATTGTTTGGCTAATCAATAATGTTTTGCTGTGTAATTCCTTGCATGTTTTTTCTAGAGATGATATTCTCCTGTTTATTTCCTCATTGTGTAGCTGAAGTTGTTTGTCTAGTGCTTCCTTTAAAATCCCTGTTTGTTGTTTGATTTCTTCAATCAGTTTGTTCTCTTGAATGTTTATTTTTTGCATCATATTATCACAGAAATTCTGATGCTTTGCAAAAACTCTTTCAAGCTTATTTTTTTCTTCATTAAAGAACGGAATAAAATTGTTTTGGACAGTATGTTCATTTATTCTCAAAAAGTCCAGTTTTTCATGATAAATGGTCTCAATAGCACACATAACATGGTTTAAATGTTTCTCTTCTAAACACTTAGTGCAAATAACAACATTGCAGGTACGGCAAAACATACACAAATCACTATGTTTGTGAATAGAACATTTTAGGATTTTTAACTTTTTCAAACCAATAGGTTCTTGTGCATTGCTTGTTTCAATTTTGGCTTGAGCTTGCAAGTTGTCTGGTTCACTGACCTGGTTTTCTGGACTATCCAAATCCCTATCACTTCCATTGTCATCTTGATTTTCACTATTTTTGTCCTTAGCAGACATTTTAAAATTTTCAATCCTCTAAATCCACAAAATTGTCTATCCCATTTTATTCCAGAGAGAGAAAAAAACTTTGCCCAAATCCAGTTTTAAAAGCAAATCAAAAAGTTCAAAGTCTCCTTTTTATCAACTTTTGGTATTAAATCATTTACATCTGTACTGATTATAGATAATTATAGACAACATGACCTTAACTTTTGACTTGACATATTAAACTGATTAAACAGATTTTTAACATTTTAAAAATTATTCTATGTTCTTTATGTAATAACTATCTCAACTTTTGATATTGTTTATCAATATAAATGTAAACAAGTAATTATCATTATCACTCAATTACCATGTACTCTGATACAGAAGGTTTACTTTATCTGTTAAAAAATTCATCATTAATTTAGGTAGAGGGAATTTACTTTAGACATTACCCAACTATCTATGATATACATGTATATAGAATATAGGACTATCGAGTTTACCAGTGATAAACTCGATCTCAAGATTTAACAAGTCCTATATTTTCACTTTATTGGTAATCATCCAGTAACAAAATGTGATTTTTTTCATTCTAAATTGCTTTTTTGATGTTTTTGATAGAAACTATTTTCTGTTCAGACTGATCATACATGTATATGAGTGCTAGTCATCATACTGATCTGATAAATCAGGTGATACACACCTGTTCATCATACAAGGTTTATCAGTGGCATATATCAAGGGAAAAATGTAATGATTAAAGATAAAATCTTGTACAAATACTAGTTAGGATGTCCAAAATTAATACTTTTATATTGATTGAATGGTAGAAATTAAGGGATTTTTCTTCCATTACATTCCCTATCTGTTGCTCTAGGATCTCCAGCCTTCAAAGACATTGTAAACTCCTTTATCAGTAATCATTACATTTTTCCATTGATGTTTGCCACTGATAAACCCTGTATCATGAAAAGGTGTGTATCACCTAATTTATCAGGTGGTGACGTAGCACATGTTTTATTAGTGTTCACACAAAAAAAGTTCCTTATAAAAAACAATTTAAAAAAATTTTGTCTGGGATTACCGATAAAGAGAATAAAGGACTTTTTAAATCTTGAGATAGAGTACACCCTTCAGGTTCACCATAAACCAGTGATAAACTCGATCTCAAGATTCAAAAGTCCTTTATTCTATATTTCTATGCCTCATTAGCAAATTGTTTAAGCTCATTCTTGTTATTCTTAATGTGTATATTAAAGAAAGATTCCTTTTTTCAACTATTAACTTTGTTGGACTACGAAAATTACATTTCTTTCTTCACTTTTTTAATACTTAACTGAAAAACTGTCAGCTGCATTAAACAAATGAATACATTGTACCTTCAACTCCCCAAAAACAATCATATCAAACTATTACAAAGAAGGTGCATATCTACATTATGTTACAAACCTTGAGTGAAAGTTCAATGAAAATTTAGAGATTAAAAATGACAAGAGGACAGATAATTGGTATCCTAATGCATAAGGCATGCTTGGAAACAATATGGGAAAGATGAATGTTTATCTACAAGTGTCAATACTTTACAAGTGATGGTATAATAAGACCATAAATGGTTCTTACCCAAGTTCTCATCTTTACCAGATTTATATAGGAGTGAGTGAGTGAGTGAGTTGGTGTTTTACGCCCGTGCAACGCTATATAGGTTATTTACAGGCGATGATTTATATAGGAAGAAAGCTTATAAGAAAGCTTATCATTTTTCAACTCTTATTGCTGTTCACTGTCTCAATTTGCCAAAACCACATATTTGAAGAAAAGTAATACATCATGCTCGACTTACCCTAAATCAAATCTGGCCACTTCATCAAAAAGGAACAAAATCAGGAGATGAGCCACGTCGTAACATATCCTCTCATCATTCTGGTGAAGAAAGGCCACTGAAATATTAAATAACACATTCAAATATAACTATTGGAAAGTACAGCAGAGACAATAAATTGTTTACAAGATGTTTTGGAAGATATGATTTTAATTACATCAAAATCAGTATTCCTTTACAACATTCAATGCAAACACTTGAAATGAATTAGGCTTAAGTTGCATTAGTTAAAGCCTAATCAGAGAAATGAAAATAAAAATTTATTCAAATGAAAAGCACAGTAATTTGCAACCAAATACTACTGATTTTTGTGAGTAACAATTTTTGTGGTTTGATGAAAACTAGTAAATTCATGCATTCTTTAATTCGTGGCCATGGTTCGTTTATTATAATAGTCTGCAGCATACATATCAATGCTAAATTTCCCTTACGTGGGGTGGGGTTTTAAATTATGTGGGTCAAGGGCACCCACAGAAACCATGAAAATTGATAATCCATGAAAAATAATGAAACCACAGTTATAAATTCTAATAGATTATTAATAGAGAAGATTCAGAACATGCCTATGTCCATTATCAACATTGTTATGTCATGTTTCTACATAGTATTCTACATTTACTGGTTCTATAAGCTACTGAGTCACGGCCATTTTACTCTGTAGACTATGATTTAAATCAAAAGAAATCTGTCTTCTTTAATGTTTCAAAGTCCTGAATTATTTTGTCTACATCAGAAAAAAGGGACTCTAACTGAAATGTTACTTTTTCATTTGTTCAATGCATATGTTGCAAATAAATCGAAAGTATGGAACTGTCACTTGCTCACTGTAAAATTCTTGATGTGATGTCATTTTTAACAGCATAATGTTAAGACCTCCGACCTTCAGAACAATTTCCTGACTTGATCTGAACCTTTCATATTCAAAGCTGCATTTTCTATGTAGACTGAAACATGACTTAACTGAACCCTGAATACCAGCAAACCAAAATATTGTCTTAGCAAATCTAGATTTATGTTTCTTCTTTTAATACATGTAGTATTTTCATATTTACTGAACAAATTTTTCAGTCCTTAAAAAGTTTGGTAATTTGGTTTGAACAGATTTAACTGGATTATAGTAGCTTACCTCTCAATAAACTTAAGTATATTTCTGTATCATGAGCAAGCTTGTGTCTGAGTACATAATCGTGATGAACCAGATATCTTAATATAGTAACACAGGATGCAACATATGGCAGATTTTCATTCTGTAAAAAATAATAGGTTTATGCATTTTGTCCAGTTTAAATTAGTGAATAAAAGTACATATCAACTAAAACTTTGCATACTCCATTCTCAAAATAGAAAACTAAAATACTGTACTTTTTAAGAACATAGCATGCATTGAAATAATGTATTTATCAATATTATTGTATGAAAGTGTCCAACTGGAAAAAAAAAAACAGTATAAACACACAACGAAAACCCTAACCCTGATTGCTTAGAAAATGTGTAAAACTAACTTTTAAAAATGCTTTATGAATATCTTATACTTTTATCATAATTAGTTTAGAATTGAAAATCAAAATATGGTAGCTATGGAGACAACAAAATAAATTAACTTAGACATGTATATTGTTTTCATATTTTAATTTTTTGTCACCCTTAAAATGTGGAGTTAGCCAAGGGTTACGATCCGCTATCTCTCATCTTCATCTTCTGAAGATGAGAGATAGCAGATCGTAACCCTTGGCTTGCGAAGATGTTTAATACCAGATCAGTTCTTTTTTTCACTGTGATGGAGAACACTGTTTTTCCTTCTTTGTATACAAATCCAATGACCCAATTTGTTAGATAAAAATTAAATTAAAATAAATTTACAGCTTTTAGTTTTATTACCAATAACCTAATATTGGTATTCCCCATTTTCAATGAGGAACAAGTACAAACCAGTAGATCTTGAAATTGTATGAGTGCATTGAAAGGGGAATTATCAAATTAGGGAAAATGGATGGATAAAAGGGAAATAACACCTATAAAATTCAAATTAGTAATATTATCATAGCTTTCTTAGGCCAAATAAATTTCCCTACTTACCCTAAGTTTTCATGTTGACCCTAGCCTTTTCATTGACAATTTTGCTTTAAATTAAAGAACAAAAGTGATAAAAAGAAAAAAATAATTAAAAATGCCTACCTACCTACCTTAATTTTTTTTAAGGCATGAAACCAGAGACTCACATACTTTTTTTTGCCTTATTAATGGAGGTATACCTTGGAATTCTCTGGAGGTTTCATAAGACCCAGTCTGATATACTTTCTGACTTCTTCAATACCACCATCATTCTTAAATGGGGAATGTAGATTATGATCTGCAAACAAAAATCATTAATGAGAGATTCAGTTGGAGATCTGTACAACACAAGCTGTACATGTATTATATAAATTGATAGTGTCAAAAGGTCAAAATAATTTTAACTTTAACATCTTTCTGGTCAACTTCTTGATCTTGATAAAATCTGTAACGTTCTTCAATATGGTAAAGGAACAAATTATTTTTCAAAAGATTTTTTAGTGCCTTGAACACTGTCAAAGATACTCTGATGAGTCTTGAAAAGATGAAACGCCAATCAAGTGTAGCAAAATGTATTGCCTGGAACTTATTTACTCACAGACAGACAGACAAAGTGAAAACCATTGGGATTCTGCAGCTCATGCAGGACCCTAAATATTCATAATTTATTTAAAGAACTGTACCTTGAAGAATTATTGCTAACTGATCCACAGCAGATTTCTTTACTCCAGGATCAACAGAGTCAGACTTAAATATAGCATACACTTTCCTTAATCCATCAACCTAATGATAAAACAATAATTTTAATTATCATGCAATAGTAAATCAAAATCAATTTTACAGTTACATGTACCATCTTCATCTCAATATGACATACATGTATTTGTAAATTATAATTTTCTCTTGGTTCCTTTTTTTTTAAATATTGTTATTTGGAGACAATTAATATGTGTTGTATAAAGATAGAAGACTCACAAAGATAAGTTATACTCATTTAGCAAAAATACTCTGCTTTCATCAGTCAAAGGGACTATCCTTAACCTACAATGAGATGTCAGCATTTGCACAATATTGAAGCTTTGTCTGGAGGAATATGTTTAAAAGGCACTTTTACTTTGCTTTGTTTTTTTTTGATATTTTAAAAATGTTATTTTGTTTTACGCGTATATACTTCTTCAACTTCTGAAACATTCAGATCTACCAAAAACATTCAATTTATACCTGAAACACAGATCTACCAAAGTCTTCATCCAAAGATCTTGGTGTCTCTACAATGAATATGTTGGTCAGGTTAGCTACGTCTAAAGAGGAAAACGTCGGCTGCTTGTTGTGACTGTTGTCCTCATTGGTCAGAAACCAGGCCAATCGTTTCAGGGCTTCTGCTCGACATCTGTGACATGTAAACAGTTTTTTATTACATAATTTTTCATACTTATAATTAGCAAAGCTAACAAGACACTTGAATATGTTGGCTTGTCACTTAGGATATTACTGATGCAGATGAAATATTAATTTTCCTAGAGAGTATTTTACTTATAAAAACTTGTCATTTTCTTTATTCACAGACAGCTACGGTAAACCAATCTATTTTCTTGACTACTATTTTTGCATTTGTGTCAGAAGGAAATTTCACTGCTATTTATTTTGGTGATTTTTCATAAAAACAATATTACTATGGATATGAGTTGATATGCAATGATTCATTTTTGCTAATTTCCATTTCTCCCTGAAACCCTTAATGATGTCACACTTAAAACAAACCTGACATCAGATGTAAACATGACCCTTAAGGTGCCTCTGAGTTTTTCTAAATATGGTAACTGTCCTTGACACGTGGAGACCATGGGGTCCATCATAGAAATCAAACATTTCCCTAAGGTTGTATCACTGTCTGTATAGGACTGAAATATACATCAAGATGTTAATTATACACAAAGTAAGCTTTAAAAACAATCACTAAATTCAATGTTAGCTTACAAGTAAATAAAGAAGGAATGTGTCCATGGGACACAGATGCTCCTGCTTTGGACTCCAATTAGGAAATAGAAGTCATACTTTTCTGAACATTACTACTCCGTCACAGTTATCTACCCTGTTCCCTACCCTGTCACTTCCCCTATATATATCCAAAGTAAGTTTGTTACCTGGATTACTGGTAATGATTTGTTTGAAACCTGGATTACTGGTAATGATTTGTTTGTTACCTGGATTACTGGTAATGATTTGTTTGTTACCTGGATTACTGGTAATGATTTGTTTGTTACCTGGATTACAGGTAATGATTTGTTTGTTACCTGGATTACTGGTAATGATTTGTTTGTTACCTGGATTACTGGTAATGATTTGTTTGTTACCTGGATTACTGGTAATGATTTGTTTGTTACCTGGATTACTGGTAATGATTTGTTTGTTACCTGGATTACTGGTATGATTTGTTTGTTACCTGGATTACTGGTAATGATTTGTTTGTTACCTGGATTACTGGTAATGATTTGTTTGTTACCTGGATTACAGGTAATGATTTGTTTGTTACCTGGATTACTGGTATGATTTGTTTGTTACCTGGATTACTGGTAATGATTTGTTTGTTACCTGGATTACAGGTAATGATTTGTTTGTTACCTGGATTACAGGTAATGATTTGTTTGTTACCTGGATTACTGGTAATGATTTGTTTGTTACCTGGATTACTGGTAATGATTTGTTTGTTACCTGGATTACTGGTAATGATTTGTTTGTTACCTGGATTACTGGTAATGATTTGTTTAAGCTGTCTAGGAATTCTGACCATAGCTCCTCCTTCATAAACAACTGGCTGTCCAGTAAATGGCACATCAAATCATTGGCTGTTTTACACACCTTAAAATAAAGTATACATTAAACTTAAAATAATTGGTAGTTTTACACACTCTTACATATTTACCATCACTAATTTATTTCTTCAAAAATCTGTAAAAGTGAAAAATGACTGAATTTTGTTAATTAGGTAGTAGGGGAACCACATGCATGTACCTGAAACCAAATCCAAATTTATGGGACCCCACACTGATGATATACAAAATATCAAGTGGCTATGATTAGTAATTGCTGAGAAAACTGTTACAAAAATTTCTTTCCTGCCTGCTCACTGCCCACTGACACTCACCATTTTATAACCTGGATTTTTCACTTCTTGAAATCAGGCAAAAAAAGAACAAATAAGCAAATATGGTCCAATTGTATTTTCTTAATGCATCTTTGGGTCAATAGATTGTAGATTCTTTTAAAGGTATATACATTTGTAACTCATTTTTTTTATGTCAAAAGCCATAAATATACAATGTTGTAGAAATAAATTCATCCATCATATAACATGTTACCTTTGTGTCTTTATCATTCAGTCCAAACACAGCAATCTCATAAAGAACATCAGCATCTAGTATAAACCTAGCCAACATGCAGGCATCAGAATTAGGGTCTGCAGCTTCATCTACACTCAGACAGCCCTGAATCAAAATATATCAAGTCCATCCTATCCATAATTATCCATAAGTGTACATTTGTAAAGCATTGTCAAAATATCATGAATATATAAAATCATCTGAACATGTAATTCTTAGGTTTTGGACAAACCAATGCTTAACGTCTGTCCAAACTTGCATCAAATTAAATTCCCTAATGAAAAGAGATTTTCAAACTTTCAAAAGGGTAATATTTAATTGTATTTATGTTTCATCGATTTTGCAATCGCACTTCTCACAGTTGGTTTGTTTTACTCTCAGGGATAATTAATCTTAGTTTTGTAATTGTCACCCTGCTTAATATTTTGGGATTTTACAATGTGCTCTTCAAAGTCTCATTTGTTTGGTCTTTCAGCTTTTGACTTGAGTGTCTCTGATGAGCCTTTAAAAGACAAAACACATGGTAGACACAGTCTAAAATTGTATTTGTGGAATTTTGTTGTAACTTAGTGTCATGAATCAATAACATTTCAATTTTTTTGTTCTATTTTTTTTTTACCATTTCCTTCAATACTCTACCTTGATGACTTGGAATATGGTACTATATGTCTGCTGTCTGACTTTAGGTAAAGGATGAGCTAAAAATTTCAGTAGAACATTACGACAGTTTGTCTGGAGTTCTGTGTTCCTCTCAGTTCTGGCACAACTACAAAACAGAATTGATGCAAAATCAATTTGTCCAAGAGCCGCTAAATTTATTTTAGATGTTGATTTGTAACTCTATTCAAATGAAAGTTTAACATCATGTATGATTAAAACAAAGGCTACAACAAGACTTTTCTAAATGTTGATACTATAGCTTGTGTTGGACATTCAAACCCAGGGAGCCCCAGGTAGGAAAAATTTCGCTCACTTAGGGCAGAACGAGAACAACCTGGGTAATGACATATTAATATAATATGTAACCTAGGTTGTTTCGAATGTACACTTTGTTTGTTAAATAGATCATTGACCCATACAAAATAGAGGTCACCCGCGTTCTGTTTTATATTTCAACCCAGGAAAAATAATCTACCCAGGCTGCCTAGGGCGGGAATGTCAAATGCGTCCATGATGTTGAAAAACAATTTTTCTTTGATTTGATCAAAATATGAAGAATTTTATAATGTTTTTGATTAAAAAACTATTTTTTAGATTTTGTTACTTACACAGAAGAAGACAGTTTAACAAACTCTGATACCAGAGGTAAATGTAGATGGTATGGTAGACTGTGTATAGATTCTGCTGCTAGTTTGGTCAGTTCACAGCTTCCTTGGTAGGCCTGAAATAAAATAGAACCTCTAATCATAAAGGCAAAACACAAGCCACCAGCCTAACACACAAACACCATAGAAAGAGTGATAAAAGATGAAAGAAACTGTGTTCTGCTATTGGACTATCAATATTACCCTTTAGTTTGTAATATTTTGCAAATGAAAATTTGTGATAATATGTTCAATCATATAAGGTGTACCTCTTGCATACAAAGTTTTGTTAAGTTCTGTTTAGTAATTTCAAAGGATTTTTTCCACAAATCAAGATTTTCAGTGAATTTCAAGTTCAAAGGGCCATAACACTCACAAAATTTGCACATAAAAAATTCCTGGTAAGATGCACAGCTATGTTTAGTGTATGACTTGCAAGTTGTGGACTACCAATAAAAGATTCTTAAGTTAAAACCTTGCTAAATATGGTTCACTTCTTGTATTTATTAATTTGAAGGCAAATGTTTAAAATTTGTTTCTTTTTTATGCCACCTTAATCAATAAATAATCACTAAAGCTAATTGCCTAATTTATTGCATCTAGTTGTCTTAAAGATGCAAAATTCCTACCTCTTGTTGACATAGCATGAGAAATTTACATGTGTTCTGCATGGATTGGCACACTTTAGCAGATGACACATAAACATTGTACTTGTCACGGTCCACCTGTTCCAGGTAAGCCAACAGTTTGATTTGTACTTCAGAATAGCTTTGAGACAGCCCCTCATCAAAAACAACCAATCCAAGAGCTGTTATCATCTGGGAGGGAAGAATGTTTCTTGCCTAAAAATATGAAATTACGAACATTACCTTAAAGTTATTCCAGATTAATAAACCAATCTTTTTCCAACAAAGATTAAACAAGTCTGGTTTTATTTATTTTTTTTGTTTTGGGGTTGGGTTTTTTTTTGCAAATATTTAGATCACATTTATTGTTTTTAAATACATTAATATTTTTTTTTCCTTAATTGTAAAAATTCTACCATTTTCTATCGAAACTTTGGAAAATCTTTCACAAAATTATTGAACTAAGCCATGTTTGTAACTAGCAAAAATTACCAGTCACCAACTGATAACAAATTTGGAAGGTTAAAACTTTTTTTACTAACAGAACAATTGTGTTTTTTCTGCACTAACCATTTTATATGGAACAAATTCCTGAAGAAGTCTAGCCATGAAGCAACAGATACCAATATAGGCCAATCTGTGTTGGACAAGGTCATGGCTACTGTTGTCAAGGTCACTGTTACTATGGTGATGGTATGTAATCAATTTTCCTAAAATCTCAAAACTGCTTGATAACTTTTCAACCTAGATAAAATACAAAATAATAACATGATCAATACAATTTCTTACAGACAGTCCTGTTGAAACCAACTATGGGACAGAGTTATTTTTGTTCAGCAAAGTTTTTCGTTTTTTTAGGTTAAACATGTAGAAAAATCAAAAAAGCTTCATTCCACATTTCCAAGCCACAAGTGATGACAAAATGTCTTAAATTTGATTGACAACTTTCAGCAAATGGGTAACTACATTCTCATTGGATGTTTTTTGAATTTCATGCCATTCAGATTAGTTTAAACAGTATATCTGTTGTGTACAAGTTGCAATATTGTACATGTTGCAACATGTACAGATAAATTGTACAAATTAAGACAAAATATGACATGGTTGTCTTTTATCAGATTCATGTAATCCCAAAGAAGACATATGAAATTTTACACTTCTTGGTCAAATTCTGCATGCCAATTTTAAGAAATATTAGTTTAAATATTTAATAAATAGTATTATTGAAATGTCAAAAAAGAGCATTTTAAGTGTTGTTGCTGAAATCAAGACATCAAAGTTTGGGAACTTATATTGCCATCATTATGCACTGAAAGTTCTTAAAACTTGTTGTATTTTATAGACCTGATTATGAACTTCATGATACACTTTTACTTTAATATTCCATTCTCATTTATGATTTCAAAAAATAAGTTGTGTCTAATAATGTATAGGGCATCCAATATTTTTCTTAACTTGTACAATTTATCTGTACATGTTGCAACATGTACAAAGTTGCAACTTGTACACAACATATCTACTGTTATCTATCTTGTCTAAACAATATTACTGGATTTGACCTAAACTTAATTGGTCATTGTCCCTTAATGGTTGTGTTTAAACAGGCAGAAACTGAAGCTCTTGATTTCACTCTTGTTCTTAGATGAGTTTATATTACTGATTGCAGTTATGAATTTTTAAGGTTCTTGTGTGTTCTGTGTTTAATGTAATGTTATTGTGTATGATATCAACGGATTTTGTTTCTGCTTTTTCAGAACCCAATTCAATTAGTACTTTTGCAAGAGCTGCTGATCCTTCAAGAGCACCCGAGATCACACTTGTTACAGCTTGAATAAGCATTGTTGATTGCTATCGCTTGTGTTTGTCTGTTTCTTTGTGTTGTTGTTCTTGTTTATGTTTACTGATTTTGTATTTGATTTTTACTAATAAACATTTCAATAATGCCTCTCTGCTTTTCTATCATGAAAATATTGTAACATGCTAACCATTTCTCTAGCAGCAGATGTTGCATCATTCCACATTTCCAGAGTCACAACAGATGACAGAATATCTAAAATTTGATTGACAAGATGTAGCAAATGAGTAACTACATTTTCATTGGTTGTCTTTAAAAGTGGGAGGGCCTTTTCTAGGACACACCCACAAAACTGTGGAACTGTCATTTGTACATATTGTAAAGACTGCATGTCTTCCAAATCTGTTTCTTCTTGAACAATGTCATTACCAATACCAACACTAGAGGCCTGGGAAGATGGTCTGAAAATATTCATAGATAAAATGTGATTCTTTTTAAATACAATAAAGGTGTAATATAACTAAGTATAACCAAAGCTTTCAGTTTTTTGTTACAAATTATTCAACTAGAAGCTTGAAATTAATGTTAAAATCATTTGAAAATGATAAATTGAGGTGAATTTCACAATAAATAAGTTTTAACATGTACTTTATATAAAATTCATAATGATATTCAAGACCTTTTTTCACTTTGAATAAAAGTCAACAAAAATTTAAACATGAGAATAATTTTCAAGTGAAATTTATGTGATTTTTTATATGAACTTATCATTAATATTTCATTGAAATTCACAATAATTTTTCATATAAATTGGCATTTGATACAAACAACCCAACATGAATATCTAATTAGTGGTAAAACAATTATCTACCTGCTGGACGATGAGGTATCTTCATCTCTGCCATCCCCTCGAGGTCTGTGATCTGTCCATCCAACAAATGAGTTCCTGTCCACTGGCACAGACTGGTTTGACATAGAGCTTGGCGAGTTTGAGAAGGGTGAAGGACTGGGTGAACTGAAGTCTAAAAGTAATATCCTTGCATGTAAGTAACACAGAAAGCTTCTCTCATTATGCAACAACAGGGCCCAGTGGGCACAGTTTCAAAAAACATCTCAAATTTGAGGATTTCCTCAACTCCAATTTTCTCTGAAGAATTCCTATACAAGTTTGAGGAAATTCTCAAATTTATAGATAAACTCAAAGTTTAGATGTTTTATAAAACCAAGGCCAGGACTATTATAAAGATAAAACTTTGCAGGTTTGTCTTTTTCAAATAAATCTAAAATGCTCCATTCAATCAAATTTAATTTAATGGTAGAGTTTACTGATACTTATACTGGTTGATCCACACCATTTTGAAAAATCTGTCAAAGTCAAAAATGGCCAGATTTAGTTAAACAGGAAGTAGGTGAGCGACAGACCTAAAATCCAAACCCACATTATGGGACCCCACCCTGATGCTGTATACCAAATATCAAGTGGCTGTGATTAGTAGTTGCTGAGAAAACTGTTATGCAATTTTTTTTCCCGCCAGCACGCCGCCTGCCCGCCCGACATTCACCATTTTATAGCCCAGATTTTTCACTCCGTGAGATCCGGCCAAAAATATATGTGTAAGGCATAAAAATAACTATTAACAATATAGTAATTAATATAATAACAAATACTAAACTTTTTGCAACTTTTAAACATCTCTGCTACGGTAGCTTATTGAACCCAGAAAACTAGTCTTTTTTAAGAAAGGAACTTTTTTGTTCATCTTTATCTTGAAAAGAATGTGAGATGCTAAAGGATAGATAGTGTCAAAGTGGCCCCTAAATGTTGCAGCTGACATAAAAAATTTAAAAATACAATATTTCTAGGCTAACCAAATACCTTGTTTTGGGGTATACAGAGCTGGATCTTGGTAATATCTTATTCTGGACCTCAGACAGGAAGCCAGGTCACCGAGAGTCTTTGCTGCATTAATTGTTAGCTGAGGATTCTGGTTGGAAACTGTTCCAAGAAGTGATAGCAAATTCTATAAAATAAATATGACATGTATGAAAGAAGTTACCAGTTAAATGATTTAGACCATGGGCCAATTGCATAACCGCGAGCAGCGCCTACTGGCATCGTTGAAGGCTGCTGGCAGTTGTCCATTGTGGTTTTTCTGAATTGCCACTTGATTGTGGGCTGTGTCGCGTACACTCATTATTTTCTATTTGAAAGTAATGTCATCCTAAAACAAGAGTTAACACTAAAATATATCTCGCCTGCTGGCACCATCGGAATACCTAGTTATTCAACTATACATTCATTAATTCTTGACATTTTCCTGTGGACCAACTAAAATGATTCTAGATATCATAGTCACTGAGAAACAGACTTAACATATATAACTGGAAAAAATATTTACAGTCATTTAGTGTACAAATGAGGTCAAGGTTAGATGACATTGTGACAGGCACAAAAACCCTAATTTAATTCATCAATATCCTAAATATCAGATGACTTGCTATTATTATTTTCAAAAATTCATTTTCCACAAATTAAAGTCTTACAAAAAAGTGTGAAGCACGAAAAAGACAAACTTTCACAGAGCCACTGAAGCGTTAAAAAGGGGTCAAAGTCATATGGCATGGTAACAGTTGCGTAGACCATAACCTCAACTGTGTGTATACCAAATATCAGATGCCTAGCTATTATACTTTTCAAGAAATTCATTTTCTACAAATGTCTTACAAAGACGTTTTCAACTTTTAAAAAAATCTAAGTTCACAGAGTCACTGGAGCATGAAAATGAGGTCAGGGTCACATGGCATTGTGACAGTTGTGTAGACCATAACCTGAACTGTCTTTATACCAAATATCAGATGCCTATCTATTATACTTTTTTAGTAATTCATTTTCCACAAAAGTCTTACAAAAAAGTTTACGACGCCGCCACCGGAAAGTAATACCTATGTCTCGCTTCCGCTACTATTCGTCGCAGGCAAGACAAAAATGAATAAAAGTTGCAAACTTTACATGGAATATTTACCTAACAGAAAAAAAACTATAGTAGTCATGTTAGAATAATTATTACAGATGCTGCATCCAATGGTTTTTATAAGAAAAAGTTCTCTCCTAAATATCAGAAATACCTACTTAAATTCAAAGGATATCTTAATGTCTAAACATTTTTTTTTATTAACAATGGCAGGCGTTCAAATTAACATTTGATAGCAAAAGGTCCAGGAATTTTTTTATGTCCTCATTAGGAGTACATGTAAATAAATACATTGTACAGGTCCAGGTCTTTGGTAAATAAAATTTCAAAGGTCCTGAATCAAAAATTGAAGGTCCTGGACCTCGAACCATTACTAATTTGAACCCCTGAATGGCTATAGTTTTTACTATCGAAAGTGAATATCGTTTCTGTAGGATATATCTATAATAAACAATTTGTTAAAGATTATACATGTACCATACATCTTTTTCATTTGAGACATATTAAAGAGAAAATCAAAAATCAAGGCCTACATTTTTTTAATTTTGGTTACCTTTATGATATTTGGTCTCTGTAGAAACACTTCTGCTGGGAAATCTCTAAAGACAACATCACTAAGGAATTCACAGGAGCTGGCCAACAGGTGGGATTCTCTGCTCTGTAAAGATCTGTTGAAGAGAAGATAATATTGAATAATGATTAGTAAAATTATATTTTTAGTCATTTCTTTTCACCAAATTATAAACATTGAAGTAGTTCTATAATTTTGACATTTGAAAATTAATGAAAAAATGAACCTTTATGAATTGTGAAAATTTCTTGATCTGTTGATTAATATACATGTATATATAGATGTCTTTGTATTTATAAATGTACAAGTAGTTTTCTTTAGTGTTATTATACCATATAGCAGTTATTTTCACAGGGGTAAACTTTTGTGCTTTTTGTGTCATAAGGTATGTGAAAAAATTTTGCGGGTTTTATTTTTGTGGTTTGTGAATGTGTTCGTATATGATTTCTATTGGATGGTTATTTTTCGTGATTTACATCAACCGTAAAAAAATAAGCAAAAATATAACACTAAACGATAGCATGAAAAAAGAACTATAGAACAACTACACAATTTGATAATAAGGGTACACGAAAACTCAATTCAATTGTGAACTTATTTATTTTTGGACATGCTATTTAAATGCCACATTTTCCTCTTTACCTTTTTTCTGGGGAATAGTGGGATTTTCAAATGAGATATTAAAAGAGTAAATATAACAATTACAGATTAGTTTAGCAGCCTACCAAACTAAAGTAACAACAACAATATATATTCACAACCTGAAGCTAACTGATGTGAAAGTGGATCATGGAGAGAACCAAACAAACTGCATCACTTTTTTCTCTTAAAAATCTGACAAAGTCAAAAATGGCTGGATTTGGTTTAACAGGAAGTAGGTGAGCCACAGACCTGAAATCGAATCCCCATGTTGATGCTGCAAATCAACTATCAATAGGTTGTGATGAAAGGTTACTGAGAAAAACTATTACGAAAATTATTTGCTTGACCTCTGTCCGACAATTACCATTTTTTAACCCCTATTTTTAACTCCATCAAATCTGACAAAAAATCTTACGTGTTTGTTGACAGGATGACATGTCTATCTGTTGGTGTCAAAGCTAACCATGGAAATGTGGTCAGATGAAAACTACTTGAGGTCTCTACAATATAATTATTATATTCTATTACAAAAATACTTTATTGTTTTTGAAAATGGAACATCTTAAAATTTCCATTAGTCTTAGTTTAACGTTTAATTCATTATTACAATATTGTATAAAAAATATTTTTTTATATTATTACATTTATAATGTCTAGGACATTCCCATCTCTATTGTCAATTGAATTTTATGTTCTTTCATTGTGACATCATAATGGTTTGTAAACAAGTTGGTTGACATTGAAGACCAAAAGACGTTTGAATACAACATGTACAACATGGAAATAATTATATAGAAAGGATACCATAACATGAAACCCTGGATGAATCAAATGGTTCAATTCTTTTCGGAAAGACAAAAAGACAAATGTGTATAAAGTCAATTAT
The DNA here is from genome assembly GCA_963971305.1 of Arcuatula senhousia. Classification (NCBI taxonomy): domain Eukaryota; kingdom Metazoa; phylum Mollusca; class Bivalvia; order Mytilida; family Mytilidae; genus Arcuatula; species Arcuatula senhousia. Next base: position 55,093,695 of record OZ020306.1, read on the forward strand.
GAAACAGCAGTTCGTGAGACACAACATCATCTTTAAGAAAGTAGTTTCCTGCAGTTCTATGTTAATCTCTCCCCAAAAAGAAATATTTTTATCTAAAAACAGTAATGGCAGCTCACTGCATGCAATATCATGTTTCAAGGAACACTTACAAAACTATTTGAAAATTGGCTGAAGGCATTATGCTATATCAGCTAACTGTTCCATAAAACATGATATTGAATGTGATGAGCTGCCATAGTTATATAAAATTTCAGACTAAGAAAAAATAGAGTCAATAGTTATTGTAGAACAAGTAGTATCAGTTTACCAGCTTTGTTGTAAATTTACAAAGATTTTTTTGTTCTGATTAACAAAAAGATAATAATCAGGTGTTTTCATTAAAACAGATATTGTTTTTATTCCTTGACTTGTAAAACAACTGAATACTCTCAAATGACATGGTCGCATCAGAGAAGAAAATGCAATAGACCAGCAAAACCCACCATTATTTGTATTGTGCTGCTGTTGTTGTTGTACTGCATCTATAGCATCTCTGTTAAAATAGCCAATGTTTTCGTCTCTTGTACCAGCTATGTAAGGCGTGTCCTGATTGGTTGGTGGTAAGGACGTCTGCACTGAATCAGCTGTTTCCTTACCAACCCCTACATAATAGAGAGACATATTAAAAGGAAATCAGAGTGCAAACTTCTTTCAATTACTGGGAATTCATTCATTTTCGTGGGTACCAATTTTTTATTGTTTTATGAAAATGTATCCATTTCATTTGTGGATTCTTAAATTTGTGGTTCTGCAGTCTGCAGCATACAGATCAATTTTAAATTTGAATTTTGTGGGGTATCAAATTTTGTTGGTCAAGGCCACCCTCGAAACCACGAAAATTGATACCCCACAAATAAAAATGGAACCACAGTATGTAATAATGTATTTCAAAGGTCATGCATTAACATAACACAGAAAATCTCAAGTTATTGCACTCTTCATACTCTTACAGAAACAAAGTTTGTAATTTACTTAATGTCTTAATCATTAAACAATTTAATTGAAAAAAAAATACATGTAGTGTCCATAAGGCATTGTAATGCTTATTGTTTAGTAGTTGTGAATCAAACTTAGGAATCAAAATCAATGCCCTTTAACGATACACCCACTTTCACAACTATGTCTTGCATAAATTACAAAAGTTTTTTTGCAAAAGGGAAGCAGCTGTCAAATAGAAATAAGTATCCCACAATAAAGCATGTGCATGTGACCCTTTTTATGACATAACCACATCCTACATGTACAGGTAGGATTAAAGTGTGACTGAAAAATGGTAAGTTTTCTTCGATCAGGAAGAAGCCTTTAAACAAAATCCCACAATGCATTTCCATATAAAGCTTGTTATCAAATATCAGCAACCTAGGAGTAATAGTTGCTGAATTATGAGCAACTACAAAGTATGATGCACAGGTAAAACACTTTACCCAGGCTTGCAATATAACTAATGTACCTTGAGGGTGCTGATCTTGTTTTTGATATATACATTCTGGTGAATGATCTTGATGTTTAATCTCTGGTAATCTCATTGTGTTCTCTAAAATCTGATCAATAAGAGGCTGTAGGGAGGTTGACACATCTTTTCTTAACTGACTGAAGAACTCAATACCTCCAATGTCCTGTAAAATTTCTGCTGCTGGAGAATGCTGAAAAAGAAATCAAAATTTAATTTGAATACTGTCATGACTCACTTGTGAAATTTATATTTAAATGTGCAACAGGAGATCCTAAAACCTCCTGTTTTTCTTTCATTAACATATTTATGTTAAAGCAAAACTAGAATGGTAGTCTTATATGTGGCCTGTGTCTGAAATTATTCAGCGAACAGGAAGTAGATGGGTTGTGGGTATAAAATTGCTTTAAACCATATAGTTTTATAGGAGGAAGCTACATGCCAAATACATGTATCAAGTTGCTGTGACATGAAAGATGCAGGTTGACACAAGACAACGGATAGTGTCAAAGTGACTTCTATATGTCCCTTTGCAACACATTGCAGGTGACTTAATATGCATGATATTTACCTGTGTTAACCTCAGAATAAGTTTCAATACGTCAGCATGTTTTTTACTGTTTTGGAAGTTAAACCATTCCACCAGTCGTATAAGGAGGTGTCTCTCATGTATCAGGTCTGCATCACAGATCAGCTTGTGTTCAAGTTTGGATAGTAAATTATCAAGTGAACGAACTCTGATTTCTTCCAATTCATGCCCTGGAATAAGGGATACAAAATTACCATGTTGGTGTCAGCCAAATTAGTAGAGATGAAAATATTTCCTGTTTGAAATGTGCTTTGTACATGTAAGTTTTGTAGAGTGTAGTGAATTTGTGCTCCATGGTATTTTACAGGTTAAGATTTATTATGTATGCCAAGGACCAAGATGTCACAGTGGTCTTAAAGACTGGATTGACTATATATAAAGGTTATTGGGTTCTTATAGTCATGACTATAGCAGTGTGGGAAACGGCCACTAGCCAACTCGCCGAATTCCAGTTGAAATGATTTTTGTCAAGTTCTTTTCAACTGCAACTAGCCAGTTTGGCGAGCTGAAACTTTGAGGCTTGTTCTAGAAAAAAAATACAAGTAATGCTTTCTAAAGGATCAATGTATCTTAAAAGAGTGTGTTTGGTGTATTTTCAATGTTAATTTTTTTAAAGTTTTAAATTAAACAATTCGGCAAGTACTTCTATTTGGGTACTAGGCGGAATGGCGAGCTGAACAAAAATTTCGTTTCCCACACTGCTATAGGGGAATGTCCCTCTACAGAAATTATTTTGACATGCTGTGTGCCATGACTGGTCCACCTCATGAGCGTCACATGTAGCTGCTCCAGAGGAACCGTACAATGACCATTGTTTTTGCTGGATCAGTGCCCTTCTTCCACTACAATGATGTACTGGTTGGAATTCTTGAAGACGGAAGAGACTTTTCACCAAGGCAGTGGTTCCTCATACAAACAGTTTGTTCAATTAGCCATTGTTAAAAAAATCATAAAGTCTGCTAGAGTATTGAATTTCTCTTTGACTTTTTAATGCCTTTTAAAGCATTCTTAATTTATGACATTGGCTTTATTTATTTCTTTTTTTAGCATGACCGTCAGACCGACAATGGCAACTTTTTGGCAGGGCTGGCTAAAATTTACGGAATTTTGACTTGCTATATATATAGAATTTTAATTCAGGGCTGGTTACTTTTTTATTGAATTTCCTACCCTGCTGTCAGGCTACAGCAATATTTATAACAAGGATCAAAATAAGAAAGTACAAAACTATTTCACTTTCAAAACTGTAACATCACTAATTGTACAAACTGTTTGTACTATGAACCACTGCCTTACACTAAACTTCTATTTTAAAACCTAGCAAAGGAGTACTATATATATATAATATAGTACAAAGTTTTAATTATTCAGGGGTGGAAAAAATGTGTAAGTCTGACACCTGGGTAGTACAGTTGAAGCTACTGTAGAAAAAGTGTGTCTGGCCTTTCTATTCTAATAAAAATGATTTTATTTTACATCTTGTTTTATCATGTTGATAGTTTGCATTTAATTTTGTCATAATTTTAGCATAACAACATCGATACATTTTGTAGATTACTTCCTGCTTTAGATCTATTTACGATATCAGAAATAAATCATCAATATTTAGTCTTAGATTAGAATCCGAATCATTTTGGTGTTTGAAAATAACAGGTTTTGTGTTTTGATTCAAGCGCTTAATTGAATGTAGTGTTAAGTACAAATGTAATCTCAATCTCATGAGTTGATAGGGTTGCCCATTGATAAATGTCACTGTTCAATTTCAAGTTTACTTCAAGTAAACAGATTGTGTCGACGTGTTGGGCTTTGAATAAAAACAGCTGTGCTTAGGCATTGAAAATTTTAAAAAGTCCTGGGCTTGAAGCTAAGGAGGAATTTTTTCCACCACTGATTATGCTTTCATTGATGCTCTGCTGAGATAAACCTCTTGCTGAACAGATGGAGCTCCACTCACTACATTTGCGAAACCTTTTCAGTGTTCTTGACATTTTATGGAATATAATCGCTATATTGATAGCAAGCACAGCTTGTAACCAGCACTTCTGTGAGACCGAAGCTCTACTGCAAGTTCCCACAAAAATTTCCCTAATGCTGATATTGATTTTATCTCGTCTTGATTAGTTATGTCTTATGATAACATAACCCTTACTCCAATACTCTCCGTGAGGGTTAAGATTCCCACCCATAGACCTCAACGGAGCAAACCCATTTTCATTTATGCATACTTTTACTACTTTGTATGGATAATTTACTTGGAACAATGTGTTTAAGGTTCATCTGTACCTTTCGTTAAAAATAGCGAAATTTTCTACCTATTTTTTAGAATATGCAGAACAAAAACTACAAATAAAATAATAAAATAAAGCATAGCTGGACCTAGATATGGTAATTTCTGATTCAATTTCTATCAATTTTTCATTTTAAGTTCCTTAAAAATGAAGATCTCTTTTTTTTTCCTGTTAAGATTTTAAATTGAAAAAGTACAAACTATCCCTATTGTGCCTCTTACATGAAACGAGGTGAACACTTTTAGTTAAATCCCTTATTGAAAGTTGCATGAAATTTGAGGCCACAAGAAAGGGTGAAAGTGATATTAGCCTTAAATCGGGTGTTTTTAAAAGCGGAGAAAAAAGTGATCTCTAAAATAAAGGATTTTTTCGGGAAGAATTCATAGAGAAAAGGTAAGATTTTTTATTATCTAGGTCTAGCTACACTTTATATTTCAAATTTATGTGCAGTTTTGGCTGTGCATATACTGAAAATAGATTAAAAATAGCGCCACGTTTTAAAGAAAGGTACAGATGAACCTTAAAGATAATATCATTCAAAAGTATTGCAAATTTTCAGATATATATCCTAACAATTTAGGTTCAAGTATGATATTTTCGCTTTTATTCTGATCTTGAACTTTATCCAGTTTAGGATCAAACTTTTAATTATGTTAAAAATTAAATGATTAAACATTTGGAAGTTAATAATGATGATCAATTTTGGTATATGATATCATATACTAAGCAAATAAAAGAGGGTCTGGGTCATACATGTAAATCATCTCTTGAAGTGCCTACTCATGCGCCACCAATTGGTTTCGCTGTGCTCCGTTGAGTTCAATGGGCGGGAATCGTAAACCTCACAGATAGTAAAAGAGTAAGGGTTACGCTATTGTAACTACTTCTTGATAGGCTTCTCAAAGTTACGGTGCGATGTTAATATAAGAAATATTGCTTCTATAAATAATAGGGTCTAGAAAATGTAAGCAACATTACCAATTGATGTTATATTTGCCCATTGACTTACGATGCCTTCAACTTTGATTTGTTGTTTTCTATTAGATAAATAGTCCTGTAAAAGTTTAACTGATTGGTCTGATAAGCCATAAGCTGAAAGTTTACAAAGTAAAATGTTATGTGGAAGGCAATCAAATGCTTTTGATAAATCCATAAGGATTGCTGCTATAAAGTAATTTTATAAGGATTATCTAAAATTATCTGGCATTTGTTATCAAAATCATCTTTTGTTGACAGGTTCACACTGAATACACGAATTATTACCTAATTTCTTAAATAACGATTGAAAATTTATGTCCGGCCTTAGATTTGTTGACATTTTAAAGTTTTTAGGGCTGTCCAAACATGTTCAAAACATCCGCTACAAGGGAGATAATAATTGTTTTTAAAACTAAAACCCTTACAACAATTCCGTAATTATGTCAAAATTATTCCTAAAACGTGTAATTACAAAAGAAATTAAAAAAAAAACATGAGACTTTTCATCGACATTTTATATTCATATATGATCAATTTCCCACATACTTTATACTTTATTTGTTCAATAATATTCTCATAATAAATACATGCATATTTCATACATGTAACTGTATCATATTATGTACTACTTGGCTCTTCCCCTGTAAAATTATTAAGTTGTTGTAATTAATCAATCTGTTATAATATATTTTTTTTAATATAGAATTATAGAATAATATAATATCCCATTAGTCTATGTTATCCTACTCAAGCTCCTACAAAACAACCAAACTCGTTCACTTCATTTGGGAAGAATTCAGTCCGGAAATGCTCCTACTTTTAGTCTGATGTTTAAAACTTTTTAAGTCGTATTAATCCGCTAAATTGTATAAACTATTCTTTTCTAAAAATTTTAAAATGTTTAGAAATAGACTACCCCTTAATGCAAAGATCACAATTCAGGCTATCAAATATTGGTGTCACATTTTTGAATCAAATGGTACTCTTGTACAAAGTGTATACGAAGCAACAAAAGAAACAAATTCTTGGGTAAAACAGCTGAAAAAAATCTTTGATTAACCTTGGATTTTCATACATTTTTAATAACCCATCTGTACTGAAAATTAACATTCCAATCATTGAAAGACGAATTAAAGATGTGACCCTCCAAAATTTAGAAAACGATATTAAAAACAATTATAAGCTACCTTTCTTTAATAACTTTCACTTTTCTAATATCAGACCTTATTATGTTGACCTTTGTAAGTTTAAAACAGATAAATCAACTCTGGCAAAACTAAGAATAAGTGCTCATGAATTAGCTATAGAAAGAGGTCGATATCAAAACATACCTAAACAGAACAGACTATGACTCTGCATGTTGTAATAATGGAGAAATGGAAGATGAAATCCATTTTTTTATTAATTACAACATATACAACAACATAAGAATTTTTTTTATTGCTAAATAAATAAATACTCTTATACCATGTATACATAACAAAAATTAATAACTTAACAAACTGTATTATTTTTAATTTACTCAAAAGCAAATCCCCTACCATACTGCTAAAACTTACTGCTAACATTATACAAGAATGTCTATTAAATAGGCAAATTAAATTTAAAAGGGGATAATTAATTGAATTTCTTTAATTCTTCTACAACAAATATTTTCAACCCTGTATAATCATAATAATAACAATATGATCATGTCTTGTAATAAGATTAATCTCAATCTTTCCTCTGTCCTTCCAAACCATTATACCGGTAATTGTAGTTTTTTTAGTAACCATTCTATTTGTAGCTTTTAGTTCTAAAATATGTTAGCAATGACCATTTATTGTAAATGTGTTTCGCTAATGATTATGTCTATGTCTTCATTTTCTGCTTTTTTTTGTGCAGACTTGTCTTTGCAAATTAAAACTGTTAAAAAAACTTCTGTAGAAATATATATTTATTGTAGACTGAATACTTGTTTTATTTTGTTTTGTTTAAATAAACCTTTGAATATAAACTTTTGAATTTAATACCCTTTTTTTGTTCATGCATAGTTCATGAAATTTTGGGTATGACCAAGAGTTGTGATTCATATTTTATACTTTTATGAAATTGTGTTCATACTAAACATACTAAATACAAATCTTATAATGATGTTTTCCGTTTGTTTCTTAAATTAAATCAGGGTTCTACATCTAAAAAAAAACAATAAGAGATTATTTATTTTTAAACTACATAAAAATAAAGAAGAGATAGATCCTAAATAAATCCACAAGGTAGTTTTTTTTTCATGGATGACATGCGCACTTTACCTTCATGATGGCAACTTGTGTGCTTGGACGTCTTGCCCTTCGCCGAGTAACTTTGGTGGCTAGTGCAACTCAGAGAGTGTCTCGGTCATGGAAAACAGCTAGAACATTCAGTGTAGCATCAAGACTTTATGCTCGTGTGTATAAAAGTGTAAAACTAAACTTTTATTATTGTTTTTAATTTTAACTTCATGCATGTTATTTTACTTTACAAACTTTTCAATTATTTAGAAATATATATTGTACAGATGAAGAATTCTATAATTTTGATAATTTTTAAATGAATGGATAAATATTTTTTTGCAGTTTTTGTAAACATTTTTATATTTCTTGATACATGAATGATGAATTATTAATCTAATACAAAGCACAAAAATTAATAAATCTAAATTATTATTGTTTTCAATTTCATTTTCATATGTAATTCAATGGCTATCTAGGACATGAACTTGAAAAAAAATTGTAAATCTTGAGAAAAAAAAAAACTGTCACTTCTGTTTATGATGGTACAAAAACCGGTTTAATCCAGATATTCCTATATGGCCCACATAATTTACCCTACATGTAAAATTAATTGTTATTTCAATGTAAAGGTTAGATATTGTAACTGCATTGCCAAATAATTATGTATATTTTAAATTTGCATAAGCCCACCACATCCAAATGGGTAGTATATAGTTTTAATATTCAGTTATTCACTACTTGTAATATCTATATCTTAGATCTTCATAAGAATTCAGACATGCTCTACAGTTGGCTGCTCATGCTTAAGAACATAAAGAACATCTCAATACCAAAGCATTTAGGTGTAGGTACTTCTTTACCCAGATATTAAATTTATTTATCGATTGTCTGCTCACAAACCATTTAATGTTATGTCATAAATAATTAATGGATGTGTTTTTTATTTGTAGAAAGATATTTCACAGAAAAACACGAATGGGTAGATGTTGAAGATAATGTTGGTAAAGTGGGCATCACAGATTATGCCCAGGTATCAAAGCTTAACATGAATGCTGTGTGCAAAGTTTTGCCAGGGATTTAAAAGGCAGTAGGCCATAAATCCTTCTTTTATTTAAATTTTGAATAAAATATTAAGGGGTGGCGTTTTCATATTTCATGGAAAGGTTAGAAATGGCTCTTGTTAAAATTTGCTACCTAATGCCTTATTGCGCATATAAAAATTTAATATATTTTGAATGTGAGAAAAACACTTTTGCACTGAAAATGGCTTATCGTTAAAGATTTTGATAAACTACTTTACATGTAGTATTAAGAGATTTGACTTGTTTTAAAAATAATTTGTTCATGTTTTCTTCTGAATTTTTTAACCCTAATTGAAAGTGATGTATGTGCAATACTTCTTTTCCAATTTTATATGAGTATGCTGAATCATCTTTTTGTTCAAAATAAAAAAAAAGCTATGACAAAAAATCTAGACTTAGAACAGATCCTTATTCAAAATTGTGAATTTAAAGTCACCAAACTAATATACACATGGTGTAGGCAAATTACCCCTGCAAACTTGTCTGTCATGTGTATTTCTAAATCATTTTATAAAATTGTGTAAATGGAATAAGAACACCAATTTAAATCTGTAAAATGTATGAAAGAATTTGTGTAGGCTTATGGGAATAATATTCAAGGGAGATAATTTTCTTGCTAACTAAGTCAACAGTCTATTTGAACTAAGATGTTGTTCTGTTATGAAATTTAACTAAAAGTTTTCCAGATATTAAAAAGAAAATTGCATGTCATTATGAAAATTTACATATCAGTACCATGACAGGAGAAGAAATCCTCTTATTGACAGTAACTATAGGTTACCAGTGGGGCCAACATTAAATAAATCTTTGTTTCCCCTCCCCGACTGGGTACTTTAAGGAAGGGGTAGGTTGGTAGGTAAATTATTTTATTTTTTCCTAAAGTTATATTTTGTTGGTGAAATCGTCAAAAAAGCACCCAAAATTTCAATAAAAGAAATTATGTTCTAAATCTGGCAATGACATTTTTTGGGTAGGTTACTTTATGACTGGCTAGGTCGTGGGAGGGGAAACAAACAATATATTATTTTTGGCCTGATTTTGTTTGCCAGTATTTAGCTCTGAAATAAAAGGCTTTTTTTCCATAAATGTTAAAAAATGGCTAAAAGGAGTAGGTTCACGAACCTTCATATTTGGCCCTAAAATTTCAAGTATTAGATAATCATGTCATATTTGTTGTAGATATAGTACTATGGATATATGTAAGACATATGCATTTGAAAGTTTGATTTGTGACATAACAACGTCGCAGTGACGTCACAATCTTCGACATTTTGCAAAAAATGTTGAAAATCTTTAGATTTTGCCATTTTTCAATGCACATTTGTGCTTAGAAAATATAGAGCGCACTCAAGGACACCCTTCATAATTAAGTAGATTATAATTATGACCATATTAAAGGTTTTCTGAAAATATGAAGGGTGCCCTTGATTGTGCTCATATTTTTCTTAACCAATTTAGAACCAAAAAGTAGCAAAATATGGTGAAATTTTGGATTTTTCGTTAAATTCCCCAAGTTTGACCCCTATGGTTGAATTGGTCTTTTATAATATGTCAAAAAGAAGTTTAGAATTAGAGAAATCAAGCACATGACTATACTTACAAAGAGTTACAACATGAAATATTTAAGTTAAGATATTTGCCAATTTGTGGGCCAAATAAGGGTGTTCGTGAACCTTCTCCTTTTCCCTTTTTCCCAAAAGAAAAATTTGTAGTAGAAAAAAAATGGTACATGACTGTATATGATTTTTTTAGATTGTTAAATGATAAGTATTCATAGTTTGTTATTCATTTTCCACCCAGTTCTTCATAAGATACAGTTTGTGAAATTAGCAATGGTCCGCTTGCCTCTGGCCTGTAAAAATCCTTGCGGGAAGTGAAATTAAGAGGAGTTTCGTACAGGATAAATAGAACAAAAACTGAAATCAAATCCTGATGTCTTTGACTGATAAGGAAATTTGTCTAAAAATCAAGGTTTTATGAAAAGAAATCTTTATTTCATACTTCCAAATTTTCATAAAATGATGCATTATTTCCCAATAAAAAAGGGCAGGAGCACTTTCGAAAATTCCAACAAAATCATTTGTTCCTTTGATTGAATCAGGTATCTATGTCCAAGCATATGCATGTATCTGTCATCTTTGATAAAAAGATTTGTGTCCAACATGTCCAATTAGGAGTCTTTGTTTGATAAGTTCAAGATTGATTCTGAATCATATGCATTACACATACATCTTTGATCAAGGGCTAATTACAATGCTGCAAACGGCAACCTCTGGTCATATTGAAGAATGCTAGCTGTTTTCCATTGTCGATTTTTAAAATTGCTGTTGATTTATGTAGAATGTTGTACCACATGCACTTATTCTTCCTTTCTTTGTCATCCTTCTTTACTTTTTCACCTTCTTCTTTTTTTATAGGACAAACTAGGAGAAGTAGTATATGTACAGTTACCGGATATAGGCACTGAAGTTGAAATAGATGGTAGGTACATTCATTCTGAAGGTTTGTTGTAATCTGGTAAAAATTTGCTTGGTCCAGTAAAATATTTTGACTTCTTCCATTGCAATGTACATGATTACAGGACATGTCCGCTAAAAGAGAAAAATACTTAAGGTCAGTTACCAGATATCATGGATATAGGCACTGAAGTTGAAATAAATGGTAGGTACAGTCTTAAGCTAAATCCTTAAGCCCAAAGATGTCCAAGAATTTTTATAGTTAAGATAGTTAAATTTGTAATAAGTGAGAAACTATAAAATGGTTATTTCTAATTATGATTTTTAATCAAAACAGCACAGGGCCTTGCAATTTTTACAGATTAGCCAGAACATTATAATTGACACCAAAATAACTTGTAAAATACATTTGCTGAAAAAGGGTTTCGCTCGGAGCTATATTTTGTACGTATATTTCATAAGCACAACACCTCATACTTAAATTAAAATTTAGATAAAGGAAGATGTAATAAGATGTGTATGCAGAAATTTTGTTTGTCCTGCCCACTTTGAACATATATGCATCCTGGCTTAAATACATGTAGACAAAAAATATCACAAAATTGTCCCTTCATAAACTTTAATATTCAGTTTATGTGGATAAAGAACATTGGAATGCATTAAAAAACCAAGAATAAGTGTATTGGACTTATTCTTGGTTTTTGATATAAAGGAATAAAAGATTTTGATTAAGGTTCATCTGTACCTTTCTTTAAAGCATGGCGTTATTTTTAATCTATTTTCAGTATATGCACAGCCAAAACTGCAGATAAAATTGAAATATAAAGTGTAGCTGGACCTAGATATTAAAAATTCTTACCCTATTTCTATGAATTCATCCCGAAAAAATCCTTTATTTACGAGATCTCTTTCTTTTTTCTCCGCTTTTTAAAACACCCGATTTAAGGCTAATATCACTTTCACCCTTTCTTGTGGCCTCAAATTTCATGCAACTTTCAATAAGGGATTGAACTAAAAGTGTTCACCTCGTTTCATGTAAGAGGCACAAAAGGGATAGTTTGTCCTTTTTCAATTTAAAATCTGAACAGGAAAAAAAGAGAACTTTATTTTCAAGATACTTAAAATGAAAAATTGATAGAAATTGAATCGGAAATTACCATATCTAGGTCCAGCTATGCTTTATTTTATTGTTTTATTTGTAGTTTTTGTTCTGCATATACTAAAATATAGGTAGAAAATTTCGCTATTTTTAACGAAAGGTACAGATGAACCTTAAACTTTACCTGAAGAAAGAACATCACATAAAGGTTTGCTTGAAGACAATTTATTGGTCTCAGATATCCTTAATGGGAGATAATTGGACTGTTAGATTTTTCAATTGAGGTCAATATGATATATTGTTAAACACATCCCCTCTTAAAAAGCTTTGTGATTTTGATGAAAATTTACTTGAAAGAAGTACAAAATTTTTTGCTCTTGGATATCATTCTAAAAGATGATCAGGGCATCTTTTTGTTTGCTCTATCAGTGTATACCTAGTTAATATAGCCCCACTCATAAGACTTTTTAAAGATAGAAATAAGCAATTTTTTGTAACAGATTTCTTGACTTCTACTAAAAGGATTGATCTTAAATTTGGGTCCACAGCATTAGTACAATGAATTGTAATGTGCCTTGCTTTCCATGTCAGTTGGGCATCCACTTCCTGTTTTCTCCAACAAATATGACCATCATGAGTGAAAAAAAAAATAAAAATGCGTAAATTAATCTCTAAAAACAACAAACTGTTCATCACCATTATGTTTATTCATCTATTTGTTCACAGGGGAAGCAGGTGTATTAGAAAGTGTCAAAGCAGCAAGTGAGGTTTATAGTCCTTTATCAGGAGAAGTCGTAGAGGGAAACCAAGAAGTTGTTGATAATCCTAAACTTATTAACGAGTCTGCATTTGAACAAGGTAGGTGCAGGTTGTATATGGATGCAAAATGGCAAAAGGTAAACAAACACATGATACACACAATGTGCATACTAAAAATTTTAGTAAGGGATATTTTTGGTTAATTAACAATGAGTGAATATCTAGGAAAAACTATCCCCCTCTTGAACAGGTCATTCAGATAATATTATTCAATATACATGTAATTAAACAGAAAAACACTTTTTTTACCAATATAGGTAAACAGAATAACATATTTTAAGTCTTTCTTGGGCTTAGGCGGATGAGTGGTCTTAGGTGATGGTTTAAACACACTATTTATCATTTGTCAATGACCACTTTAGGTTGGTGTAACCAATCTGGGAAATTGGACTTTCCTAATTGTATGTAATTAGATTTATCAGTACTTGCACAAGGGCTGTGATTTCCTTTTGGAACTCCAATTTCCGCCACAATCAAACCAGACTGTGCATTGTGAAGTGCACCAAAACGCACACACAAATGACATACACACAAATCAGTCTGTAGCTTCTTCTTTGGCTTATTGCGTGGAATTATAAAGCCCTTGTCCTTGCAAATTTGCATAAAAACCACTCTTAATTTGTCTGTAATGGTCACACATCTTTTTTTACAATTTATGTTTTAAAAAGGTACTGGTAATTCCACTTGCTTTATATAGTAAGCAATCAAATCTGTTTCATGGTAGCATCTCGCAGCATTTTTTTAGATTCAAACTTGTTTTTCCTTTTCCATATATAGTTGAATTTTAAAAAGTCTTATTTACTTCTTTTAGGCTGGTTATTTAAAGTGAAACTCAGCCGCCCTGAGGAACTAGAAGCTTTAATGAATGAGAAGGGCTACAAGAAATATTGTGAAACATTGGAATGATAGAGAGAAGACAACTTAAAAGAGAGAACATGGGGAGTGGAAGAAAAACTTAATGAATAATAATGATAATATTATATAAATCCTTGTGTATGATTCATATGTAATTGTTAATTTATGCCCAAGATCTGATTAAAATTCAGTGCTAAATGAATTTATATATGTTTGGCCGGATTTCACGGAGTGAAAAATCCAGGTTATTAAATTGGTGAATGGCGGGCTAGGAAATAATTTTTGTAACAGTTTTCTCAGCAACTACTAATCACACAGCCTCTTGATATTTGGTATGCAACATCAGCATGGGGTCCAATATCAAGTGACATGATTTCAGGTCTGTTGCTCACCTACTTCCTGTTTAATGAAATCTGGCCATTTTTTTACTTTGACAGATTTTTAAATTTTTTATTTGGTGGTTTACTGTGTTTTATCTCATATATTGGATAATATTTGAAGAATTAACACAAATATCATAATGTTAAGTGTGTAGCTGCTTGTACCTGGCATTTAAAGTCACTGTGGTTAACTTTTAGTATAAATGTAAATAAATAAAAAAATAAGAATAATTTATTGGTGCAATTGGTGCATATTTGACATCTAATACAAAACTTCTACAATCAAGATACTTGTATATTTTTTGTTATTCAAATATAACATAATTCTGATTGCTTGTGAATTAAAGAAACTTTTACTTGTATTTGAGCTACATTTACCTTGAGTTAACATTGAGTGAAAATTTTTACTTTTGTATGTATTATTGGTCTCTTTATCACAACTCATTTGGTTTTTTTTTCCTTGAGTATAAATATCATTATGATGTATTATTTTAATTGGTATTCATATGTTTACACATTGTACTAATTTTCAGCTCTAGTTATAAAGATATTTAAACATTTTTTGGATGGGTAAACTGTGAGCTGAGATTACTCTGAAACCATTCAATAAACATTTTACAGACATCAGACTTAAAAATATTATTGATTACAAGTACACAAGAAGCAGTGAATAAATGTTCAGCTTAAGAAGTTAAACAAAACTCTCCATTAGAAGATGTTAGACCCCTTTATGGGGTAATGGCCCTTAAAACATAATAATTCTATATCTTGGCTTACAGTATGAAATCTATCATGTCTATAGCAAAGAGGCGCCAAGGGGGAATTTTAGTGTCAAAAAGGGCAACAAGGAAATCCTTAAACATGAACAAGACAACATTAGGAAACACAAAATCAATTGAGCGGAGGTCAACAAAGCTAACTCAAGTCGTAACAAGAGTGAACTCAGGTGCTCTGGAAGAGCAAACTGTTCCTGCCTGCTATCACACACCCATCGTGTTGCTATTTTCCAATTCAGTGTGTCAAATCTGGTAAAGGAAGACAAAACAAATATCTATGACAAACCAACATCTGCACTCAATTGAGAGATAGAAATCATTAATTTGTCTTCGAGTGCAAGGTGTCTACTGTAAAATTTCTTGAGAGAATAGCTTTTTACTGATTTAATGTTATTTAAGGATATATAATAAGACAAGGTGATAAATTTGGGTTCCTGGGAGCCTCTAGTTGTTTTAGCTCACATTTATTTTTTAGCTCACCTGGACCGAAGGTCCATGTGAGCTATTACCATCACTTGGCGTCCGTCGTCGTCGTCGTCGTCGTCTGTCGTCGTCGTCGTCGTCTGTTAACAATTTTTCAAAAATCTTCTCCTCTGAAACTACCAAACAGAATTTAATGAAACTTGGTATGAATGATCCTTAGGGTGTCCTGCACCAAACTTGTGTTTGGATTTTTGATCCGTTAAAAAACATGGACGCCGTTACTAAAAATAGACTAGGGGGGTCAGACTACTGTTTTTAGCTTATAAATCAAAAAGTATAAGAGATAGAGGAAATCTGAGGCCACACTACCGATTCAGCATCAAAAGCTCTACCAAAGTCTCCATTTGGTCAAAGTTGTCAGATGACCCCTTATAGGGGTTACGGCCCCTTGAAGGTGAAAAATAGCATTTTTTCATGTTTTTGGCCTACAGAATGAAAACTATTGCAGATAGAGATTAGCTGTTGCTTGCTTAAATGTTCAGCTCATTTAACTCTACAAAATTCTCCATAGGGTCGAAGTTGTCAGATGACCCCTTATAGGGGTTACGGCCCCTTAAAGGTGAAAAATAGCGTTTTTTCATGTTTTTGTCCTACAGAATGAAAACTATTGCAGATAGAGATTAGCTGTTGCTTGCTTAGATGTTCAGCTCATTTAGCTCTACAAAATTTTCCATAGGGTCGAAGTTGTCAGATGATCCCTTATAGGAGTTACGGCCCCTGAAAAATAGCGATTTTTCATGTTTTTGGCCTACAGAATGAAAACTATTGCAGATAGAGATTAGCTGTTGCTTGCTTAAATGTTCAGCTCATTTAGCTTTACAAAATTCTCCATAGGGTCGAAGTTGTCAGATGACCCCTTATAGGGATTACGGCCCCTGAAAAATAGCGATTTTTCATGTTTTTGTCTTATAAAATGAAAACTATTGCAGATAGAGATTAGCTGTTGCTTGCTTAAATGTTCAGCTCATTTAGCTCTACAAAATTCTCCATAGGGTCGAAGTTGTCAGATGACCCCTTATAGGGGTTACGGCCACTGAAAAATATCGATTTTTCATGTTTTTAGCCTACAGAATGAAAACTATTGCAGATAGAGATTAGCTGTTGCTTGCTTAAATGTTCAGCTCATTTAGCTCTACAAAATTCTCCATAGGGTAGAAGTTGTCAGGTGACCCCTTACAGTGGTTACGGCCTTTGAAAAAAGCGATTTTTCATGTTTTTGGCCTACAGAATGAAAACTATTGCAGATAGAGATTAGCTGTTGCTTGCTTAAATGTTCAGCTCATTTAACTCTACAAAAGTCTCCATAGGGTCGAAGTTGTCAGTAACTCCTTATAGGGGTTATGGCCCTTATAGGTGGAAAATGGTGTTTTTGGCCTATAGAATGAAAACTATTGCAGGTAGAGAAAAGCTGTTGCTTGCTTAAATGTTCAGCTCATTTAGCTCTACAAAAGTATAGGGTCAACATCAAGACCAGGTGAGCGATTCAGGCTCCTGGGAGCCTCTTGTTTGTCCCTGCCGCAACATGACGTAGAGACCTTGTCTTTGTGTGTCATCTCACTTTTGTGGACACAACTCCTCTGAGACCACTAAATGAATTTTAATAAAATATTGTTGGATTGTTTGTCATGATATATAGTTGACTATGATATTCTGACCAACATTATCTTTTGGTTAAAATATTCACTTTTAAGTAATGGATTAAGAAACAAAATTATGAGTTGGTCAGAGGATGCGGCTACTTTTGATTTTGGCACAATAGTGGTGAAAAGGGATAAAAAATCGACTAAAATGAAGATTTTTCTTATTATTTCCATATTTAGGTTGTCATCCAAGGGAACAGCAAAATTTTATCACTGCAAAACTGCATTCACACGGAAAATATAGGTCACATCCAGCATTCGAAGCATGCATTGTGCTAAGCATCACTAGGTGCACCTACCATACCAATGTGGTTACTATGGCATTGGTCAGTAAGAAGGAATGGACTTTAACCATTCTTCTATAAGTGGTCATTCATGCGGAAAATGTAGATCACTGCCAGCATCCGAAGCATGCATTGTGCTTAGCATCACTAGGTGCACATACCATACTTTTATGTAGCACTTGTCAGTTAGAGGGAATCGACTGTAACCATTTTTCTGCACATGATCATTCATGCAGAAAATATAGGTCACATCCAGCATCCGAAGCATGCAATGTTCTTATCATCACTAGATGCACCTACCATACCAATATGATTGATGTGGCATTTGTCAGTAAGTGCAAATTTGGAAATATGGGATTTGGGACGGACAGACGAACGGACGGATGAACAGACCCGAACACTATATGCCCCTCTACTTTCGTAGATGGGGCTTAAAAATCTGCCCAATTACAGGGCCAATAATAGGCCATGGTGAAAATACACCTTTAATAGTTGTGGGACTTTAATTACTTTGTTCATATTAAGTCATAAAAAATACACTTTGTGGGCACAAACTGCTCAATGGATTTTGCTGAAATTTTGTAGGATTGTTTGTCATAGTATGTAGCTGATCTTATTGTAACATCAATTTGATTTAATCAATCTCATAGTTGTGGGACTTTTTCTACTAAGTGTTTCAGTTTGCAGATCAAAGGAACTCCTTGTGGGCTCCTCTGAGGCTGTTGAACAGATATTCATTTCAGTATGTAGTTGTATGTATATTAATACTATTTTTAGATTGACAAATTCTACATGAATAATGAGAATTCAATATTATATTGTCCAAAAAAATGTTTAACTTTAATCTGGCAGCCTTTGGGCCTATGGTTACATGTGTAGCCATCTTGTTGCCATGTACACAAAATTCAGTACAGAAAAAGACTATTAAGTTAGCTATACATTTATTTTTTTCAATTTGCATATTAATTTACAATATTTTAAAAAGAAAATTGTATGGGGATTACTTTATTTTTGTATTTACAACGTATTCATAAAAAAAAATATGAAAACTTAAATACTGCTCAAAAATGCTTTTAACAGCATTCTATTAGAAGTTAATTTTCACAATGAAAACAAAATAGTTAGATACACACTACTTAGTAGTTGATGTAAGAATTAATACTGTACTACTCTACCCCACCCCTTTTCTCCCAAAATGTGAAGATATATGATTGGGGTATGTTCATGTATTCATACATGTATCATGTAGTTGATCTGTTCTGAAAGCAGCTTCAGTTAAATATATTTTTTCAAAGATATGTCTATACTTCACATAATCATGGTCAAACTCCTTTCTATATTATTAAATACATTAACTAATCCAGGGAAAAATAAAATCTTTATATTGAAAATTTTGGTGATACATATTTTAGAAATAAAGGCAAAGACTCAAGGATTCCTGACTTCGCTCTGTTTTCATAGAGTAAAAATATAACTTTCAAGTTTAATAATTCATAAATTAAGGAAATAAAATTTTAATTATGAAACAAATTATATTTAACAACATTGCACAGAAAATTCTTTCATGGAAAGTTATTTAAAGCACCATTCAGCCACTGGTAAACGTCTAGTTGGCTTAATATCAACCATTCAAGTCTAAATGTCCAGTGATCCCTTTGTTGGTTTGACCCCGTAGAAGACACCCCATCTTTGGTCCCCTTGAGATGTTCTCACAAGTTTGTCCTTCCAGCCTTGTACCAAATATTCATAATCCTCAAGTGAAAATTCCTGGAACAAAAATAAGTCACATATAGATGAATATAATTCTGCCACTTAACATTGACATTATATATTATCACTTAATTAATTGCCCCTGAATGTGAATAATTTATAAGTTACCGATAAAAATTGTTCGATTTTTAAAGTAACATATTTTTCTTTGAAAACAAAGTGTATTTTCATATTTCTTAGGTCAGTATGAATGTTCTCAACTTTTTTACCAACATTCCTCACAATAAAAAGGAAAAGAAATATACTGCTCTGACATTTTTACGTTGGTTTTTATACGACCGCAAAAAATTTGCGGAGGTATTATGGTATGATGCTGTCATCGTCCTCGTCGTCGGTGTCTGTTAACTTTTTAGTGTTTCCACAATAACTTTAGTTCCAGTTATCCGATTGCTATGAAACTTTACAATGATGTTTCTTACTATTAAAGGATGAATGGGATTGATTTTGGGGGTCCCCCCATTTTTCGCTTAAAATTAGGGGCCAAAAAAGGGCCAAAAATACTACTTTTTTGTTTGTTTCCACAATAACTTTAGTTCTAGTTATCCAATTGCTATGAAATTTGACAGTGATGTTCCTTACCATACAAGGATGTATGGGATTGATATTTGGGGTCCCCCCTTTTTTTGTTTCGAAATTAGGGGCCCAAAAGGGACAAAAAATTCAAATATTTTACTTGTTTCCACCATAACTTTGGTCCTAGATGGCCTATTGCTGTAAAATTTGTTAAGAATGTTTCTTACAATAAAAGAAAGAACCTAATGAATTTTTGCGCCCCCTTTTTCTCCGTTGTGTAATTAGGGGCCAAAAGGGGCCAAAATAAAAACTTTTTTATTTGTGGTCTGATTTTGAAAATTTTTTTTGCATGTTTGTTCTTGTCAAATAGCGGATACAAAATTAAGAATTAATTTTTGCGACCCCCCCTTTTTTCCCCTATTACATAATAAGGAGCCAAATGGGACCAAAATCCAAACTTTTATTTGTGGTCCGATTTTGAATTTTTTTTAGCTAGTTTACTTTTGTCAAGTAGCGAATCCAAATTTGAGAATTTATTTTTGCGACCCCCACCCCTTTTCACCTGTTACGTAATAAGGGGCTAAAAGGGGCCGAAAGCAAAACTTTTTTAATTCTTGTCCGATTTTGATAAAAATTTTTTGCAAGTTTATTCTTGTCAAGTAGCAGATATATTTTTGTGTCCCCTTTTTTAGCTCACCTGGACCGAAGGTCCATGTGAGCTATTACCATCACTTGGCGTCCGTCGTCGTCGTCTGTCGTCGTCGTCTGTCGTCGTCGTCGTCTGTCGTCGTCTGTTAACAATTTTTCAAAAATCTTCTCCTCTGAAACTACCAAACAGAATTTAATGAAACTTGGTATGAATGATCCTTAGGGTGTCCTGCACCAAACTTGTGTTTTGATTTATAATCCGTTAAAAAACATGGCCGCCGTTACTAAAAATAGACTAGGGGGGTCAGACTACTGTTTTTAGCTTATAAATCAAAAAGTATAAGAGATAGAGGAAATCTGAGGCCACGCTACCGATTCAGCATCAAAAGCTCTACCAAAGTCTCCATTTGGTCAAAGTTGTCAGATGACCCCTTATAGGGGTTACGGCCCCTTGAAGGTGAAAAATAGCATTTTTTCATGTTTTTGGCCTACAGAATGAAAACTATTGCAGATAGAGATTAGCTGTTGCTTGCTTAAATGTTCAGCTCATTTAACTCTACAAAAGTCTCCTTAGGGTCGAAGTTGTCAGATGACTCCTTATAGGGGTTACAGCCCCTTAAAGGTGAAAAATAGCCATTTTTCATGTTTTTGGCCTACAGAATGAAAACTATTGCAGATAGAGATTAGCTGTTGCTTGCTTAAATGTTTAGCTCATTTAGCTCTACGAAAGTCTCCATAGGATCGAAGTTGTCAGATAACCCCTTATAGGGGTTACGGCCCCTGAAAAATGGCATTTTTTCATGTTTTTGGCCTACAGAATGAAAACTATTGCACATAGAGATTAGCTGTTGCTTGCTTAAATGTTTAGCTCATTTAGCTCTACGAAAGTCTCCATAGGATCGAAGTTGTCAGATAACCCCTTATAGGGGTTACGGCCCCTGAAAAATGGCATTTTTTCATGTTTTTGGCCTACAGAATGAAAACTATTGCACATAGAGATTAGCTGTTGCTTGCTTAAATGTTCAGCTCATTTAGCTCTACAAAATTCTCCATAGGGTCGAAGTTGTCAGATGACCCCTTATAGGGGTTACGGCCCCTGAAAAATAGCGATTTTTCATGTTTTTGTCCTACAGAATGAAAACTATTGCAGATAGAGATTAGCTGTTGCTTGCTTAAATGTTCAGCTCATTTAGCTTTACAAAATTCTCCATAGGGTTGAAGTTGTCAGATGACCCCTTATAGGGGTTACGGCCCCTGAAAAATAGCCATTTTTCATGTTTTTGGCCTACAGAATGAAAACTATTGCAGATAGAGATTAGCTGTTGCTTGCTTAAATGTTCAGCTCATTTAGCTCTACAAAAGTCTTCATAGGGTCGAAGTTGTCAGATGACTCCTTATAGGGGTTATAGGTGAACAAGTGTGGCCACTAAAAGTATGTCTCGCCTGCCGGCACCATCACTAAAATCAACTACCTAAGCTTTCATTTCTTGATATAAACACAAAAAGTGTCAGTATACCTAATAACAGATGCCTAGTTATTATACTATTCAAGCAATCCATTATCCACACAAGTATTACAAAAAGTTTTCTGTCTGAAAAAAGACCTAAGTTCACAGAGTCACTGGAGCATAAAAATGGGGTCATGGTCACATGGCATGGTGACAGTTGCGTTGTCCTTAACTGCAACTGTCTGTTTACCCAATATCAGATGCCTAGCTATTATACTTTTCAAGCAATTCATCTTCCATAAAAGTCTTACAAAAAAGTTTTTTGGCCTGAAAAACACCTAAGTTCACAGAGTCACTGGAGCGTGAAAATGGGGTCAGGGTCACACAGCATGGTGACAGTTGCATGGACCATAACCTAAACTGTCTGTATACTAAATATCAGATGCCTAGCTATTATACTTTTCAAGCAATTCATTGTCCACAAAAGTCTTACAAAAAAGTTTATGGCCTGAAAAAAGACCTAAGTTCACAGAGTCACTGGAGCGTGAAAATGGGGTCAGGGTCAAACGGCATGGGGACAGTTGCGTAGACCATAACCTGAACTGTCTGTATTCGAAATATCAGATGCCTAGCTATTATACTTTTCAAGCAATTCATCGTCCACAAAAGTCTTACAAAAAAGTTTACGGCCTGAAAAAAGACCTAAGTTCACAGAGTCACTGGAGCGTGAAAATGGGGTCAGGGTCAAACGGCATGGTGACAGTTGCATAGACCATAACCTGAACTGTCTGTATACCAAATATCAGATGTCTAGCTATTATACTTTTCAAGCAATTCATCGTCCACAAAAGTCTTACAAAAAAGTTTACGGCCTGAAAAAAAACCTAAGTTCACAGAGTCACTGGAGCATGAAAATGGGGTCAGGGTCAAACGGCATGGTGACAGTTGCGTAGACCATAACCTGAACTGTCTGTATACCAAATATCAGATGCCTAGCTATTATACTTTTCAAGCAATTCATTGTCCACAAAAGTCTTACAAAAAAGTTTACGCCGCCGCCGTCGCCGCCGCCGCCGTCGCCGGAAAGTAATACCTATGTCTCGCCTTCCGCGACTATTCGTCGCAGGCGAGACAAAAATGGTGTTTTTGGCCTATAGAATGAAAACTATTGCAGGTAGAGAAAAGCTGTTGCTTGCTTAAATGTTCAGCTCATTTAGCTCTACAAAAGTATAGGGTCAACATCAAGACCAGGTGAGCGATTCAGGCTCCTGGGAGCCTCTTGTTTACTGTTATTATAAGGGACCAAAAGGGGCCAAAATTGTAACTTTTTTATTTCTGGTCCGATTTTGAAATTTTTTTTTGCATGTTTGTTCTTGTCAAATAGCGAATACAAAATTAAGAATAAATTTTTGTGACCCCCCCCCCCTTTTTCCCCCTATTATGTAATTAGGGCCAAATGGGTCTTTTTTATTTGTGGTCTGATTTTGAAAATTTTTTTTGCAAGTTTATTCTTGTCAGGTAGCGATTCTAAATTTAAGAATAAATTTTTGGGGCTGTAATCATAATTTTAAGAAAATTCTGGTTCGATTTTTAATTTTTTCCCCAAACATTATTCTTTTAAAGAGTAGAATACAACATTCAAAATTTATATTTTTACCCCCTGGGTCGAAAGTCCATCAGAGTAGCATGTGTCAAAAACTTTTGTCAGTCCACCATGGGCTTCATATGTCCAGAACAATAGACTATCCATATTAGGCCTAAAACGTACAGAGTTCAACATGTTGCAGTCGTATCATGCTGCACTCAGCAAAGCTTTTTATTGGTTTGTTTTTTATTTGCGCTTTCTGGTGTTTAAATTTTTATTCAGTATGTTTCAATCTTAATTTAAAGAAAACAGGTCTTTTTTTATACAGCTTACATTTACAAAGTCTTCTTTAATTGTTTCAAATTTGGTTAGTTCTTTATTCAATGACTCAACAAATAGATCTGTTCTGTCATCTGCCTGAACTTGTGTAAAGCCAGCTTCTTCTAGGGTCTGAAATGGTGAAATCACAATTGAAGAGATATCCAAGTCTTCCGATGCAAAATATGAATACTCTATCTAAGACTCTAGCCTTCTAAGACAGTTTCTCAGTCTGGCTGTTTTTCCATGTAAAAATCTGATAATTATTTCTTATAAAATACATCCTGATGACTTTAAAAACAATTTTTTTTTTGTGTTGATCAATAATTTTCTGCATGGTGGTAATCTTTTATTAATGAGAACATCTGAACAGATGCAAAATATGAATACTCTATCTAAGACTCTAGCCTTCTAAGATAAATTTTCAGTCTGGCTGTTTGTCCATGTAAAAATCTGATAATTATTTCTTATAAAATACATCCTGATGACTTTAAAAACAATTTTTTTTGTGTTGATCAATAATTTTCTGCATGGTGGTAATCTTTTATTGATGAGAAAATCTGGTTTATATGTTACAACTATTAGGGTTTTTTTTTTTTTATTTGGGAGGGGCAGGGGGTGTTACCTGTCCATAAGCTTTAGGGGACAGTAGATTGTACCCTCTTTGTTTGACGTAGGCTTTAAATGCCTCTGTGTGCTCTCCTTCACTGCAGCAGTAATCGGATATAAACACAATACCACCAGGCTTCAGAACTTTCTGCAAGAAAATGACCAAAAATAAAATGGATGCATAGATTTTAGGATCCTTTTTGGTCTATAAGTTAAGCTGATTAAACATTAAATGTTATATTGACGAAAAGAAATAACTTAAAAGATTTCAGCATCAGACCTGTCAAGTGTCACGCAACTCGCGTGAGACTCACGCATCTTATTGGTAATTTAGCAGCAAATTTCTTTGATCTTTTAATTTTTTCCTTTGATCTTTCAATTTTTGGGCATCCTATTTGGTATCAGAGTTAATCGTATTACAAAAATGTGTGTTTGGATTGTCTATTCTAAAAATAAAATTTGAAAAAAAAAAAGAATCTACAAATAACCATATTTGCACAAGCAGACCTTTGTGTCTATTAATCAGGAACTTGAAAGCGACACTCAGCAGATAAAACAAGTTTAAATCTCTAGATTTTTTTCGAATTTATTTAAGAACCATCATAATTACTCTAAAATTATATTTTTGAAATGAGAATTCTTATATAGAAACAAAAACACTTGATTAAAAAACCAAAACATTTTTTTTTTAAATTCAATCAGAATTTGGGAGATAACTCTATATTTAACTTTACACATACAAAAAATCTTTTGAAAAGATTGACTTTGTCTGCTATATGTAGAATGGTATCTCTGCTGTATATCACGTCAAAAGAATGTGGTGGGTATTCTCTCTTAGTAGCATCGGCAACCTCAAATTCCACTTGCTAAAAAAAGACAAAAAACTTTCAACCTGAAATTGAATAATTAAAAAATATCCTTTATAAATGAGACAAGATGATATAGTCCTACATAATTAAATGATTATATGTTGTCAAAACTAAGTTGATAATTTTTGAATAATTACATAAATGAGGATTAAATTGGTTTATATTTGTAGCACATGCTTGATTTACTTGTAACATATTTTTTAACCAGACATCAAATTCTCAAGTGGAAGATTTTAATCAAGAGTTAATAAAATCAATGTGGTCACACATTTTGTAATACATTCATCAGTTTGGCCCTTTTAGGGTACCTCCCTAAAGTAAGAAGGTCACTTTAAATAATTTTAAGGCACTTTCATACAGAGGCTACATTTTAAGCAAAAAAGAGGTTAAAATTCTCCTCTAAAAAGTCCTTTAAATTGCAGGTCAGCCTAATCAGTTTTGCCTCTTTTACTGTCCTAAATGATTTTCAAGCCAAATGAAGTTTCTTTATTCACATCAACATTACTGCTCCAAGTTAAAAGTGGCATTTAACTCCATCAAGAAGTTCTCTTCAGAAGACATTGTTTTTAAGATGGACATGTATACATGTAATGACAGAAAGGGTCATTTCTATGCAATCCACATTCTTTGTAAAGAGGGGAGAATTAAAAATACTCAAAATTGTATAAACTCACATCTACGGACATTCCTACTTCATCTCTTCTCTGTAAGGCTAGGTTAATCATGTTGGAAGATAAATCTATCCCTAACACTTTTACTCCAAATTCCCTGGCCATGTAAAATGCACTGCCTCCTATTCCACAGCCCACATCTAATACCTGCTGACCGGGACGGAGATTTAGACGAGAGACAAAGTCCTGAAAAGACATGCAATTAACAGATATTATTCTACATTCAGATAGGAATAGCTTAAAATTACATCGAGGAATTGTTCATTAGTATGGTTTTACACTGTTACACACGGTGAAACCATTAGAAGTTGAAAGAAAAAGAAAGTATATTTAATTTTGTGAAATAAAAGTGTCAGTGTTTTACTTGGGTCAGTCAGCTATAAAAATAAGTTTAAGTTTTGATACTTAAAAATGTAAATTATCTATTGTGCATTTTTTGTTTAATTCTGTGCTAGTTTTTTATCATTGTTAATTTCTCTTTCAATTTTTAGGGGGAAGTTTATTAGCTGCTTTTTTATATCTTTTTATATCTTTATATTCTAAATTTTTTATATCTTTATATTCTAAAATTACCTTTGTGGTGTCAAGTCCACCGGTACTTATAAATGTTCTGCCGAAAATTCTTTCATATCGTAAAACACCATTCATAGAATATTGCTGATTGTCTAGAAATTCTCTAAAAGTGACAAAACCATGGGTATCACATTGTCTTTTCACTTTCTGTATCAACCAAACTATCTGATTGTTGTTTTTCTTGTGCTGAAACAAATTATGAAAAAGCTTAAAAGTTATGTCCCCTTAAAACAATTTAATTTCATTCCCCCCCCCAATAAATAAAAAGGACTTCTGATTGTGTAGAAATTTTCTAAATGTTATAGAACCATGGGTATCACAAAGTTTATTTTTCAGTTACTGTATCACCAAGCTATCTGATTGTTTTTCATGTGCTTGAATAAAAACTTTTTACAAAAAAATTAGAATTATTTCCCCTTTAATCAAATAATAAATAATTTAACATTTTTATAAAAGGGTGTTTTTCAAATTGTTGGACTTAATAATCATTATAACAAAATCAAAACCTACTGATAGATATTACACTAAGGGAAAACAAGAAAGAAAGTTGTTTTTATCAGAGGTATGTGAATAAAAATGTAGAAAAAAAAGAGTTTAAATTAAACTTGCCTGTTACTAAGTACTAAGATATCATTAGTTCGATGTATTTTCAAAGAAAAACTAAAAAATATCAAATAGTCTGTCTACCTTAACATAACTTGTAAGGGGTTTTCTGAACACCAGATCGAAACCATAGACAACTCCTTCTTCGTCGGTAGGCAGTGATATAGAATTGAAGATTGCTTCATACAGACTAGGATCTCTGTAATTTGTTGGGTTATTCTGTCTGGGTTTGTCTCCTAGAAATACATTCAAAAAAGATTTTCTGCAATTTTCTGGAAATCAAAAAGACTTGCCTTGCTATACATTGGAAAAGGAGAGTGAAATATCAATGAAAGATACTGTTATATAAAAATATAATTTTTTTTTACATATAAAAACCCACCAAAACATTAAAATCAAGACCTCATAAAAAACACACACAAAAAACAAAGTGTAAAACCATGCTTCATGCATATAGCTATACCTTGTTTACTGAAAGCTGTAATAGAAATAAAGGTTTTTTTTTATATCCTATCTGCAAAAGAAGGGGGACACATAGCATTGGGGTCCGTCCGTCTGTACATTCATCCACAGTTTTAAACAAAATGAAGAGCATAAATTTTAAAATGCTTTTGAAATAGAATACATATATAAGAATCCTACTTGAATTCAAATGTTGTTGAAGAAAAAAATGCATAGATATTGTTATTCCAACCTCTTACCTGATTGGTGGAAACAAGATTCTCTACAGAAGAAATATCCATCTTCTCTGAGCCAGGAACATACATTTCTTAACAGATCTTGAATTTCTTCATCTTCTAAGTACATCAACAACCAGTTAGAAAAGACAAAGTCAGCACTGCAAAAAGGGTATGTGAAGAAGTAACAAAATTAATGCTGAATGAAAAACAGGATAAAATAAATTCACTATGCAATATAACAATAAATTTAAGTTTGTTTTTGCCAATAAACGATGTTTCCCCCAAAAAGATCTAAGTTCAAAGGGCCATCCATTACTCCAACAAAATTTTGAGGATCAAAATTTTCTGGTCATATACACAACTACATGTACATATGGTGTCCTTCCTTTGTACCATGTTTCATTGAATTCGGTTCAGTAGTTTCAATGGAGTTGCACTGACAAGATGATTAATGAGGATTTTAAGCAAAATTCTAGGTTCAAAGGGCCATAACTGCAACCAAAATTTGAAGATCAAAGTTTCCTGGTAATGTGCACAACTACATACGGTGTCCTTCTAATATACCAAGTTTCATTAAATTCGGTTCAGTTGTTTCAGAGGAGTTGTGCCGAAAAGATGTTAAATGAGGATTTTCAGCAAATTCCTAAGTTCAAAGGGCCGTAACTCCTACAAAAATTAAAGGATCAAAATTTCCTGGAAATATGCATAACTACATATGTTGCATTTCCTATATATTAAGTTTCGTTGAAAACACCAACTCACTCACTCACTCCATCTGTCCGTCACAAAGTTTGTCAGCGCAACGCCTCTGAAACTAATAAATCCAATTCAACGAAACTTAATATAGGACGGACGGACGGACACGACAAAAACAATATGTCTCCCCACGAAAGTGGGGGGGGGGGCATAATTCAGTAGATGAATTAAAAAAATATTTTCATAATTAAAACCCCCATTGCAATTTCACTGTTAATGTCTTAATTATATAAGAAACAAGGGTTTCAATGTCATAAACAGTAATAAAATCAAAATGTTTTCAACCAAGTAACATTATCACAACATCTTCAACAAAGTGACAAAAGTTCATTGTAATGACTATTATGTAATAAAAAAAGGTTACAAATCACAGTGTTATCTCAAAGTGACAAAATGACAATATCATAAAACAAGAGGCTCCCAGGAGCCTGAATCGCTCACCTGGTTTAATGTCAACCCTTTGAAGACTTTTGTATAGCTAAATGAGCTGAATGTTTAAGCAATAAAAAGCTTTTCTCTATCTGCAATAGTTTTCATTCCAATGCAAAAAACACTATTTTTTGCCTATAAGGGGCCATAACCCCTATAAGGGGTCATCTGACAACTTTGACCCTATGGAGACTTTTGTAGAGCTAAATGAGCTGAACATTTAAGCAAGCAACAGCTTTTCTCTATCTGCAATAGTTTTCATTCTATAGGCCAAAAACACTATTTTTTGCCTTTAAGGGGCCGTAACCCCTATAAGGGGTCATCTGACAACTTCGACCCTATGGAGGCTTGTGTAGAGCTAAACGAGCTGAACATTTAAGCAAGCAACAGCTTTTCTCTATCTGCAATAGTTTTCATTCTATAGGCCAAAAACTCTATTTTTTGCCTTTAAGGGGCCATAACCCCTATAAGGGGTCATCTGACAACTTTGACCTTATGGAGACTTTTGTAGAGCTTAATGAGCTGAACATTTAAGCAAGCAACAGCTTCTCTCTATCTGCAATAGTTTTCATTCTATAGGCCAAAAACACTATTTTTTGCCTTTAAGGGGCCGTAACCCCAATAAGGGGTCATCTGACGACTTCGACCCTATGGAGGCTTGTGTAGAGCTAAATGAGCTGAACATTTAAGCAAGCAACAGCTTTTTTCTATCTGCAATAGTTTTCATTCTATAGGCCAAAAACTCTATTTTTTGCCTTTAAGGGGCCGTAACCCCTATAAGGGGTCATCTGACAACTTTGACCTTATGGAGACTTTTGTAGAGCTTAATGAGCTGAACATTTAAGCAAGCAACAGCTTCTCTCTATCTGCAATAGTTTTCATTCCATAGGCCAAAAACATGAAAAAATGCTATTTTTTACCTTTAAGGGGCCGTAACTCCCATAAGGCATCATCTGACAACTTCGACTCAATGGAGACTTTTGTAGGGCTTTTGATGCTGAAGCAGCAGCGTGGCATCAGATTTCATCTATCTCTTATACTTTTTGATTTACAAGCCAAAAACAGTAGTCTGACCCCCCTGGTCTATTTTTAGCAACGGCGGCCATGTTTTTCGACGAATCAAAAATCCCCACATCAGTTCTGTGGGGGATACCCTAAAGTACCACCAGACCAAATTTGGTTTGAATCTGTGCAGCCGTTTCAGAGGAGAAGAAGTTTGAAGAAAAGTTAACGACGACGACGACGACGACGGACGACGACGACGGACGACGACGACGACGACGACGACGGACGCCAAGTGATGGCAATAGCTCACATGGCCTTTGGCCAGGTGAGCTAAAAAGTAAATAGACTACAAATGTCATCAAAAAGTAAAAAACTACAATGTCATCATCAAAGCAACAAATCTACAATGTCAAAAAAGTAACAAAACTACAATGTCATCAACAAAGCAACAAATCTGCAATGTCGGCAAAAAGGTAGCAAACTCACAATATCATCAACAAAGAACAAAATTCGCGCAGCAACAAATCTGCAATGTCGGCAAAAAAGTAGCAAACTCACGATATCATCAACAAAGAACAAAATTCGCGTGGCTTCATCGACGCCACAAAAACACAATGTCATAAACAAAGTAACAACATTACAGTGCCATGGAAAAAGTAACAAAACTATTACATCAGCAGCAAAATAACCAACTCACAGTGTCATCAACAAAGTAATAACATATAACTGCTTAGTATTTCGTTAACAACGAAAGTGGGTTTGGTTGACTCTAACGAATTTTGTTAAAGGAGGGACAAGTTCCTGTGTACAGATAAAATCCTCTTGAAATTCTTCTGAACTGATATGCCAATGCAACTGCACACCAAAGATCAATGGTGCACCATAATTGCTTTATGATAAACAGACGGCTTCAGAAAAAAGTTAATACTGGCCAAATCATTATAAAATCTCAAATGTCAGTAGACCGTTCCTGCATGAACATACAGATGAAATCCTTTAAGTTAAAACTGATTTGTACTGATGCTAAAGCAACTGTATACCACATATCAATGATGTACCATAGCTAGCACATAAAACAAACGAAGGAAAAAAACTAACAATTGTGGAAGCCGGCGTTGGAATCACCATACTTAAGTCTCGCCTTCCGCGACATTCTTCGCAGACAAGACAAAAACGACAATGTCAGCAACAAAGTATAAAGAAAACAAAACTGCAACTGCCATTTGACTATTATTATAATGCCTTCTACAAAGAACCATCATAAACAAGAGGCTCCAAGGAGCCTGAATCGCTCACCTGGTCTTGATGTCAACCCTATGAAGACTTTTGTATATAGCTAAATGAGCTAAATGTTTATTATATATAAGCAAAAAAAAGCATTTTTCTATCTGCAATAGTTTTCATTCTAAATAAGCAAAAAACACTATTATTCACCTTTAAAGGGACTGTAACCCCTATAAGGGGTCATCTGACAACTTCAATCCTATGGAGACTTTTGAAGAGCTAAATGAATTGAACATTTAAGCAAGCAACAGCTTTTCTCTATCTGCAATAGTTTTCATTCTATAGGCAAAAAACACTATTTTCTGCCTTTAAGGGACTGTAACCCCTATAAGGGGTCATCTGACAACTTCAACCCAATGAATACTTTTGTAGAGCTTAATGAGCTGAACATTTAAGCAAGCAACAGCTTTTCTCTATCTGCAATAGTTTTCATTTTTAGGCCAAAAACACTTTTTTCCGCCTTAAAGGGGCTGTAACCCCTATAAGGGGTCATCTGACAACTTCGACACAATGGAGACTTTTGTAGAGCTAAATGAGCTTAACATTTAAGCAAACAACAGCTTTTCTCTATCTGCAATAGTTTTCATTCTATAGGGAAAAAACACTATTTTTCGCCTTAAAGGGGCTGTAACCCCTTAAAGGGGTCATCTGACAACTTCAACCTTATGGATACTTTTGTAGAGCTTGATGAGCTGAACATTTAAGCAAGAAACAGGTTTTCTCTATCTGCAATAGTTTTCATTCTATAGGCCAAAAACATGAAAAAAACGCTATTTTTCACCTTTAAGGGGCTGTAACCCCTATAAGGGGTCATCTGACAACTTCGACTCAATGGAGACTTCTGTAGAGGTTTTGATTCTGAAGAGCCTAAGATCCTTCAGATTTTTTCTATCTGTTATGGTTGCTGAGTTATAAGCCATTTTAAGTGATTTTATCCTATGTTCTAGTTTTAGTAACAGCGCCATGTTTTTTATCGAATCATTTTAAAATGAGGATCGTTTGTTGCCAACATGTCATATATCTTTCCTGCAAAGTTTCAGTAAAATTGGTTCAGTGGTTTCAGAGAAGAAGATTTTTGTAATTGTTAACTGACGACAGACGACGACGGACGACAGACGACGGACGACGACGGACGCATAGTGATGGCATAAGCTCACA
This sequence comes from Arcuatula senhousia, assembly GCA_963971305.1. Lineage (NCBI taxonomy): Eukaryota > Metazoa > Mollusca > Bivalvia > Mytilida > Mytilidae > Arcuatula > Arcuatula senhousia. Next base: position 55,126,084 of record OZ020306.1, read on the forward strand.
TGGCCTTTGGCCAGGTGAGCTAAAAAGTAATAAATTAAGCCGAAAGCGAAAACAACATATCTTCTATTCTTTAATTCTAAAAATTGACCCTATACCTTTTTTCTGGTAGCTGTAGTTTTGTCACATCGGCACATGTGTATTCTATATTGTTGTATTTACAGTTTGATTCCATATTTTTGTTGATGAATTTTTGCATAAAATCTACAGCTAAGACGGATTTACTCTTTTCAGCAAATAAAGAGGTGTATCTTCTGCAATAGAACAAATCAAAAACAACATAAAACTGAGAGAAAATATAAAATATTTGTCGAAAAGTGAAAATATTTGAACATATCTGATGAATGTTGATAGTCTTTGTTAGTGCATTTTGTAGGCAAACTCATCAGAGTGTCTTTTGCATCAACATATTTTTACATTGAAAGGCATTTTTCGACAACCATTCAAAGTGAATGGTATATATAGTTTTATTTACATGTATTTAAGAGAACAATTTTGAAAAATAAAGTGAAAACAAGTAATACTGTGAGCGAGCTCACAAAAGGATACCCCCCCCCCCCCCCCCGCTTCATATTGGACTCAAAACTCAAGTCCAATTATCTCCCCTGAATGATGTCAGAGTGCAATGAAAATTCTTCATGCACATCTACATATGATGTACTTCCTTCATGTAAAGTTTCATCAAAATCCATCAAGCGGTTTAGGAGGAGTTGCGCTTACGGGTCTCCCATTGAATAATGTATTTAAAAAGTCTAAGTCCAATTATCTCCCCTGAATGATGTCAGAGTGCAATGAAAATTCTTCATGCACATCTACATATGATGTACTTCATTCATGTAAAGTTTCATCAAAATCCATCTACCGGTTTAGGAGGAGTTGCGCTTACAGGGTCTCCCATTGAATAATGTATTTAAAAAGTCGAAGTCCAATTATCTCCCCTGAATGATGTCAGAGTGCAATGAAAATTCTTCATGCACATCTACATATGATGTACTTCATTCATGTAAAGTTTCATCAAAATCCATCAAGCGGTTTAGGAGGAGTTGCGCTTACAAGTTATGTGGACAGACGGATGGACAGACAAACAGACGGACAGACAGACAGACAGACAGGGTGTTTCCTATATACCCCCTCAAACTTTGTTTGCGGGGGGTATAAAAATATAAAATCAAGCTGACTGGAGGTTGGGGTGTCACGGCCAACCTTTGAAAAACATTCTCACCCAATTCCAGCACCAAGTTCGACGACATCTTTACTTTTAAGGTTCGGTAAGTAAGAAAGAATTTCTGGTTCTTCGTCTTTACACAAATCCCTTGCTGAAGAATCGAGCATCATTTCTTCCAGTGTCGCATCTTGGGAGTGCTCTTCCCAATAACTGGTCATCGCCGCACGGGCTGTAAAAACGAATTTTGAAACTTACTTACATGTACATGGCAGTTGATGAAAGAAAAATCATTATATTTTCAACACTATAACTTTAAAACGTTAAACCAACAAAAAAATGAATATCTGCATGCATCATTCGTGAATATATATACATGAACTAACTTTTAAACTATAAACATTTTAAACATTAAAATGTCTTACCGTAAGATGATCTTGAATTTCTAAAAATATCCTTTAAAAGATTTTTTTCCCTAATATACAATGGTCAGTTTGACATTGGCCTTATTACTGGTCAAAACTCTTGTCGTATATTAAGGTCACCAAAAAAAAATGCGTTTGTCCTATATGTAATTCTTTTTAGTGTTATTTGCAACAAATGCGGATCCAGAACGTTTTTGAAAAAAAAGGGCCCAACCTAAACTAACTGCTTGGGTTACACACCAATTTTGCCTAATAATTTATGAAAATAACAATTTATTTTAAGGGACAAAGATGGGTACAACTACCCCTTCCCCCTTTTTCAGTGGATCAGATACTGTGATGTTCTGTCATTTAGTGGAGGGAAAAACGTATGCTTCATTTTGCAATTATTTTGTTTTGCGATCGACTTCAGTGCAGACTTTAAATGTGCCTTGTAAGTCTTGATGACACAATTTAATGGGATCATTATATAGGTATTTCTGTACCCATATCTAACAACATACGGTCATTCAAAGTTCATGATAACTCTTCGTGTTACACACGTGTATGTATGTCACTCTGATTGTATAAAAGTTTTGGTGACATATTTCAAAATTATTTACATACGTAATCAAAATAAACCAAGAATAACTTAAATGCATCAAATATACTAGTATTCCCAAAATATTCTGAATGTCCAACCTATTTAATCATCTAGGAAACTTTTATTTTGTTTTAGTTTCACACAAGGTCTTTATCCTCACTGGTTTCTAAGAGGTCTCTCCCATGTAACCTGTACCTTAGATTAACTAGTTTAACGTAATTTGGAACATTCTAATTTAAATGTTGAGTAATAGATCTTAAATAAAAGTCATGATCATTTCTCGAGGAGTGAACTGCTTTCACACAAGACTGGTAATTATCCCCCCCCCAATGAAATGACCATACGCACACAAACTTAAAACAAACTAACAAAAACGCTTATTTCGTGTCATAAATTTGTTGAATAAGCAATGTTTCAAAGTAACCGATTATTTAACTTAAACAAAATAGGTAAACGTGACGACAGGCGAACAGACACAAAAAGGCAAGCTCAAAACTGTAAACGTACATGATTGACCAAAGAGTTTATTACGTTGATTGTAACACTTGGCTCCTGCTTTTATCAGCAAGTGTAGATGAACTTTTGGAGGGCAAACTGTGTCAGAAAGTCAATATATAAATCCCTGATCCCTGATCTATAATTCTTTGAACTGTCTAGATACGAAGATAAAAGTCACACTTTGAACGTCATTGAAATAGCCACTTCCTGATAGGTATTCCTTCCGATCCGAATTCAATGAAGAAATTTTTAAGCAAATTTAGGGAAACTTACCAAACAATAGTTGTTCTTTTTTTAAAAGACCGCAATCTTAACCCCCCCCCCTTTTTCAGAACCCCATGAACATTGAAAATTTGAAGATAAAGGGGAATTGCCGGGCAAGAAAACCTATCGTTCTAAAATTCCAATGTCATAAATGCATTTGTCAAGATTTAAAACAAAATAAGCTACTATTTATACTCATAGGCACTTGGAGCATGGATTTTATATATGATCCCCCTATTTTAAGCTTTATGTATACCAGTGGGTGAAAATTTTGGATAGTATAAAACAGCAATATTTTGACGTTATATGTTTAGAAATGACCAAAAAAAAAGACTTATTAAATCATTTTTATCGAAATTTCATTTTGTTAGGGGTATTAGAGAAAAAAAGGGGGGTCATACATAAACTCCATGCTCCAAGTGCCTGTGAATAAAATCAACAGTGTTACGATCCTGGCACTAAAACCCTAATAGTCAAAGAGGCTTATATATCTTCATCCTGGTCAAGCGAATTTATGAAACAAGATGATAAATAAAATATACTAGTAGTTAAAATAACAACAAAATTCCAGACATTATAAATGGAACAAAAAGACGTGGTATTACTGGTTATCGTTAACACAGTCAAATAAAAATAATTTTGTCCCCTAAAAATACATGTGAATGACTTTTAACAAAGAGAAGAACAATAGGAGGAAATGGTAGACAGCAGTCTAATCCTAGTTTGCAAGCCATTTATAAACAGTGACCGGTAATAACCCGTGCAAAAATACAATATGAATAACGTATAACTTATTCATAAATAAGTTAAAATAATAAACTGAATCTACAATTCAATCATTACTACAATTATCAACTGCAACATTTTATTATGTGCCAAAAGTTAACTTACTTTTAAAAAAATGACGAAAAAAATCAAGAAAAGTTACAATTTGCTCTCGCATTGTCCAATCGTGCTCTTAAGTGCACCAAATGAATTGTCAGCCCTATTAATATATGCAAATGACAATATAACAGGCTACTTGTTAGACATAATTAAATTATTAATATTAAAAAGAGAAAAGTGGGTTTTGATTAAAAAAAAAAATGTATGTATAACTTTTTTACCTGCGCATTTCGTTGGATCTTCCATTTTTCTATTTATTTTTCAAATCAAATCTTCATTTTCCAAGCTATTACTAAATTTCTTTATATATACATAACGGACCACTATGACCTCGTGATCAGCTGACAGTAACTCATTTGAATATTCATGAGTTTGAGCTTCTTTTCTGGATTTTATACATGTAGAAATTTTCCATACAATGTTCAAGGACACTCAAAATTTTCACTATCTGACAATATTTGTAAACATTTGAAAAATAAACATAGTACTAACATAACATGCTTAAATCCGTATGTAGCCTTCCTAACAAAATTTTTCTCTGCATATATACATGTACATGGATATATTACAAATGGAGAAAATGTGATGATATCGATTTTTTTACGAAAACAGTTTTTACTTTCAATCCTGTTGAAATGGATTAATTACCATTGCAAAATATCGAAAACAGTAGTTGTATGCTAAAGAAAATGGAAATTGCAATGGTTCTGATTTTGTATGAAATCTTTCGATAGAATCGTTCCCTCATCTCATGGCTTGAGCAAAAAACTATATATATTTATTTATTAACGATCGGCTAAATGTCCCGACGTTTCGGCGTTTGCCTTCTTCTGGGGGTTGAATGTCCTCTTGTAAATACTACATCTTGTCTGATTCCTTTTCATGTGTATAACTGTTTTATTACATGAAAACTTGTATGCTGAAGACTGAAAGTTACATACAGCGATACATGTAAATTTGTGAAAATCACCTGTAACATTGTTTCAAGAAGAAGCTGAATTTTGAAAAATTAATTTCAACATAAACAAATTTTATCAAAGATTCTTCTGACAAGATTATGACATTAATCACATATTAACTTTTAAAGTTGAAATTGACAGTGATGTTTGAACATCCATGAAAATCTGGCATTGGAAAATTGTTTATAATACGTCACAGATTCTTTGGAATGTTTTCTTTGAACTTTGTTCGGGGGAAATCACGCGATCTATTTTTAGTCGCTTTCAGGGGTCTGGAATCTATTTTTAGGAAATAGTAGGGTAACTGTTTATTTACTATAAATAAACATTTTTAGGCTGTTCTCACTCTACATTAAAACTTTTTAGGGTTGTTTAGGCCAATCAAATTAATGCAATTTTCTAGTCATGTAATAATACAGATCTTCCACACTTCGAATTAAAGACCGACAAGTCAATTAAAGGCATATTGTCTACGAAAAATTATTTTTTTGTAAAACCAAAAAATTGTCGTCAGACTATTTGTTTTGTTTATTTAGAAAGATACAAACGTTCAAAATACCACCAGGGTACCTTATTACTTCAAAAATTGAAAAATATATAATATTTGTAAAGCTTTACAAAAATTCATATTCATGAGATGTAGATGAGCTGTAAGCATGCGCACTATACTTTCTTTGATTGAAAACTTCCATAGTTCTTGCACGTGGTGTATAATCTGTTTCTCGAAGTTTTAGCTCGGAAGAAAATTAAAACGGCAACCGAATATTAGAGCTACTTAATGAATAAAACTGACAGTTATTGCCTGTATTAAGTTTTGAATGTGATTTGAAAGATAAACACGAAAAATATTGGTATTTTTTCAACATATTAATGTATTTGGGGGACAAAACCCGAGATTCCGATTAGTGTCCGGGTTAAAACTACTCAGTCTAAATATGTGTCAATGTGACGTGATGCAGGTAAATAGAATATCAATCAATATTGTCGAGATATTTTGATCAAAATAAACTACTTTTGAGGCAAAATTTGTAGCAAATTTGTTTTTCAATATTCATTTTATTGCATTTCGGTCTAATTGACACCAAAAAATTGGGGGGTAAAAAAAATTAGTTTGCCGTAGACAATATGCCTTTAATAGATTAACTATAGAACTTAGTGAAATAGTCGATATCATAAAAGTTTTAGATCCTAACAAAGCATCAGGACCCGATAGTGTCAGTCATAAAATGCTTAAAATAAATCCTGAAAAAGTTGCCGTTACCCTTCAAATCATATTTAATAAATCACTTCAATCTTGCAAAATTCCTTCAGGTTGGAAAACTGCCAACGTGATACCAATTTTTAAGAAAGGCGAAGCAGATTTACCATCTAATTACAGACCCATATCACTTATAAGTTGTATTGGAAAAGTCATGGAGCGAATAGTCTACAAACATGTCTTTAATCATCTATCTAGCAATAATCTGATATACGAATATCGATCAGGCTTCCTACCCGGGTTTTCTACTGTATTAAACCAGTGACATTCTTGTTGTTTTATCTGTGTAATTTGGTCATGCCTCAGCAACAACATTGTGAATATGAAACAAATGTAGCATAGACTCAGTATTCACATTACAATGTTTGAAGACCAAGTTAAAGCAAAAGCAAACTGTTAATTGAATAAAATAAGGTACACCAACTATTAGAGCTATACAGTAGTATACTTGATGGCCTTGAAAAAAAAGAAACTAGCTGTTTTGACTGTATTCTGTGATTTCTCTAAGGCCTTTGACAAGGTCTGGCACAAAGGTCTATTGCACAAAATGAAGGGATATGGAATAAATGGTGATCTGCTATCATGGTTTTCTAACTATTTGTCGGATCGCAGACAAAATGTTATGATAAAGAATTCAATATCACCACTATGTGGTATTAAGGCTGGGGTACCACAGGGTTCTGTTCTGGGACCTTTACTATTCATAATATATATAAATGATATTTCTGATAAACTAACCTCGCTCGCAAGATTATTTGCTGATGATACATCATTTGGATTTTCAGGCAATGATAATGAACATATAAAGGCCCTAATCGAACACGATTTAAACGAATTAGACCTATGGGCGAAAAAGTGGCTTATGAGTTTTAATCCAAATAAAACAGAGGTCTTATTAATCTCGAACATTGAAGCTCCCGCTCTGAGCTTTGATTTAAATGGTCAAAGAATTCCAAATGTCACATTCCATAAGCATTTAGGGGTTACGTTCAATTACGATGGTAAATGGAATAAACACATTGATAACTTAATAACAAGTGCAATGAAGCATGTCAATGTCTTGCGTAAGCTTAAATACAAGTTGTCAAGGTCTACCTTGGAAAAACTATATATTGTCTATATAAGACCAATATTAGAATACTCTTGTGAGCTATGGGATAATTGTGGCATAGTCTACTCAAACAAACTCGAAAGTGTACAATTAGAAGCAGCAAGAATTGTAACAGGTGTGCCTATTTTTACGAACAAAGAACAGATCTATCGTGAAGTAGGATGGGAAACCCTGAAAGCCAGGTGCGATCGGAGAAAATTACAAGTGATGTATACTATGGTGAACAATCTTGCTCCCCCATTTCTCTGTAGACTAGCTCCCCCAAGTATAAGTAGCTTATCAGACTATCCGTTAAGAAATAGAGATGATCTTGTTATTCCTTTTTGCAGATTATCGTTAACTACGGAATCATTTGTTCCTTCAACTATTAGATTATGGAACAAATTAGAGCCCATTATCAGAAACCTACCTACGATCGCAAAATTTAAAAAGGCTTTAAAAAATCAGAATCCAAACCACTGCTCTTTCCAATTTAACTGTTATGGGCCTAGAAAATTAAACATAATCTTAACTCAAATGAGATGTGGCGCCACCTTTCTTAATTATGACCTCAGCAGAGTAGGCATCATACAAGATCCCTCCTGTAGATGTGGGTATCAGCAAGAAACCCTTTTACATTTCTTTTTTGAATGCCTTCTATATGCGGTAATAAGGCAAACGTTAATTGAAAACCTATCGTTCCTGTCCCCTCAAATTCCACGCAACATATCATTATTTCTTACAGGTGATAAGCATCTTTCCGAACAAGATAACTTGAAAGTACTTGATCATGTGTTTGAATTCATCCTACACTCGAAACGGTTCCTAATTTAGTTAAGATCAGACAAACACACACACAACGCATGACTCGTGATTTTTTTTTACCTTTTTACTTTATTTCTTAATTATTTTTGTTGTTATTACTTTATCACAATCATATTTATATTTGAACGTGCATGTCCATAGCTATTTCTGTATTGTATTGTTATCGGGAGAGGACTTCATAAATACTTTGTACTTGTGTCCGATTCCCTCTTGAAATTGTTTCAAATAAAATATGTTTAAACTAAATACAAGAACATACCCTATTTAGTTAAGCAAAAACATATATAACTACCCAATATAACACAACACAGATAATGTGAGACTGGGCACATGAAAGTATCTATAAATTACATGCAATCCAAAAATTGTGTATTTGGCCAACGTGGATCTCATTTTCGCAACTCGAAAGACTTAATTATTAATCTTCAACTATGAAGAAAAAGGAGCATTTCAGCAAAGTTCAAAGGGTCATTACTCCAACAAAAAATTGAGGATCAAATGGTAACATGCACAACTTAACATGATGTCCTTCCTATATACCAAGTTTCATTGAATTTAAAGGAGTTGAGCTGACAAACTTTGTGCCGGACAGACAGACGGACAAAAGTGGACAGAACGCTTACTATGGTGCAAACAGAAACTGAGATCTTTAAAAACAATATGAGTCTTGTCGACATCCTCGGTGCAGGATTTGGCTCCCCTGTTCGAACTTTTTGGCATTGAGTTCTTTTTATTTAACACTTTTGTTTTTTGTCTTCCAATGATTTTGATTCAAATGCTGCTGATGAGAGGTTACTCCTTGAAATATCGATATACAGCATTACAAATTTAATCGTTTTTATAACCATTTTGATATTGCATCTTGTATAGAGAAATAGCGCGTCGGGCGTAGAAAAAAATATTGTTTTGAACTTTGTTTTAATTTCAAACATCTGTGACGGCTAGCGCTGTTGGTGGAGTTTTAATTCTTTGATGTTAGCCCTCTCTGACATCATCACTTTAATGTTGAAGAACACATCAAAGCCATAAATTACCAGTTTAAATTTCAAAATGGTCAAAACCCTAACGTTCTTCCTGCCCTAAACATAGATGAGTCATTATTCTTTGTCATTATTTGGTTTCCAGTTGTTCGGCATGTTTAGTTTATTGTTCTATATATGCTCTTTATATTCATATAGTGTTTGGCATTTTCAATCTTTAGGTAGAGAGCATTTGATGAGTCTTGTGTAGACGATACGCGCGTCTGGCCTAGCAAAATTTATTGTCTGGGACTTTGTTGTAATTTTCATTTATAGTTAAACACCAGACATATTAAAAATGTTTGTAGATCTTAGTTACCGAGCTTTAGAGTTTAGCAACAATCTTAAGGTGACTTAAGATTTGTTTTTTTTATTATGTGCATCCAAAGCCAACTGCGAGACAACAAACATCAACCACTGAAACACATTGAAGACTGCTGGTTGTTTTCTTTTGTGCTACTTTTACATGTTGCTCATTTTAAGGTTGTATCTCGCTCGCACACAAATACCACATCTCAATACCTTTTATTAAAAAAAAACTTTAAAAGAGAATAACCGGAAAAAAGTATTATGAGTCAAATAACAACTCCGTCTAAAAACGACATGTGTATGAACTTTTCAACAAACTACATTCTAACTAATTTCTAAATTTTATAATGGTTGTCATTTAAAATGCCCACTTTAAAGGGTAAACACACGCAAAAGCTTATATGTCAGGCGTAGCAAAATTTATTGTCTGGAACTTTGTTGTCATTTGTATTTCGAACACACGTGAAGGTTAGCACTGCTGGTGGAGTTTAAATTCCCCGAGATTAGCCCGCTCCGGCACCAACACTTTTGAGTTGGAGAATACATCAAAGCTTTAAATTATCCGTCTAAATTTCAAAATTGTCTAAACCCTAAGGTTCTTCCTACCCCAGACATAGGTTGAATATCTTGGTAATAATTTGGTTCCCCAGTTTGGTATTTTTGGTTATACTGTTCTATGCTCTTCATATTCATACAGTGTTTGGCATTTTCAATATTTTTGGTAGAGCGCATCTGATGAGTCTTGAATAGACGAAACGCGCGTCGGGCGTAGCAAAATTTATTATCTGGAACTTTGTTGTCATTTGTATTTCGAACACACGTGAAGGTTAGCACTGCTGGTGGAGTTTAAATTCCCCGAGGTAAGCCCGCTCCGACACCAACACTTTTGAGTTGGAGAATACATCAAAGCTTTAAATTATCCGTCTAAATTTCAAAATTGTCTAAACCCTAAGGTTCTTCCTACCCCAGACATAGGTTGAATATCCAGTTGGTAATAATTTGGTTCCCCAGTTTGGTATTTTTTTGGTTATACTGTTCTATGCTCTTCATATTCATACAGTGTTTGGCATTTTCAATATTTTTGGTAGAGCGCCTTTGATGAGTCTTGAATAGACGAAACGCGCGTCAGGCGTAGAAAAATTTATTGTCTGGAACTTTGTTGTCATTTGTATTTCAAAGACAGAAATGGTTGGATTTCGTTTAACAGGAAGTAGATGAGCGACAGACTTAAATCGAATCCCATGTTATGGGTACTCATGCTGATGCTTAATACAACCAAGTCGTGCTAAGGATACCCCCCACTCGACCATTCGAAAAACAGGATGAAGATACCCGACTGACCTGTAAAGAGGAAGTAAGCTACAAGCTTGGAACCTAACTTAAAATAAATTCCTTCAGTAGAAGCTGATAAATCTGTTACGAAAACATTTCTGTTTTAGACCCTTTTTAAGTCTGAGTCGGCCCGGGAAAACAGGAAGCAGATGCGCCACTCACCTGGAAAGGGGAGGCACGGTACAACTCATCAAACTTAATCTGTTACGAAAGTTTGTAACGGAAGGACGGACAAAGGATTGGAATTTAGCTTCTATCTCTTACGAGGTGGGGTATAATATTGAAATGCTGTAATAAAACTGATTTGAAAAAATTTCCCCCGACCGCGGTGCGTGAAATACGGTCAACAATGGCGAATCAAAGTTGATGCTTTAGCAAATGATTGATATATATACTTTACAAAACAAATGAAAGGTCACACCTTTTCCTGGTGACCGGGTGTCCTGCAGCTGGTAATTAAGATATTCTTATAAATTTTAATGACATGTTATTAGAGTTTCATTTACTTTTTACAAAGTTTGGAAATCACTTGATGTCAAAGGTTAAGAATGCATTTAGAATTTGTTGTAAGGCGAATTACCTCGATCCACATATTCTTGGGTTAGACAATTTTTGCTGACGAAAATCTACATATACTAGTATTATAAAGAGCCTGAGAAAATTAAAACTAGTTTAATTATCTCAGAAAGAGCATAACCAAATTATGTGATTCGGTACTTTGTATTGCTTTAACCTTTACAATCATCATAAGTATTGTCAAATGTTAAGTTCACTGAACTAGAAATTTAAGATCGTTAAAGATCGAAGTACAATAACTTGAAGATGTTGTTCATTATTACATGAACTAAGGAACCTGCATACCAAATTAATTTGACTAAGGACTATAGTTCTGAGATATCACCGAACAAACAAATTTTCAGCTTAAGCTTTTTTTTGCATTGAAAATCATTAATTAAAGGTACAATTATGGAATGATTAGAAGCTGCATAAGTTTCATTACTGTATGGTTCCCAGATCAGAGGCCAGAAACTGGTGATAATCTTCATGCATATTTTAAAACTGGATTGATAGCTATAAAAGATCATAAAATACACATACCAAAACGGTTATAAAATGATGTAATTTGGTTATGCTGTATATGCATATTTCAAGGAGCAACCTCTCATCAGCAGCATTTGAATTAAAAAATTGGAAGGATTGAACAACGAAAAGTACTCAAAACCAAAAAAAAAGACACCTTTTTTTTTTAAACAATTTTGAATTTAACAAAGGAAATTTCAACGAAAAAATGATATTAAATTTAATTTTGTAAATTTGTGTATAATTTGCAATCAACATGAAGGAATGAATAAGTGCAAAAATACCAAAACAGTATGTCAAAGAGCAAGGAACATTATTCCCATGTTAATACAATTTTCCACATTTTAATACATCTACATGCATTCTTTTCAAAATATAAATAAAACATGAAGTTTAAAGGACAATGACCTACATAAGACAATCTTGATTTCCTTAAAGTGCATCATCTCACATATTTAGACTTTGATTAAACAATGACACTATGACCATATGACATAAACTAGTTATAACCAGAGCCTTAGTGACCTTCAATGCACATGTATGGTATGAGAATAATGTCATTTTGTAATAAAACAGACATTATCTTTGAAGATAATTTAGGTCAAACTAAAAATAAAAGATAATATCAACTAAACCAAGGAGGCAAATATTATATTACTGATTGTTGCAAAAATAAAAAGTCAGCATGAAAATGCAACTAGTTTATTACATTAGTACTATGCTCAATTAATATTTTTCTAAAATCTTACTCTCTTCTACTCATTAAGGTCTTTCCCACTACAGTGGAAAGACCTTACTGTATTTCTTCTGATTATTATTGTTCTTCTTTTCCGCCGCCCATATACGAAAAGTGTCGCGACATATCTTTTCCATACTTGGTACCATTATGCGGTCATAGGAATCCTCGCCGAAACTCATGCTTTGACACCGATCTATTTTTAGTAACGGAGTTATCTGCCCCAGACAGAAAACCCTTGTTATCAGATAATCTCAGAAACCGTAACCGATATCAAAAATTTAAAGTGTGGGAAATGTTGCTGGACTCATGGGAACATGTCATCACGAAAAAAATTTTTTTTCGATCAACTTCCTGGTTACGCGTTTTTGAGTCGAAACCTGTCGCGACGCGTCAAAATTTTTTTCTTCAAAACGGTTAGTCCTAGAGACTTGGGACCTTCACCAATCGTCTTAGGTGACATAAGTTACATCCGAAAATATATATGTCATAGGTCAAATCTCAAGTTTGAATTATTGCGTCATTACTAAATATAGGAATGTATTGCGCAATGTATGGTAATCCATATGTAACAATGTAATGTTAAGGAAAAGTCCATAGCAACCATACATTTTCACAATCAGTTAGGAAGGGGCTATAATTTGGGCCCAAGGTCAAAGGTCAAGGTCAGTCCATAGCAACAAGGTTACCTTAAGGAAAAATCCATAGCAACCATATATTTTCACAATCAGTTAGGAAGGGGCTGTAATTTAGGTCCAAGGTCAAAGGTCATAGGTCAAGGTCAGTCCTTAGCAACAATGTAACCTTAAGGAAAAGTCCATAGCAACCCATATATTTTATGAATCCAGACTACTTGCTGAGTTTAAATTTTATCTTTTTGTGACCGGAAGTGACCTTTTGTCCATAGCAACCGACCTAAAAGTCCATAGCAACCATATATTTTATGACTCCTGACTACCTGCTGAGTTTAGATTTCAATATTTTATGACCGGAAGTGATGTTTTGTTCATAACAACCGACCTAAAAGTCCATAGCAACCTTATATTTTATGACTCCTGACTACCTGCTGAGTTTAAATTTCAATATTTTATGACCGGAAGTGATGTTTTTTTCATAGCAACCAACCTGAAAGTCCATAGCAACCAAATATTTCTAATCTGGAGTACCTACCAGGTTGATGTATCCAAAAATTGTATCATCCAGTTAGGAATCTTTTTCTATTGGAGGACACAAATAGGGAAAGACCTCGCAATCGTTCTTTGAACGATTGTAATTTAATTTCAAATGTATTTGTAACTGAAACTAAACCCTTTGTAACTGAAACTAAACCCAGCATTTCTTTGGAAATTCCAGCAACCAATTCATTAATTGTATCATTGTTTCTCAAACATGTTACCACATACTAATGATTGCTGTTACAACATACATATCAATAATTCGTGCTGTAACCAAATATTCATGATTGCTGTTACTACATATTAATGATTTCTGTTACTACATATCAATTCTTGCTGTTACTACATATCAATTCTTGCTGTTACTACATATCAATTCTTGTTGTTACCACATATTAATGATTCCTGTTACATGTACTACAAATCAATTCTTGCTGTTACCACATATCAATGATTCCTGTTACTACATATTAATGATTGCCGTTACCACATGTCAGTTCTTGCTGTTAACACAAATCAATGATTACTTTTTCTAGTATTGCATATTAATTATTGCTGTTGCTACATATCAATTCTTGACGCTGCCACATATCAATGGTTGCTGTTACTACATATCAATTCTTGCCGTTATCACATATCAATGGTTGCTGTTACTACATATGAATTCTTGCTGATTTTGAGATTGATTACTGCGTTTAAATATATATAATTTTATTATAAGTTTAACCCATGTTTAACAGGTTATGCAGTTCTTTATATATCACAAATGAATTTTATCTATTTCTCAATGTAAAGTTTTATCAACAATGACCCACACGTTATATAATTTGCATGTCCTTCAGATAAAAATCTTGATTTCGTTAAAGTGCACTGTACTACATATTGAGAACTTTGATAAATCATTGACCCCATATCACAAGTTCTGGTAGTCTTCAGAATTGGATAAAAAATTTCATATATAAGAGGGAGCATAATTACTTTAGATGTCAAATTTGTAATGAAATTTTAATTTGTTGACCAAGAATATGTCCGAACAACATAATGCCCGATCTCACAATTAAGGACAGACTGACAAACTGACCTAAAAAACCTATACGCCCCTTACTTTTGTAAATGGAGCATAACTATTTTTTAATACCTCAATTTAAGAGGGGAGTAATGCCCCTCTGAATCTGCCACTGGTCTTGTCAAACTTGACTATCTTTATGATTTTTAGATGTGGATTAAAAGGTGTGCCACACAACCAACAGTATAAACAGCAATTCAAAATATCTGTGATGGAAAACAGAAAGAAGTCTTAAATGTGACCAGTGGTTGCTGCTCACTGTTTTGCAATTTGCTCTAAAGGTTGAAAATGGAGGGAAACTATCTTCTGTACAGGTAGACCATCATTAAAGCATATAAGAGCATACACCTTAGGCAAGGGGTATGTTAAACTGGATCAACACAGCACAAGAAACAAACTCTAATATAAGTGTACAGGACACAACCTACAATATAAACAGCAATTTGAAAAATCTGCAATGGAAATAACCAGCAGCCTTCAAGGTGACCAGTGGTAAATGCTTGCTATTTTGCAATTGACCCTAGATTTAACAATTTAGTAGAGGTTGAATTAGGTGGAAATCTATCATGGTATCTTGGAACAGGTATACAACTATCAAAATATATAAAAGCATTTACCTCAAGCACTGGGAAAGTTTAACTGCAACAATTAAACCAAACCTGCTCTCAAACATCCTAATTAGTTTAACACAAAGAAATCACACAAAAAAATACCTTTATTTGTGTTTGCTTTTATGTTTTCTATGGCTATCTTTATGTTTATGTTTATGACTTTTATGTCTCTCCTCCTTTTCTCTCAAGGAATGTGATTTATCAGATTTCAGTCTTTTCACTTTTTTATGTTTTGATTTTTTCCTTTTATAATGGCCACTATCAGGAGAAGATAACTTTTTATCTGAGCTGTGTCGTCTCTTTCTCCTCTGTCGTATTCTATGGTCTGAGTCCGAGGATGAATCTGATGATGTTTCCTCTATCAATTCTTTTAATTTCTTCACTCTAAAAATATATGAAAAATTGTTTTCACACAAAACCTTAAAATTTGATAAGTGCTTCAAAATACAAAGTACATTTATCAAAAACCAGATGACACAAAAATGGCAAAGAACTACATGTATGAGCATTAAGAGCCTTTTTGGCCTTGTACGGTTATTAAGCCAACAAAAAAAATCATTAACATGAATTTTTCCTAAATGAAAAATACCTAACATCACTTAAAAATTCCACATTATCCGAATTTGTGATGCTTTCTCAATTTTTAACAACAATGAGCATGTGACATTAAGCATGAAATATGGCATTAATGTGAAAATTGTAAACAAGAGGCTCCCAGGAGCCTGAAATGCTCACCTGACTTAAAAGCCTTTTTATTCATTTAAAGGGCTATAACTGCAATATTTGGGGTCAACTGACAACAGCATTAAAGTGTAGAGTTCAATTGGCTGAACATTTTGGCAATCAAAAGCTCTTTATTATTTTCTACATTTGCCACAGGCACTTGGAGCATGGATTTTATATATGACCCCCCCTCTTATCCCTTATACCCATAACAAAATACAATTTCGATAAAAATGACTTAACTAGTCTTTTCTTGTCATTTCTAAACATATTATGTCAAAATATTGTTGTTTTATACTATCAAAATTTGTTACCCACTGATATTCACTCTATGTAAATAATTCTTATCAATTTATTTTGTTAGAGGCATTAGAGATATAAAAGGGGGGGGGGTCATATATAAAATCCATGCCCCAAGCGCCTCTGCATTTTGCCAGTGATAAGCTGTAAACAGTTATTTTGACATTTAAGAGGTCATTAAAAAAATCCTTTACATTGATTTTTTTTTACTAACAAAGTAATGTTGTAATTAACAGCTTTTCTCTAGTTTTTACGGTTTGTAATACAATGGTGAATGGCTGCGAAAATTTCAAATTTTGACGTTCTAAGAGGAATAACTCTGAAAAAGAATGGTCCTACATCTTTGACCCGGTTTAATAATTTGTTGGTCTTATGTGCATAACAATATGCAATTTAAATTTCTCAAATATCTTGTCAAGTTTTAGAAGATATTGAGCTAAAATAAGTGTTCAGAAAATATCAAGAAAAGGACAATGATTTCTAAATGGGTGGTTAGATCTTCTTCAAATTTACAGGGCAGGTAGATTTTGAGGGGCTGATAACTTTTTCATCCTTTGAATTTTGATATGCACTGTTTTTAAGTTATTTGCAAAAAAACTATTTATATTCTATTTTTAGCGATAGCAGCCATGTTTTTTTCAGCAAATCAAAAAAGCAAACAATAGTTTTCTACCACACATGCTATTGAACAGCTATATCAAGTTTGATTGCAATTGAACCTATGGTGTCAGAGGAGATAACAATTAATATAATGAGGAAAAGCAGTAAAAATGGTCAACTTTGACGTTCTAAGGGGAATAACTCTTAAAAGGAACAGTCCTACAACTTAAAGTTTCTTTGACCCTGTTACATCATTAGTAGATCTTGATGTACTAAACAAAATGCAATTTAAATTTCTGTTCTCAAATATCTTTTATAGTTTTCAAGATATTGAGTTCTCAAATATCTTTTATAGTTTTCAAGATATTGAGCTTAATAAGTGAAAATGTGAAAAAGGGCAATAACTCCTACACGGGGAATTGGATCTTCTTCAAAATTTCAGGGCAGCTAGATGATATCTTTAGTTGATGTTGATGCAACTGTGCTAAGCTACTACTGGGGCATATGCATACTAAGTCCAATCATCCTTAGAGTTATAGTGTTTGAGATATTGAGGTGCTCACAAAACCTTAACATTGCTATTATATGTATTGAAAATTATCAGTCACTCAACCAGAAAATCAAGGTCAAAAGATGGGGATGCAACTGTGCTAAGCTACTCCTGGGGGAAATGCATACCATGTTTCATCAACATAGGACTTGTAGTTCTTGAAATAAAGGTGCTAATATAACCTTAACACAAAAGTTAATGCTGTCGCCGCTGCCGCATGTGCCGGTAAAGTTACACCTATGTCTTGCTGAGCTTTGCAGGCAAGACAATAAATCATCAACATGTGAAGGATCATTAACCCTCCCCCTTTTTAGGGAAAGTTTTGAAAATTTCTATGCATGTTTTTTTTCTTTATCTATAAATAAAAGTTACCTTTCTTCCTTATCTTCCAGTTGTTTTCTGTCTCTTTCCTCAAAATAATGCTTCATGGGATCTTCAAAACTCTGAAAAATCAAACCACAATATCTAAAAGAAAGTCAGCAAAAGTTTTTCTAAATGTTTGTTGGATTTTCATGAAATTTAATACAAATTTACTGTGTAAAAGGAGTATGTTCAGGATGCGCTCTATGTTAATTTAAGTGATTTATAACCAAAAATGCTCAAAAATCTATAAATTTTATCAAATCATATGATTTCCAGGCAAGTTTTCTCAAAGCTGCTGAATATTTTAAACCTAGTTTTTGTTATATTTCTTAAATTACAACATTTCAAAACATATTTGGCATTAATTTCATATTAAAAGTTTACACAGAGTTCAAATTTTTGGCAAATTTTGGTTCTAACCGAATCTACCAATTAAACATGTACTCCTTATAGTTTTATTTCATTCACAAAAAATTGTTGACGGACAAAGTCAAAATTATATTGCTTCCACAACAGCAATGTGGGGCTCTAACAAGCCTTAAGAAATAAACTGAACAAGGGTATAATAGTCAATAAGTCACAGTACTTATTTGGTTTCATACCCATTTCAGCCTTTGGTAAACTTGTGGGTGTTCTGTGTTTTTATCCTTCTCTGGACATTTTTCTTTCTTATGACCATACTTTCTACATTTAAAACCTGAAAAAAGAAAAAAAAGGAAAATGAAAGAGGTTATTTTACTTTTAGACTCTTTCTAAGAACAAAGTGGATTTCCAACATACATAAGATCTTTTTTAGAGCAATTTTGTGTTCAACCTCCCCAATTTAAACTTAAATTTCCAAGCTGTCCTGTCACAAAATATGTATTTTGTATTCAATGTATCTCCAGTGTCAGCCTATTTTGATGACTTTGTAATTTTATATTCAATTAAATTAGGCCTATTTTTATGTTTTCTACATATGTATAGTGTGTGACATTATATAAGTGCCATACTAGGTGTAGTACTTACATTGTATTCCTGATAACCAATTGTCTTCTTTCTCCATTAGAAATTACATTGCATAAGAAGAAAAAACTTGATATCCTACAAAATAAACAAAATTTTAACAGGCGTAAATAGTGTAACAAAGGTACATTTAACAAATAAAATTTATTTTCTAGATCGATGGAAGATCACCATGGAAATGGGAGGTTAGACGCCATTCAATCTGTTTCAATCCACCATTTCTTTCATTATAACTTTGCCTGTAATCATATTTGTATAAGGTTCGACAAGCCAAGAACAAATTTCACAAAGACTGCTTTCTATGAAATTAATCAAGAACAAATTGCATAGATAATTAATATTTCGGTTTAAATTTCAAACTTAAAGGAGTAGGCTCACAAACAGCCCATTTTGGCCTAAAATCAGGTCATACTGTCAAATATTCTTTCAAATTCATATTCAGATAAGACTTTTGTGGCTAATTTTGCAGAATAATCATAATAATTGCTTGTCACAAATCAAAACAAATTTTAACGTTTCTTCAATTATGACGTTGCAATGATGTCATACATGTATTGTGACGCTTTAATTGAAGATATGCTAACATTTAATATAAATAGGACATATAAAATATTCATATTACATGTATGTGTAACTGGAGAGTATGAATTACCTTACATAATCGACATGTCCTGACCCGTACTCAAACCTGGGACCTCAAGGTTTGTAGTCAGACACGAAGGGGAGCAACCCTGTTACACTTCCCCCTCTCAAGAGTCATCATACCTCAATGTATGACTCTTAATTACACAACACAATCCTTCAAACCACCTTGGGAATTTTAGTTGGGAGCCAATGTACAATGTAACCACAGTATGAATGACTTCACAAAATCAACATGTCCTGACGGGGACTTGAACCTGGGACCTAAAGGTTCGTAGTCAGAGGCTCTACAACTAAGCTAAAAAAAGTATACTTCCCTAGCTCAACAGTAACCATGTTACACTGCAGGAGTTAAAAGACCTTTCCGATGAAAGGACCAGAGCCATGAACCCCCATATTTGGCCCTGTAAATATGCAAATATTTTAATGTGCAACACGATTTATATCTAGGCACAGGATACGATTGCGGCAAAACCGTACTAATAAGAAATCCTTATTGTTACGGCAAAAACGAAAATCAGGAACGGATGACGGAACAGCGACCAAATTATTTACAACCATAACAATAAGAATTTTCTTATTACTACGGCACTTATTATTACGGCAAATTTCTCGTTAGAGGTTTACCAAACATAAGATATTTTAAAGTTAACTTCTGCCGCAACTTTGCTTTTATTTTATGTTGAATAGCATACTTAAAAGATCTTAAAACAAATGTAGAATAGAAGTACAGCTTGTTTTAATTGATTGCTATTCTGATATCGTTACAGAAAAAATAACTGAGGCAGCTGACCTGCCGACACAAATTTTAGCCGAAAACATATTGACATTATTCGAGTACAGCGCTTTTTTATCCCTCGTAGATGGAAGGAACTTTAAATGAGCTTTGAAAACAACAAAAAACCTCAGAGGGTACCGCTGCATACAGTTTGTTCCACTCATGTCCGTAGTCCGAGATGGATTACTCGAATAGTTTCACCAGAAATGCGCAGGAATAAAATAAAACCAGAAAACCTCTTATTGGTTGTGTTGCATGTGCCATAATTTATCAAAATTACTTTAGAGTTAAATTTGGATTATTTGAATTATTAACCCCTTAGTATTAAATGGAGTAATAAATGTTATGTCACTCTACAAAGTTATTTCATATCATCACAATATCGATTTGCCGTAAGAATATGTGCCCTAATAATAAGAAAATTCTTATTGTTACGGTCGTAATTGATTCGGTTTCCATGCCGTCATCTGTTCCCGATTTTCGTCTTTGCCATATAACAATAAGAATTTCTTATTGTTACGGTTTTGCCCAAATTTGCCGTAACTGTATCCTGTGCCTTATATCTAAATTATGTACAGGTCTATGTCTATGAGTTCCCTTTATTGATAGAGACAAGTGTCTGTGATCCGTGTCTCATGGACACATTTCACCTTCTTTTAAGTGTTTAAAAAGCTAAAATAACTTTTATGACATTAGACAACCATTCAACAAGCAGAGCTGCAAAAAAAAATCCTGTGCAAAGACTACCTGCAAAACAAACCACCAGGGGAAGCACAAATTCTAAATTGATCCCGACTAGTTATGTAAAAGTTTTTTGTTTATGTTTAAATTTTACCTATAAAAAAACAAAACTAAAATAAAAAATTATTTATATATTAAAAAAATGTATTTTTTATTTTTAGTCCTTTTATTTTGTCAAAAATACATTTAGGACAAGAAAAACATATTTTTTGTCGTCTTTAATTTAGCTAGTTTAGGGGGAGGTCTAAAACCCGGCCGGGAAAAAACCGGCCAGGTATTTTTCAGTACGTTTTGTGTTGTAATTTTCGTTTTAGTGCATCGATTTTAAAAGATTAAAGTGATTTTAAAAGAAGAAATAAATATCTATCTTATGATGCATAGTTTTTCCATTTTCGTTGAAAAACAAAGACAGAAACTTGACCGGACGGCCTAGAAATGGCCTAATTGACTGGAGAAAAAATCTAGTCTATACAATAAAAACGTAGAATATTCGCATAAAACAGATTTAAATCAAGATAAACTTTATATATTCTTAAAGAATATATATTTTTCTACATCTCCATGCAAAATTGTACAAAATTTTATTCATAGTTTTAAAAATATCTTGACCGGACGGACCTTTAACCAAATGAAAATCGTTCAAATTTAAACGACATCAGACCTTTCAAAGAACAATATCCTTTTTCGTGAAATAGTTGGACAAAATATGCTTATATATTCTTAAAGCATATGTTTAGGGCTACATTTTGATATGCAGCTTTCTAGGTTTGGTTCAGTAGTTTTCTGCTAATCTTGACCGGACGGACAATTTGCCTTCTAAGAAATGGCGTAATATTCACCATACATGTACAATATTGAAAGGTATACCAATCTGGCAAGTAAGTTAAACATAATTTTAACATGTCTTAACCTACATTTTGACCTTTATCTTAGTATGCTTGAAGTAACACTTTAAGTAAAGAATTATACTTTAAATATGGATCTTGACCGGACAAAATCTATATATGATTACTCTCTGTGACAATTTTCCGACTTAAATTGCGACGTTGAAGTTTATTTAGAACACCTTTTTCATTGCAAGTAAATGTCTTGGGTGTCTGTTTGAATATAAAAGTTTTTCATTTCAAGTAACATTTTCTGGTTTATCTTTGCTTATTCTTCTTTTTCTTATAAATTGAGGTGTCACATTCCTCGGCATGGACCATATTTATATAATAAAGTAGTGAATTAAATTATTTATCTTAAGAGTATGGTTTTGCACTATTCATTTATTTATTTATTTATTTATTTATTTATTTATTTATTTATTTATTTATTTATTTATTTATTTATTTATTTATTTATTTATTTAATAAGAACGTTTTATCTTTATTTTTAATAATTCACAAATGGCCTTTGATACATACCAGCTCACTACAATAATCATTAATTAATTAACAAGCTGGCCCCATTGATTTATTAATTACCTAACTATGGGTATCACCGGAAGAAATCATGGGGTTTTATTGCCTTTTTGCAAATATACATTGACAGGAACAATCAATTAAAACCGCCAGATCTTGAACTTCTTCAGTCCACTACGTACTCGCAATAACCGACAAAAGTTCAAGATCTACTTTCAATCTTTGGATGATTTTTGGGTTACTGTGTTCCACTATCAAAATTGTTTAATGTTAACTACATTGAAACAAAATAATAATAGTTCTAAAAAGCTATATATTAAAAAGTCAAATGAAAATAAATAAATAGTAGAATTCCTAGCCGCACACAAAAAAATTGTATGCGTTACCAGACCTCACGACGTGGACGTGATTCTACTTCGAGGTCCAATTGTTAGCTCACCTGGACCGAAGGTCCAGGTGAGCTATTGCCATCACTTGGCGTCCGTCGTCGTCGTCCGTCGTCGTCGTCGTCTGTCGTCGTCCGTCGTCGTCGTCGTTAACTTTTCTTTGAAAATCTTCTCCTCCGAAACGACTGAAGGGATTGCTTTGAAACTTTGCACACTTCATCTATGGGATGTCCTCTACCAAGATTGCACAAATGGTGACCGCCGTCCAAACAACATGGCCGCTGTTACTAAAAATAGACTAGGGGGGTCAGACTACTGTTTTTGGCTTGTAAATCAAAAAGTATAAGAGATAGATGAAATCTGATGCCTTACTACTGCTTCAGCATTAAAAGCTCTACAAAAGTCTTCATTGAGTCGAAGTTGTCAGATGACCCCTTATAGGAGTTACGGCCCCTTAAAGGTGAAAAATAGCATTTTTTCATGTTTTTGGCCTATAGAATGAAAACTATTACAGATAGAGAAAAGTTGTTGCTTGCCTAAATGTTCAGCTCAGTTAGCTCTACAAAAGTCTCCATAGGGTCGAAGTTGTCAGATGAACCCTTATAGGGGTTACAGCCCCTAAAATGACGTTTTTTCATGTTTTTGGCATATAGAATGAAAACTATAGCAGATAGAGAAAAGCTGTTGCTTGCTTTAATGTTCAGCTCATTAAGCTCTACAAAAGTCTCCATAGGGTCGAAGTTGTCAGATGAACCCTTATAGGGGTTACAGCCCCTAAAATAACGTTTTTTTCATGTTTTTGGCTTAGTGAATGAAAACTATAGCAGATGGAGAGAAGCTGTTGCTTGCTTAAATGTTCAGCTCATAAAGCTCTACAAAAGTCTCTGTAGGATCAAAGTTGTCAGATGACCCCTTATAGGGGTAACGGCCCCTAGAATGATGTTTTTTCATGTTTTTGGCTTAGTGAATGAAAACTATAGTAGATAGAGAAAAGCTGTTGCTTGCTTAAATGTTCAGCTCATTTAGCTCTAGAAAAGTGTTTACATGTTTAGGGTTGACTCAAGACCAGGTGAGCGATTCAGGCTCCTGGGAAAACCTTATTTAAAAAGGGCTCCTTATTTAAACTATGAATAAAATTTTGTACAATTTTGTATAGAAATAAAGAAAAATAAATATTCTTTAGGAATACACCTGTATATAAAGTTTAGCTTGATTGAAATCTGTTTTATGCGAACATTTTACGATTTTATTGTATAGGCTAGAATTTTTCTTCAGCCAATTACGCCATTTCTTAGAAGGCAAATTGTCCGTCCGGTCAAGATTAGCAGAAAACTACTGAACCAAACCTATAAAGCTACATATCAAAATGTAGTCCTAAACATATGCTTTAAGAATATATAAGCATATTTTGTCCAACTATTTCACAAAAAAGAAAATTGTTCTTTGAAAGGTCTGATGTCGTTTAAATTTAAACGATTTTCATTTGGCTAAAGGTCCGTCCGGTCAAGTTATTTTTAAAACTCTGAATAATATTTATTAAACGTTTAACTACAAAATAATTTTCAAACTCAAGACTGCTTTCAAATGGAAGTAAACAAAATTGATAGTTTAGAAAAAGCTAAACTGAAAAGAAGAGAAAAATAATTAAAACGTAGAATTCTTAGCCGCACATAAAAAATGTATGCGTTACCAGACCTCACGACGTGGACGTGATTCTACTTCGAGGTCCATTTTTTTTTATTATATATTTTATTATAAGCTTACAGCCTTATAAGTCAATCTATATATAGGATTATACATTTTAGAAAAATATGACATAAAAGTTTTATATATTATATACATGAAACTACAGGAAAAAACTCACAAACGAAACATAACGTTCCTGACGTTTAACTACAAAAGAATTTTCAAACTCAAGACTGCTTGTGTTTTGAACAAAACCAAGTACATTCAAGATTATTTTTCCCAGCACATGACTTGTGTTTCCAGACATTGCATTTTTTTACGCCTCTTGACCACTCACAACCAACCATATCTTCGACACCATCTGCCTGACCACAATCACAATTAATTTCAACCACAAAACTTTTTGATTTTAACTTTTCTTTTTTTGCTACGTGGGATTTGGGAAATGCCGAAAACTGTCTAACTTCTATAGATTTATTTATAGTGCTGTCAGGTTAAACAAGAGGCTCCCAGGAGCCTGAATCGCTCACCTGGTCTTGAGTCAACCCTAAACATGTAAACACTTTTCTAGAGCTAAATGAGCTGAACATTTAAGCAAGCAACAGCTTTTCTCTATCTACTATAGTTTTCATTCACTAAGCCAAAAACATGAAAAAACATCATTCTAGGGGCCGTTACCCCTATAAGGGGTCATCTGACAACTTTGATCCTACAGAGACTTTTGTAGAGCTTTATGAGCTGAACATTTAAGCAAGCAACAGCTTCTCTCCATCTGCTATAGTTTTCATTCACTAAGCCAAAAACATGAAAAAAACGTTATTTTAGGGGCTGTAACCCCTATAAGGGTTCATCTGACAACTTCGACCCTATGGAGACTTTTGTAGAGCTTAATGAGCTGAACATTAAAGCAAGCAACAGCTTTTCTCTATCTGCTATAGTTTTCATTCTATAGGCCAAAAACATGAAAAAACGTCATTTTAGGGGCTGTAACCCCTATAAGGGTTCATCTGACAACTTCGACCCTATGGAGACTTTTGTAGAGCTAACTGAGCTGAACATTTAGGCAAGCAACAACTTTTCTCTATCTGTAATAGTTTTCATTCTATAGGCCAAAAACATGAAAAAATGCTATTTTTCACCTTTAAGGGGCCGTAACTCCTATAAGGGGTCATCTGACAACTTCGACTCAATGAAGACTTTTGTAGAGCTTTTAATGCTGAAGCAGTAGTAAGGCATCAGATTTCATCTATCTCTTATACTTTTTGATTTACAAGCCAAAAACAGTAGTCTGACCCCCCTAGTCTATTTTTAGTAACAGCGGCCATGTTGTTTGGACGGCGGTCACCATTTGTGCAATCTTGGTAGAGGACATCCCATAGATGAAGTGTGCAAAGTTTCAAAGCAATCCCTTCAGTCGTTTCGGAGGAGAAGATTTTCAAAGAAAAGTTAACGACGACGACGACGGACGACGACAGACGACGACGACGACGGACGACGACGACGGACGCCAAGTGATGGCAATAGCTCACCTGGACCTTCGGTCCAGGTGAGCTAACAATTGGACCTCGAAGTAGAATCACGTCCACGTCGTGAGGTCTGGTAACGCATACAATTTTTTTGTGTGCGGCTAGGAATTCTACTATTTATTTATTTTCATTTGACTTTTTAATATATAGCTTTTTAGAACTATTATTATTTTGTTTCAATGTAGTTAACATTAAACAATTTTGATAGTGGAACACAGTAACCCAAAAATCATCCAAAGATTGAAAGTAGATCTTGAACTTTTGTCGGTTATTGCGAGTACGTAGTGGACTGAAGAAGTTCAAGATCTGGCGGTTTTAATTGATTGTTCCTGTCAATGTATATTTGCAAAAAGGCAATAAAACCCCATGATTTCTTCCGGTGATACCCATAGTTAGGTAATTAATAAATCAATGGGGCCAGCTTGTTAATTAATTAATGATTATTGTAGTGAGCTGGTATGTATCAAAGGCCATTTGTGAATTATTAAAAATAAAGATAAAACGTTCTTATTAAATAAATAAATAAATAAATAAATAAATAAATAAATAAATAAATAAATAAATAAATAAATAAATAAATAAATAAATAAATAAATAAATAAATAAATAAATAAATAAATAAATAAATGAATAGTGCAAAACCATACTCTTAAGATAAATAATTTAATTCACTACTTTATTATATAAATATGGTCCATGCCGAGGAATGTGACACCTCAATTTATAAGAAAAAGAAGAATAAGCAAAGATAAACCAGAAAATGTTACTTGAAATGAAAAACTTTTATATTCAAACAGACACCCAAGACATTTACTTGCAATGAAAAAGGTGTTCTAAATAAACTTCAACGTCGCAATTTAAGTCGGAAAATTGTCACAGAGAGTAATCATATATAGATTTTGTCCGGTCAAGATCCATATTTAAAGTATAATTCTTTACTTAAAGTGTTACTTCAAGCATACTAAGATAAAGGTCAAAATGTAGGTTAAGACATGTTAAAATTATGTTTAACTTACTTGCCAGATTGGTATACCTTTCAATATTGTACATGTATGGTGAATATTACGCCATTTCTTAGAAGGCAAATTGTCCGTCCGGTCAAGATTAGCAGAAAACTACTGAACCAAACCTAGAAAGCTGCATATCAAAATGTAGCCCTAAACATATGCTTTAAGAATATATAAGCATATTTTGTCCAACTATTTCACGAAAAAGGATATTGTTCTTTGAAAGGTCTGATGTCGTTTAAATTTGAACGATTTTCATTTGGTTAAAGGTCCGTCCGGTCAAGATATTTTTAAAACTATGAATAAAATTTTGTACAATTTTGCATGGAGATGTAGAAAAATATATATTCTTTAAGAATATATAAAGTTTATCTTGATTTAAATCTGTTTTATGCGAATATTCTACGTTTTTATTGTATAGACTAGATTTTTTCTCCAGTCAATTAGGCCATTTCTAGGCCGTCCGGTCAAGTTTCTGTCTTTGTTTTTCAACGAAAATGGAAAAACTATGCATCATAAGATAGATATTTATTTCTTCTTTTAAAATCACTTTAATCTTTTAAAATCGATGCACTAAAACGAAAATTACAACACAAAACGTACTGAAAAATACCTGGCCGGTTTTTTCCCGGCCGGGTTTTAGACCTCCCCCTAAACCACATCTAAAACGAAAGTAGAGATTAAAAATGAAAGTAAAAATGTGAGCAGTGCAGTGAAAATATTCATTTTTAACATTTTATGTGTTTGTAGAAGTTGCAGAGATTCTTATTCACTATATCAAGCTGTGTTATGAGATGTTAACATAAGATTTAACTTAAAAGTAAATACGAGCTATTTGTAATCAGAATGTGCATGATTCATGTCTTCATATTTTTTTTCTGTTTGTTTGTTAGGCCAAAAAAAAAGTAGGTGAGTTTACTGTCACCCTACCCTACCTAATTTTTACCCCCCTACCCTAAAGTTTTTTTGAGCATTTTCCATTAAGCACTGTTAAATTCACAAAGCTGCTCCCATAGACTCAAGGTAAAAAAAAATTATAAAAAAAAATAATTTCCTACCTATCGACCCTAATTTTTTTAGCGTGTGACAGTAAACACACATACTCTTTTGTTTGGCCTTATATGTAGTATCAGATTATGCATACCTGTAAACCCTCGCTCTTTTTGCGGGAGACTCCCTCTTTTTGGACCATTCTCCCACTAGAAAACCATCTCCTGCGCGGCAGACCCCTTTCTCACGTTTTCCTGAGTGACTCTCCCGCCCATCTCCCACTTCTTGAACTTGAACTGTCTTATCCCGATTTTTTGTTTCATTTTTATTTTCTAATTTTTCGCCATTTTGTTCATTTATCAATTGGCTTGCTATTACGTTCGGGTCTCTTTAGAATTTTCATCCCTTCCTTTAATAAACTTTTCCTAAGGGATTGAGTTGTGAAATTAACAAAATAGGCCATTAACTTGTCATAACAAGCCCCAAAGCCCTAACAGCCCTCGGAACTTCAAAGGATTTACCGTCGGCAATCATCAGTTACTCAATTATTCAAATTCCATATTGTAAATCCTTTTCTTATTTTTAAAATCATTAAAAATGTTGCCCCAAAAATATAATTTTAGGTTAGAACAATTAAGATTTGGGGAAAATATTCTTGTAGAAGACTAGATTTGTTGATTGAAAACCCATTTCGATTTTCTTGTCAATATGATATATGACAAAAAAGAAACAGAGTTATTTCCCATCTAAATTATTATTGTTTGTATTTTAACAGATTTTAGATAAAATTTAAAGGAACTCTTTAATTGCTGACTTTAGAAATGTAAATAAGGGTTCACATGTATCAAAGGAACTCTTTAATTGCTGACTTTAGAAATGTAAATTAAGTGTTCACATGTATCATTAGGCTAATTAATAATTTTTCTTTATCTAAAAGAAAGGTTTTTTTGTTTTGAATATTTGTTAGCAGATGGAAGAGGTGTGGTGTTTTAAAAACAAATATTCATAACAAAAAAATGAAAACAAATAAAACATATAAAATAAAATTCTTTCAAATGATTTCATTTAGTTTACTTGAGATCTATGAATTATTTTATGTAACTATTTTACAGACAAAGTTTTTCTCAGTCTTAATATGGTGATTGCAATTGGTTTTGAAGGCAGTGCCAATAAGATTGGAATTGGTATTATACAAGATGGAAAAGTTTTGTCTAATCCTCGAAGAACGTACATAACACCTCCTGGGCAGGGTAAGAGAACAGGTTATGACTGAGAACCATAAATGTTATTTTACTTTCCTTATCTATAATTGAAAATGGTTCTGCGGCTTAAATTTTAAAGCTATCAGAAAGGAAAAATTTGAAAAATTAGTGAATTGCAATATTTTGACAAATCGTACATACATGTATTCTTAGAAATGACAAGAAAGAACAAATAAAAAGTCTGACACGGATTTTATTGTCCCTGGCAGTTGATTTTTAAACAGCTTTTTTAATTTAATCGCTGATGAAACAATATTACCAGGGAAGAACACGTGTAGAAATTTCTGTATATTTTGATTTTACAAATTTTGTATACAATTAATTTTAACTTTATGTTTTTCCTTCAGGATTTTTACCTCGAGATACAGCTAAGCACCACCAAGCTTATGTTTTAGTGGTGTTAAAGGAAGCACTAGAGCAGGCTAATGTTGACCCTAAAGATATAGATGTTGTATGTTATACTAAAGGTACTTATTTAGTGTTTTATTTATGTTATTTCCATTTATTCAAGCATTTTTTTCTTTCAATACATATTGTTTTTATCCTTTTAATTGTTAGGTAAAAAGTGTGTTTCTATATCAATATAATTCTGTTAACTATAAGGGACCAACCATTTAACTTGCGTGGGGGGGGGGGGAGGCAGGCTTGGTGTTTTCCTAAAAAATATTTTGAAAATGATTTTTGATGAAAAAGAGATTTGAATGCAGAGGGTAAGAAAAATAATATTTTGAAGAAGGATTTCTGTTATATAAAAAAAATGCTAATATCGAAAAATAAATTCTGTCGCAAATTTCTGACAAAAACAAAAAACCAAGGCCTCCCCTTCAAGTTAAATGACCCATCCCTTAGTGATGACTCTATCAATACAATGCAGATTATCATTATTACAACATGTATATAGTGCAGCATTTAATTAACAATACTCTGAACACTTCACATTAAAACAATATAAATTGATAAAAAATATATACTCAAGTAAATAGTTTATGCATATAATTACATTCCTTTTGTTTTTTTTATTTATAACAACGATTTCGATTGGTTAATAATACTTCAGTGATTAAGGTTAATTTCTTGATGAAACTCACTCGGGGACCTTAACAATGAATTACGTGGAGTAATTTTTAAACAAATTAGCAATAATGCATTATGTGCAATCTTATTAATTAATCTATGATAAATTAATATTTAGATATTTTTATCTGGTCCATTTATTACATAAATTTATGGAAACAAAAGAGCAAAGTATTTTGTATGGTTGACTTTTTTGCTAAAGAAACGCTATGTTGCTCTTCTACAATTTGATAAACATTCCTATTTCTCATTCTTTAAGTACATGTATGTATTGTAGTTTAATATTATCTGTTTACAGGACCTGGTATGGGAGCTCCATTAGTATCAGTTGCTGTGGTAGCCCGGACAGTTGCTCAGCTCTGGCAAAAACCTATTATAGGTGTCAATCATTGTATAGGGCGTATCCTTTCTTTGATATAAATCCATCTCCCTTCGTTATTCTTGTTGACTCATACATGTACAGTAATAGAAAAATACTAATTGAATTGAAATTTCAATTTGCTTTTAAAGGTAACAAAAAATTAACGCATATTTTTTTTATTAAATGTTAAATATAAAGTCACTTCATTCTAGTTAATACATTGAAAATCAACAATATTCAATTTTGATTACTGTCTTTGATTTTCGGAGTGCATGACTGTGGTCACATGACTTGCAAAAATAAACTTCAAATTATTGTGAAATATTAAACAGGTATTCAGGATTTCATATCTCTATTAAAAACTTTTTAAAATTACCCAAGTATTTTTTTGGAAAGGGAGATAATTTGTGTCAAAATATGCTAATTCTGATCACTTTTTAAATGAGAAGCATCCTCTTCTTTCTATTTTTGAATGCATTATATACAAGCCTATGCAATCAAAAGTTAAGAAAATTTCAATGACAGAATTTTTGTAAACAGAGAATTTGCTTCGAAATTTGGCACTCTCTTTAACATTTCAATAAAATTCAACTATCCATTGGATTGATGTTAATTGATATGAAAACCAATTAGGAAGCATGGATTTTTCTTAGTGCATGCTTATTGTGAAGAAAAATGAATGTCAAGAAAAAATAAGTGCAAGGGTCATGTACCTCCTTAAATGAATGACATTTGCAATACATGTCACTCATATTTGTTTTATTTTCCATAAAGTATAATTTAGACATTGAAATGGGAAGATTGATCACTGGAGCAGAAAACCCCACCGTTTTGTATGTCAGTGGTGGTAATACTCAGGTTTGCATAACTATTGTAAAAATACTGAACTGACCCTTGTCTTTTTAATGCCTCGTAGCCACCCCCTTACATAAAAGAGCAAGTAATACAGTAAATGTGTAACTAAAAACTAGCATTGATGATAACTTCAACTATTTGAATGAAATAGATAAGGATAAGTGAATGTGACACTACCAGCAAAAAACAGGCATTGGTCATTTTTTGGGCCCAATTTCACGGAGTGAAAAATCTGGGTTTTTAAAATGGTGAATGTCGGGCAGGCGGTGTGCGGGCGGGTTAACAATTTTCGTAACAGTTTTCTCAGCAACTACTAATCACAGTCACTTGATATTTGGTATACAGCATCAGGGTGGGGTCCCATAATGTTGGATTCGATTTTATATCTGTCGCTCACTTACTTCCTGTTTTATGAAATCCGGCCATTTTCGACTTTGACACATTTTGATAAAAATAGGAAACAGCCAGTATTAACATAAAAAATACCCCAAATAATAACAAATCTAGTAAATAGTTGATTTCACTTACAAAATGTACATTAAACATTAGCTTCTGTGTATGGCATTGGTTTTCTCTGTTACCCTCACCATTGAAACTGACACCTCTGTATTGACCAGGTGTGTGGAAAGCAAAGGTGGATTAAGGACCAGCCTGGCGGGTGCACACCCTCTTTTTAGCTCACCTGACCCGAAGGGTCATGTGAGCTATTGTCATCGTTAAGCGTCCGTCGTCCGTCGTCCGTTAACTTTTCTTCAAAGATCTTCTTCTCTGAAACCACTGAAGGGATTGCATTGATACTTGGTATACATGATCTTTAGGATGTCCTCTACCAAGTTTGTGAATTATATACATGTCGACCAACCAACATTGCTTCCGTTGCTAAAAATAGAACAGGGGGGTCAGACCATTGTTTTAGGCTTATAACTCAAAAAGTATAAGAGATACAGAAAATCCGAAGCAACCTTCCTTGTTCAGCATCAAAAGCTCTACGAAACTCTCCATTGAGTCGAAGTTGTGAAATGACTCCTTATAGGAGTTATTGCCCTTTAATCATTAAAATTGACCATTTTTGCAGTTTTTGGACTATATCTTGAAAATCGTTAGAGCTAGAGGAAAAGTTAGCATTGCAGAATTGTTAAGCTTATTGAGATCTACAAAAATGATTTCAGGGTCTAAATTGTCAGATCAGCCGTTTAAGAGTTATTCCCCTTTAACTGTTTTTTCCATTAATTTACACTGATTTTCACAAATCTTCTTCTTTAAAACCACTGAAGGCATTGCATTGATACTTGGTATACATGATCTTTAGGATGTCCTCTACCAAATTTGTGAATTATATACATGTCGACCAACCAACATGGCCGCCGTTGCAAAAAATAGAACAGGGGGGTCAGACCATTGTTTTTGGCTTATAACTCAAAATGTATAAGAGATAAAAATAATCGGAAGCAAATTTTTTTGTTCAGCATCAAAAGGTCATTACAGTAGTTATTGCCCTTTAACTGTTTTTTCTATTAATTTAAACTGATTTCCAAAAATCTTCTCTGAAACCACTGAAAGGATTGTTTTGCAACTTTGTATACTTGAAAGTTTGTGAAATTTATTCAAACTTTGGCATAAGAGATCAGGTGAGCGATTCAGGCTCCTGGGAGCCTCTAGTTTTAATTGCATGCCCCCAGTTTGAAAATT
Source organism: Arcuatula senhousia (assembly GCA_963971305.1). Taxonomy (NCBI): domain Eukaryota; kingdom Metazoa; phylum Mollusca; class Bivalvia; order Mytilida; family Mytilidae; genus Arcuatula; species Arcuatula senhousia. Next base: position 55,159,299 of record OZ020306.1, read on the forward strand.
GCTGGATTTACCACAAGAAAGGGACATTAAACCCCAACCCATACACAAGCACATATGTCTGGCATGTATGTTTTATGATATTCTAGGTTATAGCTTACTTACAAAGACGGTACAGGATTTTTGGAGAAACCATTGATATAGCTGTTGGTAATTGTCTGGACAGATTTGCAAGAGTTTTAAAGGTGAGATCATATGTATATGCTGTTGTTATTAAAATTGGGTTTGTTTAGATGTTGGTTAAACAGTTATTCCCTATTTCTGAACCTTTCTTCTGATTTTTATACCAAAATAACTGATATACGATCTGCCTGAAATTTTAAAGTAAGTTTTTAATCAATGACTTTTAAAACTTCTTGAAATGATTCTGAGTTCTACTAGTTGATGAAATGGTTTATCAATATTTTTTACAATAATTTTTTTTAAATTGCATTGAATGTTATCCCCCCAAAAATTGAGATTGAAATCTTTTGAATTTTTATATTCAAGGTTGGTAAACAATTGCTTAATTCTGACTTAATAATATTTCAAGAATTTAAGATTCTTCAATATCTTTAATAAAAAAAACTGCATTTACATACAGTCATTAATTCCTACAGGGCAAGTGATAGTTTTAAAGTTCCTGTAATTAAATTTTAGTTTGCATTAGTTATTATACAAAAAATCATTAGTTTATAAATTCTTCACAGAGTTCATAGATATGTTTTTGAGTCTTGAGTCTCAAGTTTTTTGACACCCAAAATCTAGAAGTGTTGTTTTTTTTGTTTTGTTTCAGCTTTCAAATGATCCAAGTCCTGGTTACAATATTGAACAGCTGGCAAAGAAGTGAGTTCAGTTCTTTATATTTAGTAAAGAAATAAAAAATTGCATACAATTATCTATAGAATATATGCATATGATGAATGGCTATCACTAAACAAATTACCCCACCAAAAAAAGACCTTAACACACATGGGGTATTTTACTTTATATTTAAATCCTACCAATTTACATGTATGTTGGAGGTCTATAGTTATGCTATCTGCCTTTGATTGTCAGTTTATCCAACATATTTAAAAACCCTTTCAACTATCAACTGAGAAAGTAGATCTATATACAAATGCATGCAGAAGCACAATTTTCAACAAGGCACACATTTGCAGTTAACTTTTTTGGGGAAAAAAAAACAAGAATCTCCCCAAAAGGGGCCTTTTTGACTTTGTTATTATTGAAGTAAAATCTACACTTTAGCTGAAATCACTTATTTCATAAGCAAACTTATTATTTTGTTTTCAGGGGTAAAAAGTTTTTAGAACTTCCCTATACAGTTAAAGGAATGGATGTGTCATTTTCTGGTCTGCTCTCCTTTATAGAGGTGAGATTTTAACTTACCAATTGCTTTAAATTAAAGGTTACATTTTCAAAAATGTGAAAATATCACAAATAACAAATTTACAGTAGGAAAGAAGTTAAAGAGCTTAAGCAAATACAACAAAAGTATTAAACAGAATGCGAATTTAAACTAACATATATCTCAAAGTATAATAATCATAGTCACAAACAGTTATGAAATCTTGATTTTAAAGATGTTATTGGTTATCAAAGCTTATGTTTGTATTTAGTCGAATTTATGTTAATTGTTTTTTGTCAAGAAGAGGGTCTTTCAATGCACTTTGGGATTGGGCTTGAATCATATGTATTTTATTTTCAATCCAGGGGCAGATTGAAAAACAGCGAGCAGCGACCGCTGGTCACATTAAAGGCTGCTGGCTGTTTTCCATTGTGGATATTTAGAATATACGTTTATAATGTAGGTTGTGTCGCGTACACTTATTCAACATCTCATTTTCTTCTATAAATGTTTCTTTCACTCAAAAGTTAAATGTACAGTTTAAAGGGAAAATTCGCAAAAAAATAATTTTTACATATGTTTTTCGTCACATTTTACTAAATATAAATATACATGTAAAACTCTTCAATCTTCACTAATAAGCGAGTATGAGAGCGTTTTGTATCGATAAATTAGAACGATGGGTGCGGCCATTTTGTACGGCTAGTAGGCCATATTGTCACGTGACCATCACCTAATATCCAATAACCACAAAGTACCAAAACGATAACGACACGCAATGGTCAACTCTATCGTCATTTAAAAATGTCTTGCATGATCATGATGATAGTTTGGTTGTTCTACTCAGCGTAGTAACGGTTAAGTGTTATTCCGTTTTCCTGACCTAAGGAAAAAGACAGACTTGCATCTTAAATGGGTCCAGTCTTTAGATTTGCCATCCACTATCAGCAATGTCAAGTATACAAGTTTGTGTGTGAAGACCATTTTGAAGCAACATCTTTAGAGGGTGACTTAATAGTAAGCAGTGTTCTTTTGTCCATGAAAAATGTTTATATCTATCTATATTTGTCAATAATAATTTCATTATTTTTATAGTCAAACGTTTCTTACATGTTACATTATTACCTAGAATGCCCGGGCTAGTATGTAACGGTCGGAATCTTTTCTATAAAAATCCACAAATCCACAAGACAAAAATATCAGTTTTGTTTTAAAAAAAAAAAAGAATTATAACGGGTGTGCGTAAAATTAAGAATAAAACCGAAAGCGGAATAAAACTTATCTTTTTGTTTTGTATAAGCGTTTTAACACTTCAGTTATAGCTGCATTTATTCAGAATATTTGTTTTATAACTAGTAAATATACAGTCATCTTAAAACAGACAACAATTTTTTCTTCATTTTTTTTATCCATTCCCATTTCTATGCATTCCTTAAAAATGTGCAAATGTATTTTTTATTATCTTTAAAGGATTTCTTAAGCGTTCATTATATAGAAGATAATATTATTTTTACCTATATGAAGATAGTAATTCACAGTCGGGGGCAATGTATTTAAACTTGTGACACTCCCAGGTATTACTTACTTCACGGGGATGGTAATTAACAGGTGGTTGTGTAATGGTTTATGACAGAAAAAGAGATCATTTGTTTCTGTTAATTATTTATTACAAAGTACAACGGAAGACCTACAATTTATCACTCGTGTCTTTGATTTTTCGACATCTTTATCTGTGTAAAAATAGTGAAATTGTTCTTCTTCAGGTGATTTTTGAAGGTTTTTTTTTTACATTTCTCTTTTAAAAAGTAAAACAAAAAAGCACACTATACAGAAAACGCTTCGTGCTACCTTCATGTAGACATCCGTATGTATTGAGTATATACCACAATCTTGTGTTCGTAAGATTATAAAACGTATAAATATTTTTTATCACTTGTATTTCTCAGCATAAGAAGCCCAAACAATAATATATCCAAAAGACATAATGCCCGATCTTCAAACATTAGGACGTACGGACGGACGTACAGAACTAGACACTATATGTCCTCCTACTCCTTCTTTCGTAGATGGGGCATAAGATAGACAACCACACCAACAGCTTTAGAATGAAATCAATGTAAAAAAATCTACATGTCAAACTCTAAACTTCGTCTGACGCCCGTTTCTAATATTTAAAATGTCAGATCGGTTCCAAAGTAAAATGAGAATGCGAAGTGTACAGTAAAAATAAAAGTGCCAATACAAAATTAATAATTTAGATCTTGCGTTTCGTATGAAAGTAAGAATATTTGATTTGTTTGGGGAGGGGGGCTTTAGATATATATATTTCACTTCGTCCTGCCTTTTTATTTTCGAGAACGCTGGAGCCTGGATATTTTTCTAACTATAAAATTTTCAGCCAAAAACAACATCCTACCATGCCATTTTATTTGATTTTGACATCCTGCCTTTTTTTTTATTTCACAATAGCCCTCCCATGAAAATCCAATGGTCGCCCCTTTATAATCAGCAACAACAAAAACCACACAAATAAAAGATGAAATGAGTTTATAATGAGGTTATGCTAATACATTTTATAAGTTATGAATGGAAAACAAATTTTAACTAAGCTTAGTGTCACCACTATAAAAAAAGTATAAGTCATTGAAGGAAACTCTATTCAGAGTCTGTCACTTATACACTCTCTAAATCCTTCGTACGTATTGTCCATCTGCTGATCCATCCATTCTGATGACAGACACAACACAAGCTGGCAGCAAAACACGATGTTTTCTTCCTAAAGGTAGACATATTCTGACCCAACTGTATGCCATAAGCAATTAAGATTGTAAAATCAAATAAATGAATGATAATGTATTTAAAAAGTGGTATCTAAAGTTACCTTGCCTTTACATTATTACTTCCTTGTTTTGTACTGTTAACTTTTTGTTGGCTAAGAATATATATAACTTTTGTTTGATGGGTCAAGAAAAACTCAATGTTTTCAATCAGTGAAATCTTCGGCAATACCTTATCACTCTGAAAAAAAGTAAACGTCTATTCATATACCTATTTAATAGGACGTCTGGTGCTCTCCCCCGGTGACGTTTGTACCACAAGAAACTAGTATAACTAGTTTTCAGCACAACCGCGGGTTTAAACAAACTATCTTGAAGTCGTGGTTGCACCAGGGTCGAAGATATCGGCGAATAATGTAAACTCGTGGCAGCATAGGCATTCTGCGAGCAAGGACATTGGCTCATAGCAATCGGAACATTTGCACCATTGAGTGTAAAATTGAGTTGCTTTGAAATTCAGTCTAGCGATATATCTCCAACTCTTCTATCTACCGGATTTCTTCCTCCGTATATTCTGGTTCAAGTTGATGCTCCTCCTGACCCAATTGGACCAAATCTGCAGAACTAAAGCTGCTAGCAGACACGTCAAATATTACAAATATTTTGAAGGGACATTGGTGCTGAAGGTATATTTTCTCATTCTTTCGAAATAACGATTAATCTTATACAAAACCAAAAACCTTATTAAACCCCGTTTAACAATCAGGAGACGAAAGAGCTGAAGATCACCGTCTCTTCTTTGATCTTTATGAGGTGACTATTAGACATGCTTAATTGACCGTGCTTAATTGATTTGAATTAATCCGTTAAAAATTGATAGCCTCTCAAGGATCAGTTAATCAGTTTAATAGCTGTCTAATGAGATTAAAAGGCCGGGGAAAAGGTTCACGTATATACAAAATTCTTACCTGGGGCAAATTACGTAATCACCAATTTGCAATTAACACCTGGGATGTCTGGCCAGGTGACACCTTGTTGTTTTAAAAAGCGTGATTATCATATGAAAGAGAAATTTTCAAATCATTTTAACGATGTTAATTAAAATAGAGTAATTTATGGAAAAGATTATAACTATGTCGCAGAATTTTAATTATTATCATGATTTAATTATTTAATATTGATGTTTAAAAAAATCATTAATTAAAAATTTGGTTAGCAAATAATGATAAAAATACTTTATATTTGAAAAAAATCTTCATTTTTTTCAAATATAAAGTTATTGCGTATCGGTTTATCGTTATTAAATATTTTCTTTTGTTTACCAATTAGACCACGCGTCACCACTGTGTTTTATTAAATATAATATCGATATCGATTATATAGCGTTAATCGGATAAAGATGTAATACACAGATATCCGGTCATATCCCATAATGCACTCAAAACCATCTCACTGACGTCACTGAGTTACTTTTGAAATCAGAAAATGCCAAATATCACTGTTATAAATAAGAATTTTTTGAAAAAAATTTGGATATATATTTTTGATGACATATTCTATCATTTAAGACCATAAGTCAAAATTCGTGAATTTTCCCTTTAATAATCACTTTACCAGCGTAAATGAGCATCTTCATGACCTTGAAAAGAATTAAAAGTATATACTTGAAATGTGTCCTATTAAATAAGTTACCAGTAAATTTTAAGAAATTAATGTAATATTCATTTTTTTTTATTTTCAGGAGAAAGCTCCCCAAGTACTAGAGTCAGGAGAATATTCTCCAGAAGATCTGTGTTTCTCCCTTCAGGAAACAGTCTTTGCTATGCTGATAGAAATTACAGGTATTTTTTATTGTAACAGACCTAGGGAATATGAAGTCTGCTAAGAAAGATCTGAGAGGCATTCATTAACTAATTGAACAGAATGAATGAACGAAGAATGAATGTGAATTAAGGGGAAAACATAGGATTTATGTATTTATATATTTTAGACAATTAGATATTTTTGATTTCTAAAATGCTTTTGGAATTCAAAACAGCAAAGAGGTACCATTGAGTATTCACATGTCAAAAGACCAAAAGGGCAACAACAAAACAAGTAAACACTAAGAAACAGACACAAAACAACTGAATAGCAATCCACAACCCAAACTCAAGTTGTAACGTGAGCAAACTCAAGTGCTTCAGAAAGTCAAACAGTTCCAGCTTGTTGCATCACGCCTATCTGTTGCTAATGGTCAACTCAGCAATTAAAATCCGGCAAATGAGGAAAAACAACACAAATAAATATAAGATAAACCCTCATTTTTTTAACAAATTTTGATTAGAGGTACCATATGTATTTTTTACTGGGCTGCCAACTTTCCTGATTTTCACAGGTTTTCCAAATTTTCAGGTCTTTATTTTTCTTTATTTTTTAAGAATATTGCATGAAAAACCATTGAAATAATCGAAAACCCCATTTCACAATTTCAAAAGTTGGCATTCCTGATTTTTACATAACTGACACTATTTTCTACCCTCTATAATGATTATAACATGTTTAATTTGTTGTCATAAAATATTGTTATATCATTTACCTGCTTTTATTTAGAAAACAAAAGTATTTTAAATCTTAAGGACAATAATTATTGGAATTCTGTTGGATTATTTTTGCAGAGAGAGCAATGGCACACTGTGGGTCAGAAGAAGTTTTAATTGTTGGAGGGGTAGGGTGTAAGTATACTGAACGCAATATTTGTGCTAACAAAAGTACCAAACTTGGATGATCAATAACAAATGTCCAAGGAGAAAAGTCAAAACAAGGCAAAAACACAGGAGAAATAAAAGATGGCAATGGTCCTGACTAGGTACAGACCAGGCATTTCAAAAGAAATAGTCAGTAAAACCAAGTTTTAATGTGCCAAACCTTCCTCTTTCTTTGCAATTTTTGAGTCTGGTAGTGACACAAAACCGAAAGCATAACTTTTCAGACACAATGCAATTTTCTTCCTTTGATAACATTCCACAAGATAAGAGTTTGCTAATATAGAGAAAAAAATAAAGAAATGTAAAATATCTCATGGAGACAATCTCTCTGTGGTGTATATCACTGAAATAAGCCTGTCGCTAAATTTTACAATACATTTTCAAATTTTTGTTGTTGCGATTGATGAAATAATTTTTATACGACCGCAAAAAATTTGCGGACGTATAATGGTATGATCCTTTCGTCGTTGTCGTCATCGTCGTCTGTTAACTTTAGTGTATACACAATTGCTTTTGTTCTAGTCATCAGAATGCAATGAAATTTGACAATGATGTTCCTTAACATAAAAAGATGGATGGGATTGGTTTTGGGGGTCCCCCCTTTTTTTGTTTAAAAATTAGGGGCCAAAAAGGGGTCAAAATTGCAACTTATATGTTTGTTGCCATGATAACTTTAGTTCTAAGTATCCGATCGCTTTGTAATTTGGCAATAATGTTCCTTACTATAAAAGGATGAATGGGATTGATTTTGGGGGTCCACCCTTTTTTTGTTTCAAAATTAGGGGCCCAAAAGGGGTAAAAATTCAAATATTTTATTTGTTTCCTTCATAACTTTGGTCGTAGTTGGCCTATTGCTGTGAAATTTGTTAGAATGTTTCTTACAAAGAATGAACCTGATGAACTTTAAGGCCCCCCCTTTTTTCCCTGTTGTGTAATTAGGGGCCAAAAGGGACCAAAATTGAAACTTTTTTATTCTTGATCCGATTTTGAAATTTTTTTTTGCATGTTTGTTCTTGTCAAATAGAGAGACAAAATTGAGAATCAATTTTTGCGACCCCCCTTTTTTCCCCTTATTATGTAATTAGGGGCCAAAAGGGCCCAAAATCAAAACTTTTTTACTTATGAACTGATTTTGATTTTTTTTTGCATGTTTGTTCTTGTCAAATAGTGGATACAAAATTGAGAATTAATTTTTGCAATCCCCCTTTTCCCCCTATTATGTAATTAAGGACCAAAATGGAAAATTTGTGGTCTAATTTTTATCTCCTTTGGGAAAAAAAATAATTCCTTTTAAAATGTTAGTGGAAAGTCCACCAAAAGCTGCATGTGTCAAAAACCTTTGTCAGTCCACCATGGGCTGCATGTGTTTAGAGCAATTGACTATCCATATTGGGCCTAAAACGTACAGGGTTCAACATGTTGCGGTTGTATCATGCTGGGCTCGGCGAAGCTTTTTATCAATGTTAAGGATTTTGTTGAACCCATTGTGGAAGGCCTGGGTTTCATAAAACATCTTAACTTTGGGTTTTTCCTTAAGTTTGAGAATTTTTATGCCCCGCCAACTTTGTTGGGGGGCATATAGTTTTTCGGTCCGTTCGTCCGTCCGTCCGTCCTTCCTTCCGTCCGTCCTTCCGTCCGTCCGTCACACTTTAGTTTTCCGCACTTTTTTTCGACATCCTTGCATATATTCAAAAGATTTTTGGTATGTGAGTCTACCATGATGAGTTACAGGTCAAGTTCAAGTTTCGTTCCGGTCCACTGATTTTGACCTAAATTACGGCCCTTGAACTTAGCAAATTTTGTAAAAATAAGTTTTCCGCACTTTTTTTCCACATCCTTGCATATATTCAAAAGATTTTTGGTATGTGAGTCTACCATGATGGGTTACAGGTCAAGTTCGAGTTTCGTTGCGGTCCACTGATTTTGACCTAAATTACGGCCCTTGAACTTAGCAAATTTTGTAAAAAAAAAGTTTTCCGCATTTTTTTCCACATCCTTGCATATATTCAAAAGATTTTTGGTATGTGAGTCTACCATGATGAGTTACAGGTCAAGTTCGAGTTTCGTTCCGGTCCACTGATTTTGACCTAAATTACGGCCCTTGAACTTAGCAAATTTTGTAAAAATAAGTTTTCCGCACTTTTTTTCCACATCCTTGCATATATTCAAAAGATTTTTGGTATGTGAGTCTACAATGATGAGTTACAGGTCAAGTTCGAGTTTCGTTCCGGTCCACTGATTTTGGCCTAAATTACGGCCCTTGAACTTGGCAAATTTTGTAAAAATAAGTTTCCGTACTTTTTTTCCACATCCTTCCATATATTCAAAAGATTTTTGGTATGTGAGTCTACCATGATGAGTTACAGATCAAGTTTGAGTTACGTTCCGGTCCACTGATTTTGGCCTAAATTACGGCCCTTGAACTTTGAAATTTTGTAAAAATAAGTTTTCCACACTAAATCATAGGAATCTGACAACATATTTTTGTAATGTGTCAAAATGTCATTTATTTTATTTGCCAGCGGGGCATCAGTGTCATCTTGACACATTTCCTTGTCTCAATTTAATATACCTCTTAAGAGGAATCTGGTGTTGAGAAGATAATCAAAGGAGTATGCTTGGAAAGGGTGAAAAATGGCCATGAATTTCAAATTCCAGACAGCTACAAAATAATGCTGCTAGAATGGTCACAAGACTCTATTGTTTATAAAAAGTCATAAATTGTGCTTAAATTATTTACTTTTATGAATATTAAACAAAGACCTTAAAAGTTAGTGAATTTGTTAAAAATTGTCATATTTAGCCTCTTTTTTCTGTAAAAAATGATGAATAATGTTCACCGAAAATTTTGACCAAAATAATTTTTTGGTTAAAATATTTATTTCTATGTTATAAATTAATAAACAGAAATCTATATGGCCATTTTTGATTTAGGCACAATGGTGGTGAAAAGGAGTAAAAAATTGACAAAAATGAAGATTTTCCTAATTTTCTCATATTCATTGTGTCATTGAAGAAAACAGCACAATTTCGTCACTAGAAAACTGTTATATTTGTTAAATATAGGTATTCTGTGATACCATCCAGATTTCTTGAACATGAAAAATCAGCCCAATTACAGGGCCAATAATAGGCCTTTGTGAACTTGTTTTATGAAACTGAGCTCTGTTTGAATAATTTCTACAATTTGATTAATTGATTCTGACTTCTAGGCAATAAAAGACTCCAAGAAATGATGGAAATTATGGCAAAGGAAAGAGGTGCCAAACTGTTTGCAACAGATGAAAGGTGGGTTGTTGAATTAATCTATTATTTTAAACCCTCAACAGAGCTGCTACAAAGGCGACATTCACACACTGCAACCTGGAGAGGGATTCACAAAAGCTTATCGCTTGTTTACAAATGTATTTTAAATATAGAAGTTACTTTTAGGGCTATTCCAGAATTAATTGTATGGGGGGGTCGGAAGGCACTATAATTAAAATTTTATGGGTGGTGGTATTTTTAGATATTTCTCAAATGCAACATAAAGGGGAAAAAAATTTAAATTTTATGCATGGTGGGTATAAAAAAAAAGTGATTTCTGACCCCCCCCCCCCCCCATACATTTATTTCTGGAATAGCCCTTAGTAGATTGAGTAAGTTTTCTCAAGAACCTAGTCATTTACTAGATTAACCATTTGTGAAGAGTTACGAAATTTAATAAAAGCATGAAATAGTGGAAAGACAATGTAGATACAATGGTGCCGAGATATGAAATGATTAAATTATTTCAGATATAACCCCATTTAAAAGGGAGCATGGCAGAGCTCTTGACTGTAATGTTTTTCATTTATGCAAGCTTTTAATGAATTGCCTTTTTCATTAAACTATATATTTCAGCTTTTGTATAGATAAAGGAGCCAAGATTGTTCATGCAGGATGGGAAATAATTTGCTGATTCATGGGATATTTCCAATTGATGGAACCCCCATTTTTATCCGATTTAGTGTAAATTATTGCAAATTAGTCTGGAACCACCATTTTTGTCCACAGTGGATATTGTGAAACTCCTCCTTTGGAAAATTTCTGGAAATGTTCTTATCAGGATAGATAACTTCATTTGTACCTTATATTTTCAGATTTTGTATAGATAATGGAGCCATGATTGCTCAGGCAGGGTGGGAAATGTTTAGATCAGGACAGATAACTCCATTTGAAGAAACATTTTGTACACAAAGGTAACTAAGAATAAAACATTTTGTATAATATTATTTAACAGGTTATCAAACTTTTATACCTCTGCAAAACTTTTGTGATCAAAGGCAGATTAAGAACCAGCGTGCTGGCCATGCTCCCTCCTGTTTAACAGGAAGATTTGGTTAAGAACTGTATGAAACAAAAGGTCCCTGAAAATATTATTACATCACACGCCATTCCCTAAGAACATTTCTGGATTTGCCACAGGTGATCATGTTCATATGTTCATGTTATGGCGGTGTTGTCAATTTTGTCATCTGTGGACACTTTGGATTCCATGTGATAGCTTGAGTTGTAATTCACCAATTGTTATGTGATTTTGATATGTTTCTTACAACTAAAGAAACCTTACTATTAGCATTTTAGATAATAATGAGATGCTGGTTTAAAGAAACTGTTTAAATGTCAAGATCAATTTTTATTATATTTGTTATGAGCTACATGTAATTTAGTCATTTACAATACCAAAAAGGGTATAAAAAACGGTTAATTTGGTTATGCTGTATATGATCGATATTTCAAGGAGTAACCTCTCATCAGCAGCATTTTGAATCAAAACATTGGAAGGTCAACAACCAAAAGTATTGAATGAAAGAACTCAAAGCTAAAAGGTTCGAACAGGGTAGGCATATCCTGCACTGTGGATATCGACCATGTGCAGAGCAAGGAAAGAAACCTGGTGTATTAAACATTTAGAATTTAACAATCAGGAATTTCACTAATAAAAAGGCAGGAGTCCTTGTAGTAGAAAATGCATTGTTCTTTAAGTGTATGTAACCGAACCTTGACTCTTGCCATTATAAAATAATGACTACTAAATTGATAGGTCTCTTATATACAATAATGAGATCATTTATATTTGCAAGTTCCTTGAAATTCTATCAAGGTGTTCAAAAGATATGCTTCTGAAAACAATTTAAAGCCTAAAATTTCCCAAGTATTGTAGAACTTTTGACTTTGACCTATTGACTCAAAAAACAAGAGGTTTCTTCTTTGATTCACCAGATTCTTTGTGTGCAAAAAAGGTTTTAAAATTATATGCTCTGGTAGACCAATTGTGAGAATTGTTAAGCCAAGTTCTTTAGTTCTGATCTATTGTTTAAAGATGGCAGGGCTGCCAACTTTTGAAATTTAACTACTTCTGTGATGGCTCATGTTATATTCGTTATAAAATAAAGACCTGAAAATTCGGAAAACCCATGAAAATTGGGAAGTATTGCAGCCCTGCAATGCATTTTTGATAAAGTTTAGTAATTTAACTTTGTATATCCATATTAGGCCGTATCAATACAGTATATACCAAATTGCTTATGGAAACATAAATGTGTATTTATGGAGAGAAAAATTAGAATTTTTTTGTATAACATTTGGCTCTATTAACTTCTGAAACAGTTATGACTATTACACTAAACATTCTATTAAATGTTGTGAGTTTGATCCTTGCTGAGGGCACTCAAAAAATCAAAATCTGTTTGTCAGATGATTTTCAGGGTTGAAATTACAGTAACATTGTTTGATTATATACTAGACATTCATAAACATTTTATTTAATATACTTTTTTATCATTTTAGGTATAGAACTGATGAAGTAGAAGTAACTTGGAGAAGTTGACAGAAATCTCAAATAAAAAATACATTTTCTAAATGTTTATTTTGATTTGGCATTGTGCCCTTTTAATTTAAACTCAACTAGAAGGAAAATGTTAGCTGCTTTATCACTAAGTACCTGTTAACAATTCTATAAAAAAAACTCTTATGAACTTTCAAATAAATTAAATGGAACACTGGCAACACCTTAAAACATTGGAAATGTTTTCTCCAAAAGCATTTGAAATGTTTTTGATTTCTGTTCGGTTGTTTTTATGTTTTGTGTTTCCTTGTGCTGTTCTTGTTCATGTTTACCGGTTTTGTCGTTGCCTTTTCGGACTTTTGACACTCGAATGCCCCTTTGGTGCCTCTGCTTATTTTATAACTGAACTGTACAACATTCATGTATTTTAATGAAAGTATTCATAAATTACATTTTCTTCAAGTGCGTAAAAAGTGTGTGTATGTTGCTGGACAAACATGTATTAGATCTACATGAATAGTACACCAATTTTTAGTTCACCTGGCCAGAGGCCATGTGAGCTTATGTCATCACTATGTATCGATTGTCTTCCTTTGTAAACAATTTCAAATATATTCTCTTCTGATACCTCACAATTTGACTGCAACTTGGCAGGAATGTTAATGACATGTTGGCATTTTGAAAAACAGTTGTTGTTACTAAATATAGAATATGGGAGAAAAATCACTTAAAATAGCTTAAAACTCAGCAACTAGTGCAGATACGAAAAATTTGCAGTATCTTGTGCTCTTCAAAATCAAAAGCTCTACAAAAGTCTTCATCAGTTCAAAGTTGTCAGATGACCTCTTATAGGGTTTGTAGCCTGGTAAAGATAAAAAATAGTGTGTATGTTTTTGCCTTATGGAATGGAAAGAATTGGAGATAGAGAAGAGCTGTTGCTTGCTTAAACCTTCAGCTCGTTTTGTCTTGAAAAAGTCTTTATTGGATCAAAGTACATGTACATGTAGTAAGATAACCCTTTATAGGGGTTGTGGCCCTGCAAAGGTACATTTGTAAATGAGTAGTGGTTTTTATTAGGGCCCCGCAACTTTGTTGCGGACGCCCTATAGTAATCAGTCTGTCCGTCCGTGCGTCCGTGCGTCCGTCCGTAACAAATTCAGTTTTCCGGACTTTTTTTCTAAACGCTTATAGATAATGAACTGATTTTTGGTATGTGAGTTAACCTTGATGAGTTACAGATCAAGTTTGAGTTTCGTGCCGGTCCACAAATTTTTATGGGAGTTATGGCCCTTTGAACTTTGAAAATTCATTAAAATTTCAGTTTTCCGCACTTTTTTTCTAAACCCTTATAGATAATGAATTGATTTTTGGTATGTTAGTTGACCTTGATGAGTTACAGTTCAAGTTTGAGTTTCGTGCTGGTCCACAAATTTTTATGGGAGTTATGGCCCTTTGAACTTTGAAAATTCACTAAAATTTCAGTTTTCCGGACTTTTTTTCTAAACGCTTATAGATAATGAACTGATTTTTGGTATGTGAGTTTACCTTGATGAGTTACAGATCAAGTTTGAGTTTCGTGCCGGTCCACAAATTTTTATGGGAGTTATGGCCCTTTGAACTTTGAAAATTCACTAAAATTTCAGTTTTCCGGACTTTTTTTCTAAAAGCTTATAGATAATGAACTGATTTTTTGTATGTGAGTTTACCTTGATGAGTTACAGATCAAGTTTGAGTTTCATGCCGGTCCACAAATTTTTATGGGAGTTATGGCCCTTTGAAACTTGAAAATTCATTAAAATTTCAGTTTTCCGCACTTTTTTCTTAACACTTATAGATAATGAACTGATTTTTGGTATGTGAGTTTACCTTGATGAGTTACAGATCAAGTTTGAGTTTAATGCTGGTCCACAATTTTTTATGGGAGCGGGGCCCTTGGAGATGGCTATCATCTCCCTGGTATCTAGTTGTTTTTGTCTTATGGAATAAAAAGAATTGGAGATAGAGAAAAGCTGTTGCTTTGCTTAAACCTTCAGCCCAATTAGCTATCAAAAGTCTCCATAGTGTCAAATACCCCTTATAGAAGTTATGGCCCTTATATAGGTAAAAAAACAACTTTTTAATATTTTTGTTTTATAGAATGAAAAGAATTGCTGATACAAAAAAAGTTGGTAATTGCTTAAACCTTCAGCTGATTAAGCCTTACAAAAGCCTCCGTTGGGTCAAAGTTGTCAGATTACCCCTTACAGGGGTTATGGACCTTTAAAAGCCAAATAGCATTTTTTCATGTTTTGTCCTATAGAATGAAAGCTATTGCAAGTAAAGAACAAATGTTGCTTACTTAAATCTTAAGCTCATTAAGCTTTACAAAAGTCTTTATTGTATCAAAGTTGTCAGATTACCCCTTCATGTGTTATGGTCCTTTAAAGGTAAACCATACATTTTTTACATGTTTTGACCATCTAGAATGAAAACTATAGGAGATTGAGAAAATATGTTACTTGAATTGAATATAACTTCAACTTATAAAGCTTTTCAAAAGTTCCATTGGGACATATAGCTCTTTAAAGAGACCATTATGGCTTATAAGGATCAGGCGAGAGTTGCAGGCTCCATGGAGCCTCTTGTTTTATATCTTATTTCCTAATACTGAATTGACCATGTAAAAGATACATTATCTGAAGGCCTTCTTTGAAATTTCATCTTTCATCCTGATAAACAGAATTATTCTCGTGATCATGCATCTATAAATGTAAATATTTGTCTAAACATTAATATTTACACCATTTCGATTAAAAGTTTCTACAACTACTTTTGAAAGCTCAAACTGCATTAATTTTCACTTTGTGAATTTTTCCCCTGACCCAACCTATCAGTAGATGTCCATCATCCATGAAGGCAAGTGCATATGGCTCTAAGATTCCTTTCTCTTTAGTGTCAATGAAAGCTACAAATTGTCCTGTATTGTCCAAAATGTGAAGTGCGTTGTTCTCGGTATCTGCTACAATGACTCTGTCCTCAGTAGATACTGCTATCCCGGCTGGTCGAAATGGGTATTTTGTATTGACTTCTGGATGACCTTTGTATCTAGATACAACACAGCCATTGTTATCTAAGACAACAACGCAACCGCCATTATCATCACCATCAGACTTATGAATATAGTCCACCACATGTATGTATCCATTAGAGGTACTAGTAAGCCTGAAAATTTCATTAAAGATTGGTTGGCCATGTTGATCATGTTCATATACAGCAAGTCTCGTCCAATTCTTGTCAAACCTCATGACTGCATACCTATCCCCGTCTTCATGCCGTGTTCCTATGATCACGTGATCCTCTCTGGTGTACTCGATACCTAAAGTTTTGAATGGATCCACGTTATAAATCGGACCAGTTATTTCCCCTGTTTCCGTGTCTAAAAGTCTAATTTTAGATTTTAACGAAGAAAGCAGGACATTTTTCTTTGATAGTCTTGCCATGGAACATACTCTCATCATTGTCTTCTTAAGTAATGTGAAATCATTGTCCCCTAAATTCAAGTGATATAGTTCACAACTCTTAAAACATCCAATCCATACATTATCTCCCGTATCTGGTAGAAAGCAGGTTATTTGGATATAGCCAATACTGTCAACATTAAATGTTTTAACGCTTGATATCTCAAACTTTAATCCCATATCTTTGACATAATTCACTTTGTGAGACATTTCTTCCTTATGATGTTGAGTTCGACAGTTTTGACACAAAAGAAGATCACACTTAAAACATTTGCTTGTAACTGTCATTTCTGTCTTACAAAGTCCGCATCCTTTGACAGACTGCTGTGAAATTCCTGTAGAGGAACTAGATGGTGATGGTTCCATTTTGTCGAAAGTCACTGGCGTCCCAAACATGAAAGTTCAAGTTTGAATTCACAAATCTTCAAGTGTCACTTGGAACTTCACTTCTCAGTTTTATAAAGCTTAACCTAAAATTTGAAATTTGAGGTATTATTTTGATTGGAAAAATCCATTTGAAATCCTGGATTGTGTTACACAAATAAGGATACTAAAATACACTTTTGTGTCTTATCAATTTTATTAGAACCCTGTCGATAGTGAAAAATCAATTTGTTTACTAGTATTTACACTGTTAACTTGTATTTTCGTACCAGGTATTCTCAAAACGGACACTTATGAAATTTAGAGCATTCTGTTGGCGTTTAATCAATATATAGTATTATAGCATACACCAATACGCTTGGAACTCTAAATCTATAACTTCCATTGAAAGCTCAAACTGCATTAATTTTCACTTTGTGAATTTTCCCCCTGATCCAACCTATCAGTAGATGTCCATCATTCAGGAAGGCAAGTGCAGATGGCTCTAAGATTCCTTTCTCTTTAGTGTCAATGAATGCTATAAATTGTCCTGTATTGTCCAAAACGTGAAGTGCGTTGCTCTCGGTATCTGCTACAATGACCCTGTCCTCAGGAGATACTGCTATCCCGGCTGGTCGAAATGGGTGTTTTGTGTTGACTTCTGGATGACCTTTGTATCGAGATATAACACAGCCATCGTTATCTAAGACAACAACGCTACCACCATTATCATCACCATCAGACTTATGAATATAGTCCACCACATGTATGTATCCATTAGAGGTACTAGTAAGCCTGAAAATGTCATTAAAGATTGGTTGGCCATGTTGATCATGTTCATATACAGCAAGTCTGGTCCAATTCTTGTCAAACCTCATAACTGTATACCTATCACCGTTTTCATGCCGTGTTCCTATGATCACGTGATCCTCTTTGGTGTACTCGATACCTAAAGTTTTGAATGGATCGACGTTATAAATCGGACCAGTTATTTCCCCTGTTTCCGTGTCTAAAAGTCTGATTTTAGATTTTAACGAAGAAATGAAAGCCTTTTTCTTCGATACTCTTGCCATGGAACATACTCTCATCATTGTTTCCTTAAGTAATGTGAAATCATTGTCCCCTAAATTCAAGTGATATAATTCACAACTCTTAAAACATCCAATCCATACATTATCTCCCGTGTCTGGCAGAAAGCAGGTTATTTGGATATAACCAATACTGTCAACATTAAATGTTTGAACGCTTGTTACCTCAAACTTTAATTCCATATCTTTTACATAATTCACTTTGTGAGACATTCCTTCCCTTTGATGTTGAGTTCGACAGTTTTCACACAAAAGAAGATCACACTCAAAACATTTGCTTGTAACTGTCATTTCTGTCTTACAAAGTCCACATCCTTTGACAGACTGCTGTGAAATTCCTATAGAAGAACTAGTAGAGGGTAATGGTTCCATTTTGTCGAAAGTCACTGGCGTCCAAAAGATGAAAGTTCAAGTTTGAATTCACAAATCTTCAAGTGTCACTTGGAATTTCACATCCCAGTTTTATATAGCTTTACCTAAAATTTGAAATTTGAGGTATTATTTTGATTGGGAAAATCAATTTGAAATCCTTGGTCGTGTTACACAAATAAGGATACTAGTATACACTTTTGTGTCTTATCAATTTTATTAGAACCCTGCCGATAGTGAAATATCAATTTGTTTACTAGTATTTACGGTGTTAACTGGTATTATCGTACTTGAATTGGTTTTCTCAAAACGGACACTTATGAAATTCTGTTGGCGTTTAATCAATATTATTAAAATATTAATCAATTTCATCAGTATTACAGACTGGTAAAATGGCGTTTTGTTTTTCTACAATAATAAACGTATATGTATCACAGGCACTTGTTTCTATCAATGTTTGGGTCGACCATCCATATTAAGGATTTTGGTAGTCCACCCGCACACTGATAAAAACAATTTTTCCTTCTTTTTTATGGATAATCGACCCACATATTGATAGAAACAAGTGCCTGTGATATATACTGTATATTTATTAAATTGAAACTTGCAATAACTTTTTATGCACTGCAAAAAATCTATATCATAATGTTCTGATTTTTTATACGACCGCAAAAAAAATTGCGGACGTATAATGGTATGATGCTGTCGTCGTCGTTGTCGTCGTTGTCGTCGTCTGTTAACTTTAGTGTATACACGATAACTTTAGTTCTAGTTATCCAAATGCAATGGAATTTAACAATAATATTTCTTACTATTAAAGGATGGATGGGATTGATTTTGGGAGTCCCTCCTTTTTTCGTTTAGAAATAAGGGCCAAAAGGGGCCAAATTGCAACTTTTTTGTTTGTTCTTACAAAAACTTTTTCAAAAATCTTTTCCTCTGAAACTACTGAACAGAACTCAATGAAACTTGGTATGATTGATCATTAGGGTGTCCTGCACTAAAGTTGTGTTTCGATTTTATGATTCGTCAAAAAAAATAAATGGCCGCCGTGGCTAAAAATAGACCAAGGGGTCAGACTACTGTTTTTGGCTTGTAATTCAAAAAGTATAAGAGATAGATGAAATCTGATGCCACCCTACTGCTTCAGGATCAAAAGTTCTACGAAAGTCTACATCTGGTCGAAGTTTTCAGATGACGCCTTATAGGGGTAACGGCCCCTTAAAAGTGAAAAATAGCATTTTTTATGTTTTTGCCCTATAGTATGAAAACTATTGCAGATAGCAACAAGAGGCTCCCAGGAGCCTGAATCGCTCACCTGACATATGTGCCTGAAGTAAAGGTTATTAGGCAAAATCTATTTGATGTTGAAAGGGTCATAAGATTAATAAGGGGGTCATCTCACAATATGGTGGATCTTAAGGTGCTGATCACTTTTGTTCTCAATCAAAATCTAAAAATCTGTCACCCTTTTTGAGTCATTAGCAAAAAATGCAGTTTAACCTAATGTTCTATTTTTAGCCGCAGCAGCCATGTTTTACAACCAATCAAAAATCCCCACATCACTTCTATACACCTAATGCTAATAAACAACAATACCAAGTTTGGTTCCAATTGGACTTTAAGTGTCAGAGGAGTTAACGTTTTCAATGTAATGAGGAAATGCTTATTAAATGCTCAATTTGGACGTTCTAAGGGCAATAACTCCTCAAAGGAAAGGTCCTACAACGTTGACCATATTACATATTTTGTAAATCTTGATGTGCTTAACAACATGCAATTTAAATTTTTCAAATATCTTGTATAGTTTTTAAGATATTGAGCTAAACAGGTGCAAAATTTGCAAAAAATCCACAAAAAGGGCAATAACTCCTACATGGGTTGTTGGATTTTCTTCAAAATTTCAGGGAAGGTAGATCTTCAGGTGCTGATCACTTTTATTCCATCAAAATTTTAAAATCTGTCACCGTTTTAGAGTTATTTGCAAAAAACTGCCATTTACCCCTATGTTCTATTTTTAGCCACAGCGGCCATGTTTTACAACCAATCAAAAATCCCCACATCAGTGATATACACCTAATGCTAATAAACAATTATATAACGTTTGGTTCCAATTGGACTTAAAGTGTCAGAGGAGTTAACGTTTTCAATGTAATGAGGAAATGCTGTTAAAATGCTAAATTTTGACGTTCTAAGGGCAATAACTCCTAAAAGGAAAGGTCCTACAACGTTGACCCTATACATTTTTTGAAGTTTTTGATGTGCTTAACAACAAGCAATTTAAATTTCTCAAATATCTAGTATAGTTTTCAAGATATTGAGCTAAACAGGTGCAAAATTTGCAAAAAAAATCCACAAAAAGGGCAATAACTCCTACATGGGTAGTTGGATTTTCTTTAAAATTTTAGGGTAGGTAGATCTTGAGGTGCTGATCATTTAACCGTTGCCAGAATTTTGATATCTGTAGCCGTTTTTGAGTTATTTGCAAAAAACTGCATTTCACCCCTATGTTCTATTTTTAGCCATGGCGGCCATGTTTTACGACGAATCAAAAATCCCTACATCAGTTCTTAGCACCGAATGCTAATGAACAACCATACCAAGTTTGGTTGCAATTGGAATTATGGTGTCAGAGGAGTTAACGTTTTAAAAAGTTTACGGACGACGGACGGACGACGGACGCCAAGTGATGACAATAGCTCACCTGACCCTTCGGGTCAGGTGAGCTAAAAAGCTGTTGCTTGCTTAAAAGTTCAGCTCATGTAGCTCTACAAAAGTCTCCATAGGGTCGAAGTTGTCAAATGACCCCTTATAGGGGCTATGGTCCCTGAAATAATGGGTTTTTTTCATGTTTTTGGCCTATGGAATGAAAACTATAGCAGGTAGAGAGAAGCTGTTGCTTGCTTCAATGTTCAGCTCATTTAGCTCTACAAAAGTCTACATTAGGTCGAAGTTGTCAGATGACCCTTTATAGGGGTTATGGCCCCTAAATTAAGTTTTTTTTTGGCCTATAGAAGGAAAACTACAGCAGGTAGAGAGAAACTGGTGCTTGCTTAAATGTTAAGCTCATTTAGCTCTATAAAAGTCTCCATAGGGTTGAAGTTGTCAGATGACCCCTTATAGGAGTTAGGGCCCCTTAAAAGCGAAAAATAGTGTTTTTGGCTTTTAGAATGAACGCTATTGCAGATAGAAAAAAGCTGTTGCTTGCTTAAACATTCAGCTCATTTAGCTCTACACAGTCTTCATAAGGTCGAAGTTTTCAGATGAATATATTTTTGAGACCCCCTTTTTTTTCCCTATTACGTAATTACGGGCCAAAGGGGCAATTTTGAAACTATTATTTGTGGTCCTATTTTTAACATTTATTTTTTTCTATTTGCTTTAAAAATCTAATGAATTCCTTGAAAAAAGGGTAGAATGTCCACCAAAGAAGGCATGTGTCAAAAACCTTTGTCAGTCCACCATGGGCTGCATGTGTCCAGAGCAATGGACTATCCATATTGGGCCTAACGGGTACAGGGTTCAACGTGTTGCGGTCGTATCATGCTGCGCTCGGCGAAGCTTTTTATTTTATTTTATTTTGGGGGCTTTTGGATTCCTTACGATAACTGGGGGTGTCACAGCCCGCCCCCCGGAATACCGAATACCGTTTAAAAAAGGACAGAATACCGTTAAAAAGACTGGAATACCGAATACTCTAAAGATCACGGTGTACGCGTACCAAAAGCCTAAAAATTCGGAACATCGCGTACCGCGAACCACACCTTGGCGTACCGAATACCCTTTAAAAAGCACGAAATACCGCGTACCAAAAGGGCTGTGACACCCTCATAACTAGTTGACCCATTTATGAGATTTTATTACATGAAGCATTTATGCTTCATAGAAACAACAATTTCAGAATCAGAATTGAACAAAAACGACAAGATAAGTAAATTGACAAGACTGTCGTGAAATGTTTATTTTTCATATGATTTTGATCATTTTTTCCTCAGTTAGGTTTGAAACTTTGTAAACTAAAAGTTGTTGTATATATGTCACAATTGGAGGATAATTTGGCATTCCAAAGGGTTCAAACTGTATCCCTCCCCTGGTTAGACTCCGGCAATTGGGCTACAAAGAGCAAGAAAGAAGCAACTTTCAGATTAGTTTACTATATTGATATATATATGTCAAACAGCTATCTAGGATTCAAAGATTTTTGCAAATTATTGAAACACGCAAGGAAATGGCGGCGTCATTATATTTCTTTCAGAAAAAATGATACCCAGTACAAGAACTTTAAAATGACAAAAACAAGGTTATCGACATAAACCATGTTTGTTCTTGGTGTTGGTTCATTTTATGGGCTACTAATCGGATATCAGCCTCTATTGGATACCTTTACCACAGGGTTCACTTGAATTGGTGGCGATTTTAACCTAAGTGACATCAAAAGCGAGGATTCAAATGTTCAGCCAAAACTGTCTTAACACTGTCAATCACAACAAAAACTAGACATCGGTAAACATCGCTGCATGCCCTAGTTAGTTGCTGTTTCTCTATTTGTTGTTCCAAGGAGCTTATAATTTTCTCCATTAAAATTGATAAAAGCTACATTTTTACGCATTGACATGCATATATTGTGTGATAGCTTCCTATTGGTTCCACGTCTGTCTGATTTTAACTAGAACGCATAAATAGAATAGCTTCTCAATGAACGTTTGGTTGTACATGTAGTATGAATGCACCGAATGCAAAACAAAAACCAAAACTAAAAACCAAAAACCAGTAGTATAAGAGAACCAACAGTTCAAAACGAGGACCGAAAATTGTGATTCAATACCTGAACTCCAAAATGCATACATATTCACAAAATATTAAAATTGTCAAATATTTGAAATAACATAATACGGATTTTAGTTTAAATTCGTAAATTTATATAGACCACAAAAGATGACAACAGGTATATTGTAAATAAATTACTATGCACTGAAGCAATGGTGTGGAACGTTTGACAGTTAGATGTCTTCTTTATAACAATAGGGAGTCTCTTCATCAAATGTGGATGTGTTATATATTCTATACTTTGTAAGTATTTAGTTAAAATATCATGTTTCTAACGGAAAATTCATATTTCACAGATTTTTTAGATGTTTATACCCTTGTTTAAGGCATGTCCAGTTTATTTCTTTCGAATAGTGGCTTCAATAGTGTATTTTGTACGACCCTAAGTGTTAATTACAACGAATAACTTTCGGTTTCATCTTAAAAACAGCGGATCGTAAGAAGAAATAGGGTTAATGTAGCTCTTTTAAAGTACATCTCAAATTACAAGAAAACAATCTTGCCCAATCTCTGTGTAAAGCATCGAGCAGTGGACCCGGAAATTCTAGAATAGAGGGTCACCAGACTAAAAGGGGAGATTTGTCAATAATCTGCACGAAAGTTACAATATTTACAAAGGAAAGCCGGGGGGGTTATATATCCCCATGGACACACCTTCTGGTTCCGCCACTAAAGAAAGTATAAAACAGCGAAATTAACATTCTTGTTTAAAATCTTTGATACATGTACATTAGCATTCATGGAAGTCTATATTAAAACTATCATTGTTATAATTACCATAATGATATGTTAATTTCATTCTCATGTTTTATTTTCTAATTGTCACATATAAATTTGACGAATTAGTTAAACAATGACCGAAAATTTAAAAGATCATCAGTTTATTTAGCACTTTTAAATGAACGTCAAAAATACATCGAAAACAAGGTGCCTGTTTGAAAAGATGCCAATTGATGCAAAACTATATATATGTCAAGTTGCTATTTTACACGGGTCTGCTGATAGCTTTATAGCAATCAATGACATGATTTTTTAATGTGGAAAGCAAAAAGGCATTTTATCGATTCGCATTATAGTACATGGATGGTTATCGAGTCAATCCAAATTCAATAATTAACTTTTTTCAAAATCGTCACGACAAAATACCTTTTTTTTTGTTACTAGCATATTAACCATATTTACATTTCTTTCTTGTGTTTACCAGTTTTGTCGTTGCCTTTCGGACTTTTGACACTCGAGTGCACACTTATTTAAAGCAGAAATCCTTCAGAATAGTTCTTCTCTTTTAATTTTGCTGCCAAAAGACCTTTTCACCAAAAATTAGAATCAAAATGGGTCTTTTCGAACCCACCCTCTTCAAATTAAATGGTTGGGTCCATGTCAATGAAGTATTTCCAATATTGAAATTTTGAACAAACGTATATTTGCGCCAATACAATTATATAACCCTTAACTAACTAACAAAACCGCATTATTGTAAATGTTTGAATTGTCAATATTAACATGTTCATGTATTTTATACTAGTTGTATTTAATTGTTGTTTTGTACCAGTGCCGATTCATCACTTCATAGATAACAGAAAGATGTTGACCACATATTAACTTTGACAGAATGAAAGGCTAAGTGGACATAAATGTCAGAATAAGGTTAATTAAATCAAATTGCTATTTGTTTACTTGTATATCCAAATACTTTCAAAATAAATACAAGGCTTCTTTCTAAATATTTATTAAAACATAATTTTTATTGGGGGGGGGGGGGCTATATATAAATGAAAACTTTTACTAATGATTAAGATATCTTCATGCATTCTAAGGTTTTCCATTATGATAGTAATCCTATT
The DNA here is from genome assembly GCA_963971305.1 of Arcuatula senhousia. Taxonomy (NCBI): domain Eukaryota; kingdom Metazoa; phylum Mollusca; class Bivalvia; order Mytilida; family Mytilidae; genus Arcuatula; species Arcuatula senhousia. The sequence continues at coordinate 55,183,947 of OZ020306.1, forward strand.
ATGATATATATGTCAAGACCAAACAAATCTAAAGAAAAAATTGAAATATAGATTTTGAACCTTCAAATAAAACAGGTTTTGGTAACAAAAATTGTGTTTTGAAAACCAAATATCAAACCAACTTTACTTGAAGTCTTGGTTATAGTCCATCTCCAGTGAACCCTTCTAATTGTTCTTACCAGTTCGGGTCTTTATAGACAGCTACTATCTGTTTTAACTTGGTCAATCGCCAAATTAAGACCCGAGACATTGACTGTTCAAAAATTCAAAGGAAGCCATTATCTTAATTTGAGTCTTCCATTCACCCCAATATTATTGGTCTATGTCCAGAAATGAGTCTTTCGTTGATAATTTTGCCAATTGGGATGGGTTCGAATCTTAAATAAGTCTTGTATTTGTAGTCTTGGGTCGCTGACTGTATTCCATTGTGATTTTTAAATTGCCGTTTCTTTATGTTGGTTGAGTTTCAATTAAGTCTTTGTAAGGCTCAATTTGTTATGAGTTTTGTGGTTGTACATGTACATACAGGTTAATTCGTTTTGTTTGTTTCAGAGATTTTACCAAAGGATTATAGCCATATCTTGCATTCGTCAATTTTCTTCTAAGATAACAACATGGGAACAGACAAGAAAGACCGAGATATAGACACTCGCGACATTCCTCTTACTAAATTTCAAATCTTAAGAAACGTCCTTGTTATAAGCTTAGGATTTCTTTTCCTTTTCACATCTTTCCAATCTCTTTCAAATTTACAAAGTACCCTCAACAAAGAAGAAGGCCTAGGGACAGGAGGGCTTTCTATCATCTACGGAGCGCTGGTAGTGTCATGTATGTTTGTTCCTTCATTTGTGATTAATCACCTGGGATGCAAATGGACCATTGCCGCATCCATGGTGTGTTATATTTTGTATATGGCAGCAAATTTCCACGCCGTATGGGGCCTTATTGCACCCGCTTCCGTTATTATTGGATTAGGTGCTGCCCCCTTGTGGTCCGCTAAATGTACGTACCTAACGAGAACTGCTGTCTGGTATTCTAAATTGACAGGTACAACAGAAGATGACGTCATCAATAGATTCTTTGGATTCTTTTTCATGGTTTTTCAGACAAGTAAGTATTGAAAGCTTGCATCCAAGTCAAATTGTTTTTTTTCATGATTACAAAAAAATGTTTGTAGTTATGTATTGAAAATTATATCATACCAATATCAAGGATTGAAGAAAAATATATCCTTCAAAAATACAATATTTATATAGTTCCATCCTTTTCGAAAAAAAAAATAATTGAGTCCAGGTTTCTTCCCCGTTGAAAGGTCTTATTTAAAAAAAAAAAGATAACATTCTATATTTGTTGCTTACCTATTAGCATCACGACGGGTGTGCTTTAGCAGGCAGGTACCGCTTACTCTTCCGGAGCACCTGAGTTCACTCTTGTTATTACTTGAGTTCGCCTTGCTGATTTCCGTTCGGTTGATTTTATGTTTTGTGTTTCTTCGTGCTGTAACCGGTTTTGTCGTTGCCCTTTCGGACTTTTGAAACTCGAAACCCATTGGCGCCTCTTTGCTTCTTTCAAGGCTTGGTAGCTTGAAAAATACTATGATTTTTTGTTTGGCCTTAAATTTTTCACTACTTTTTTATTAAATAATGTTCAAATTCCCGTCTGCTATGGTTAATCCAACACTGCATCAATAGTTTCAGGGTGTTTGTTTCAACATTGGGCAAGGATTCCATGTTCAAGAAACCAACCAGGATTTCTTTTTTTCATTTCAGGTCAGATATGGGGAAATCTGATATCATCACAAATTTTTAGCCAGCGAGTTGACGAAAACTTTACATTAAGCGCCGATGAGTTGTCTAAGTGTGGAGCTAACTATGATCCTGGCTTACCAGTCAATAATACTAATCTAGATAGACCAGAATTATCTAAGGTACGTAGTTTTCAGCCGGGATAATCGCTGACAGTGGCACAAAATTTGTTTTATAAAATTACTGAACTTTGATGAATAATCTCAAATGTCCAAGAAAATAAAAACAAAACAATTAAAAAAAGACATACTGAAGAACTGTAAGATCGACATAGTTTTGTACAGAAATTACAAAAGAAACGATGGTTTGAACCAGGTATTATAGCGACAATACTCTCTTCCGTTGTTACCCCATCACAATGTTTTGGTTCTAACACAAAACACAGCACCAGTGAACACGATTGTGCATGAGATACGAACGGGTTATTAATGTATTCATCGCTGTTTAAAAATAACTAATCAAAACCATAATTTTCTTAGAAAGATATATTTTGTTTTTATAACTATACCCTACACTTACAAATTTTAGGTATACACATTGTGTGGAATATACTTAGCTTGTGCAACTGTTGGTTGTCTGATCATTGTATTCTTCCTGCAAAACGTTCCGGTCCACAATGAGGACAAAGAGAAAGGAAAGTTTTCCGCCCATCTGCTAGTGGAAACTTTCAAACATTTCTGGAGATCCCACTACCAGAAATTGTTGGTGGTCCTGACGATGTACAGTGGAGTGGAGCAGGCATTTATAGCAGGAGATTTTACCAAGGTAAGGACAGACTTTTTTAATTGATTGATATTTGCTTTATGTCCTGTCGCGTGGATAGTCATCATCAGGACACAACCAATAACAGAGTAGAGATATTTTTAATGCGATGATTGACTGCTTTGGCCCCGGGCTTTGACCTGAATGCTCTGGTCTGCATATTTGTGCCGCAGAGAATAATAATAAAAAAACAATTCTGAAGAAATCAATAATAGTTAGATTAAAAGAAGAAAAAAATATGAAAGTGATTTTCTAACATATATGTTAAAAAGAAAAGACGAAATCGTTTTTCACCGGCTTTTCTGATTTTTTTTTTAACATTACACAGTCTTGGGTGTCGCTTCTAATTAAAAAAAATATATTTCTATTTTTTATTTTTCAGTCGTACGTGAGCTGTGTTATTGGTATCTGGAACGTCGGTTACGTCATGATCTGTTATGGCGTCGTTGACGCTATTTGTTCCTTTACCTTTGGTAGATTGGTAGAGTTGGTAGGGCACATTCCATTCTTTGCATTAGGTATAATATAAAATAAGTTAGTTACTTACTTAGTTACTGCTTTACCCCAAAGCTTGATTTCGGTTATATCCGGGAGATGAACACAATGAAGATGAAATGATGATGAAGTGGATTAAGGGGGTACACAAGGTCAACCAAGGAGAGCTTTGACTGCCACTAGAAAAAAGAGTGATTGGTCGGGACGGGAAATTTGACCTTCTTCGTTGGGATCCTACGGACCCTACTCTTATCGAGACCTTCAAGAGGGTTTTAACGTGAGGAACGCACACTTTTCCCAACACGGTGCACCAATAAGGTTTGCGATCAGGTTTTCCGCATTTTATTCTAACGACCCGGCATTCATCATTACAGGACTGTCCCATTGGACCACCTTGGGCACACATCCCTGTCACTTTGTGGGCAAAGCGGCCTGACCCGATGTCAGGTTTCTGAACGCTCTTCAGTTTGCTTTTATCGACAAGATTAGCGCTTCTGTGGGTCTATTCGCTACCCGATAGCCACATGGGTTGATATATAATTAAAACAAGAACAAGAACTTTTTACCTATGGCATAGTTAAGATGTTCTGAACTTTCAGTCTTACAAACATTTTGTAACAGACCTTTTTCACTACACTGCAACTCTCAATATGCTATCTGGCACAGGTCTTTTTAAACTGTGGTGAAGGTAGCATATCATTGATAGCTCCGTTTTAAAGAAAAGAAACACAAATGTTTGTAGATTGAATTCTCAACTTGAGCAGTTTTCAATACAGTGAAAAGTCCTAATATGCTCGGTAATTATTTGGAAAAAATACACACACACTTTGCTTTATTTGCATTAACATTAGACTATGTCTTTATACTTTTTAAGGTAAAACATATTAGCTATGCTATATTTTTCAGCATTCTTTGTACACGGAGGAACTCAGATTGCCCTCCTACTGTGGCAACCCAGTCAAGAACCACAATACATCTTCTATATCATTGCTGGACTGTGGGGGTTAGGGGATGCAGTAATACAAACTCAAATTAATGGTGGGTAAAATAAAAATCCTTATCTATTTATATTTAATGTTTTATTAGTTATCAAGAGAACAAAAATCATAACATCTTTAAAACGCAATAATCAAAGATATTTTACTTACGAGAAGCAACTATAATTTTCCAAAAAAGAAGGAAGCCCTAAATTTTAAGTTTGCTGTTTTTAGTTCCACCCTAGGTTGCAAGTGAATTTAAGACAATTGGATTATTTCCCTTCTGTTACTGTCTACAAATTCTAAATTTTCAACATAGTATCAAGAATGTCTCCTGTTGTTTACCAGATTTCTTTCCTTATACAATACTTTGTCGATATCCTCGGTGCTGGGTTTGGCCTCCGAGGCCCCTTTCCATCTTGCTTTTCAGATTATATTTTTTAATGAATTTTTTTTTGTTCTCGATGAACTGAATACGGTTATATAGTCGTGACTATAGGCTTTAGAACCTCTGGAGCGACTTTAAAAATACTCGCTGTGTGTCATGGGTAGTCCAGCCCTTGACACACCACCGCCAGAGTTAGATGCTTCAATTACTAAAGAACTGGAGACAGGAACTGTGTCCCACCGAGGGGAAGTTCTGGTCGGAATTCGGGACACATGTTCTCGTCGATTAAAATGCTGCTAATTATGATTAAGTTATGAAAAAGCATATACGCCACCTACATAACCAAATAGATAGGATTGTTAGTGACAGGTTTAATACTTTATATTACGGCCATAAAACCAAAACAGAAGATTAATTAATTGTAACAAACACTCTTGACACATAGCTTTATATCTTTTTCAGCACTGTATGGTTACCTGTTTACTGACAACTCGGAACCTGCATTCGCCAACTACCGACTCTGGGAGTCAGTAGGGTTTATCATAGCCTTTGCCTGGAGTAATTTTCTCGTGACATACATAAAACTTTACATTTGTTTGGGATTCCTAACTGCCGGTATGCTCTTGTATGTTGTTGTAGAGGTTTGTGATAGAAGACACAAGAAAAAGGGATATGATTTGTAAATGTCGTGTTAAAGTTTTTAGTTTTTATATGTGTTCAGCAATTATGCTGTGATGTGTGTTGAATATTGTAATTACTGTATGGTGTAGTTTTTGTCTCGCCTGCGAAGCAGAGCGGGACATAGGTGTTACTTTACCGGCGGCGGCGACGGCGGCGTTAACTTTTTGGAAAAGTTTTATGAGCACCTCCATATCTCAAGAACTATAAGTCCTAGGTTGATGAAACTTGGTATGCATATGCCCCAGTAGTAGCTTAGTACAGTTGCATCCTCATCTTTTGACCTTGACCTTTATTTTTCAGTTGAGTGACTTTGACAATTTTCAATACATATAATAGCAATGGAAAAGTTTTGCGAGCACCTCCATATCTCAAGAACTATAGGTCCTAGGTTGATGAAACTTGGTATGCATATGCCCCAGTAGTAGCTTAGCACAGTTGCATCCCCATCTTTTGACCTTGACCTTTATTTTCCGGTTGAGTGACTTTGACAGTTTTCAATACATATAATAGCAATGGAAAAGTTTTGCGAGCACCTTCATATCTCAAGAACTATAGGTCCTAGGTTGATGAAACTTTGAATGCATATGCCCCAGTAGTAGCTTAGCTCAGTTGCATCCCCATCTTTTGACCTTGACCTTTATTGTTCCGGTTGAGTGACTTTGATTATTTTATTGCATATATTTGCAATGTTTAAGTTCTATAAACATCTTTTGATCTCAGAAACTGAAAATCCATGTAAATTCAAAATATAGTGGAAGTAAGAAAGAATAATTGTTTCTGATGGTGCCGGCAGGCGAGACATACTTTAGTGTTAACTCTTGTTGTTTTAAATGTAACTAACAGAGTTCCTACAAATAGTATTTAGTTATAAACTTAGGTGTAATAACAAAAAAGGAAGTCTGTTCTACAATGTTAAAAAAAGATGTTTGTCACCATTTTTTTTAAATAAATAAATGTATTTTAACTTTTAACTGCATTCGATGTTTAGAATTATAACACAAAGTGGATAAGACTCCAAAATTCATCTTCTAAAACAACTGATTCATCTATGATAAATATTCCTTAAGCAAAAAAATACCTAAGGGCCTTTCGATGCTCAAAGCCCGTACAGAGAAAAAACCTAAAGAAACTGTAGACAATGACTATGTACGACAAACAAAACTTAACTGCACACAACGACGCCAACTCTCGTAAACAACAAATTGTATAAACTCAGGTGCTCCCTCCTGCTTGTAATACACCTCTCGCCGCCTTTTCAATTTTCGATTTATGCGCTACACCTACTCCTTCACAATATGAGGAAGGATGTGATCGATGGTCCTATTATCAAAGACTTACTTTGGACTCGTATTTGGTGAATCTCATTGTCAAATTCGTTGTTCGTTTTGGGAAATGTTTGAAGTAGTGTTTTGTGTTCTGTACTTTTAATATACGACACAATGTTTTAAACCAATGGCATTCTAATGGAAACACCATAAAAAACCCACAAAAACATAAACAACAATCTACGAAACAAAACGATAGTGAACTCAGATGCTTCAGACAAACGCATAGTAGTACCCATACAGAACAAAAACACTACTTCAAACATTTTGTAAAAGGAATAATGAATTAGAGTTTCACCAAATAGTGTACTCATATGCTTCAAACAAACACATACATGTTCTAGTATCCATCTGGCAGTTTTAAATACAAGTACCACAATCTCGGAATTCTTTCATTTTAGTTGTGGTTTTCGCAAAACATGTTAAGTCTTTGAATTGGAAGATTGTTTGATACCTTTGGATTTTGTTCTATGTTCCACAAATTTTAGTTTGTTTGTGAGGAAACGAGGAGTGGGGGGCTTTTAAGCGTTTCCAATGTTTCACGTATAGAGGAAGCGGGCGCCAGACACAGTTTTAAATAATTCGGCATAACATGTATTTTGTTTTGGTCACATTTACTAGGAAAACTAACTCTACGTAGAAAGTTAGATGAACTTATGAAGCACTTCCTGGTGACAAAATGATTGATAAATAACCGAAATACAGATAATAGTCATGATAGTAGTACAAGATAATAGTTTAAAGTAGGTTATATCACTCAGAGTAAATATCATATCTTATACATATTTGATGTCGTATTTCCCATTCATCTACCCTGTGTAAACTTTTCATTCATATATATATAAAGATAGGATGGAAGTAATGATGGCTTCTTTTACATCAGAATATTATCATGTATCGTGTAAACGTATATACTCAACATATCATCATGGTGTCTTTTACGTCAGATTATCATTTATTTATTATTTGGTTGTTTTATGATATACTCTTTTTATACTCTTTGAAAAAGACCATCACACTTTTATGCACCAGATCTTTACTTAAAACTAAGATTAATTTAATATGTATGAACACGCAAAACGAAACGTCCAAGGAAACTAAACAATACTGTGCCATCTTTACAGACAGACCTACAGTGCATCCATAGTCAACAAAGGGGACCTGGCTGCGACCATCAACGTGTTTTGAAAGGCGTATTATTCGAACAAAGTTGCTTTTAATATTTGGTGCTGCAGTGGATTCCTTCTTTTATTCACATTTAGATTTTATTAGACTACTACCTAAAAAGTGTGTGTGTGTGTGTGTGTGTGTGTGTGAGTGTAGGGGGGTATATAGTGATAGTGGTGTCTGTTCGTGTGTGATCCTACCGTTACAGAGAACCATATGTTATCCCAAACTCCCCCAAAACCTTTCAATAAACTTTTACACAATCTTTGTGACATAATGTAGATGTGCACGGCTTATTTAAAAATTTGATCTGATGGATTTTTCGGGTTTCCCATAGCAAAACATAAACGTAGCCATCTGACGACAAGAGAGAACCTATCTTTTATCTGCAACTATTCCAAAACCCCTCTCAATGGTTTTTCATGAAACTTTACACGATCTTTGTGACATACTAGTAATATAGATGTAAACCTCCTATTTTAGAATTTGATCTGACGGATTTTTTTAGGTTTCTCCTAAACCCCCAAATAAATTTTCATGAACGTTGTGGCATAATGTAGATGTGCACTTACTGTTGTAAAATTTGACCCGATTGATTTTTTGGGACAGGAGTATTTATTTGAGAGCAGCTGCTCATAGTTTTTCTAGTTAGGGCCCCGCAACTTTGTTGCGGACGCCCTATAGTAATCAGTCTGTCCGTCCGTGCGTCCGTCCGTCCGTCCGTCCGTCCGTAACAAATTCAGTTTTCCGGACTTTTTTTCTAAATGCTTATAGATAATGAACTGATTTTTGGTATGTGAGTTTACCTTGATGAGTTACAGATCAAGTTTGAGTTTCGTGCCAGTCCACAATTTTTTATGGGAGTTATGGCCCTTTGAACTTTGAAAATTCACTAAAATTTCAGTTTTCCGCACTTTTTTTCTAAACGCTTATAGATAATGAACTGATTTTTGGTATGTGAGTTTACCTTGATGAGTTACAGATCAAGTTCGAGTTATGTGCCGGTCCACAAATTTTTATGGGAGTTATGGCCCTTTGAACTTAGAAAATTCACTAAAATTTCAGTTTTCCGCACTTTTTTTCTAAACACTTATAGATAATGAATTGATTTTTGGTATGTGAGTTTACCTTGATGAGTTACAGATCAAGTTTGAGTTTCGTGCCGGTCCACAAATTTTTATGGGAGTTATGGCCCTTTGAACTTTGAAAATTCATTAAAATTTCAGTTTTCCGCACTTTTTTTCTAAATGCTTATAGATAATGAAGTGATTTTTGGTATGTGAGTTTACCTTGATGAGTTACAGATCAAGTTTGAGTTTCGTGCTGGTCCACAATTTTTTATGGGAGTTATGGCCCTTTGAAATTTGAAAATTCAATAAAATTTTTATGGGAGCTATTGCACTTTGAAGTTAGAAAATCCATTGCAATTTTATTTTCTACACTTTTTTATTGTTCCTTGTAGATAATAAACTGATCAAGTTTAGGTATTCATTTGTTTGACAAATTGTTACCAGTGACTGAAATATGAGGCCGGTAGCGGGGCCCTTGGAGATGGCTATCATCTCCCTGGTATCTAGTTCGTTTTGTGTTCAATCAAATCTATCATGCCTTATGACTTGTTTAAATGTTTGTTTTTATTCATTTTTTTCTTTGTTAACATTTAAGACAAATGTTAAAAATATTGTACTTTTTTACAATAAGTCGGAAAACATCAATAAATCAACAAGGCGCAAGACAAGAACCAAATAATCATCATTATCACTTGTCCAGAAATTCATGAAAGAGTAACAGTCACAATACTAATTCAATCACCCTTTTTGGACAACAATCGAAATCAAGTACGTTTAATGGAGGTACTGAATACCAAAGATGGTTAGAGGAAATACGCCGGAGATCCGGAAAGGGGTACAGATTTGTTTTAGTGAAAATTGTCCTTCGGCATTTTGAAAAAAAAATTGTTTACATGTAAATAACAAAACTATCCTTTTTCGGTAGCTTATAGTTTGTCAATGCATGTGTAGTGGGTGAATTTGCGGATTTAATTTAGTACACACAAAGATTGTAAACATATTTGTCAAGATAAATCAATCCCAACGCATTTTACGTCTTTACCTATTCTTTAAGATGTCTATAACAACGAAGGCACTTCAATTTATACCTATGTTTGATTTATACTGCAAAGGTTAAGTTTACTTCCTAGTTTTGCAGAGCGTGACTTTACAAAACGTTTTACATCAAGATGTTTATACTTACTTGTATATTCTAAAATATGAATTCGGTCGTCCGATTTTTTTTTTATTGTCGATCTCGTAACCAATATATTTATAACAGTAAAGAAATATAATGCTTCACCTTATTCAAATACTACTGACCCCATAATTGGGTCGCAGAACATTGCAGATTCAAAATCTTTATTTTTATTATTTAGATAGTTGATCAATTGAGATCTGATAGATACACACATTTTACAACAGAAAATGAAATGATGTTCATCTTCTACCATATTACATTTTAATCATAATCAAAGCTTTTGTTTGTCCCCGTCATCTATCTGGATTTTTTTGGTTCTATGTACAGAAATGGGATTTTCGTTGATAATTAAGGGATTGGTTTTAAATCTTAGGTATTGCATTTTTAGTCTTGGGCCAATGCAAGACAACAAGCGGCAACCTCTGGTCGTGTTGAAGACTGCTGGCTGTTTTCCATTGTGACTTTTTAGCTCACCTGACCCGAAGGGTCAAGTGAGCTATTGTCATCGCCATGCATCCGTCGTCCGTCGTCTGTCGTCCGTCGTCGTCCGTTACTTTTTAAAAAATCTTCTTCTCTGAAACTACTTAAGGGAATTTATCAGGGAATGATGTTTAAAAATTGTATTCGGCTTTTTGATTTGTCAACAAACATGGCCGCTGTTAATAAAAATAGAATATGGGGTAAAATCACATCCAAAGGCTCATAACTTGAAAACTAGAACAGATAGAAAAAAATCTAAAGGATCTTAGGCTGTTCAGAATCAAAAGCTCTACAAAAGTCTCTATTGGGTCGATGTTGTCAGATGACCCCTTAGAGGGGTTATGGCCCTTTGATGGTGAAAAAATAGTGATTTTTCGTGTTTTTGGCCTATAGAATGAAAACTATTGCAGATAGAGAAAATCTGTTGCTTGCTTAAATGTTAAGTTCTTTTAGCTCTACAAAAGTCTCCATAGGGTCAAAGTTGTCAGATGACCCTTTACAGGGGTAACAGCCCCATAAAGGCGAAAAATAGTGTTTTTGGCCTATAAAATGAAAATTATTGCACATAGAGAAAAGCAGTTTGCTTGCATAAATGTTCAGCTCATTTAAATCTACAAAAGTCGTCATAGGGTCAGAGTTTTCTGATGACCCCTTTTAGAGGTTACAGCCCCTTAAAGGCGAAAAAATGTGTTTTTGGCCTATAAAATCAAAACTATTGCAGATAGAGAAAAGCTGTTGCTTGCTTCAATGTTCAACTCATATACCTCTACTAAAGTCTTCATAGGGTCGAAGTTGTCAGACGACCCCTTACAGGGGTTACAGCCCCTTAAAAGCAAAAAATAGCGTTTTCGGCCTATTAAACGAAAACTATTGCAGATAGAGAAAAGCGATTGCTTGCTTAAATGTTCAGCTCATTTAGCTCTACAAAAGTCTCCATAGGGTCAAAGTTGTCAGATACCCTTTATAGGGGTTACAGCCCCTAAAAGGCGAAAAAAGGTGTTTTTGACCTATAGAATGAAAACTATTGCAGATAGAGAAAAGCTGTTGCTTGCTTAAATGTTCAGCTCATTTACCTCTACAAAAGTCTTCATAGGGTCCAAGTTGTCAGATGACCCCTTATAGAGGTTACAACCCCTTAAAGGCAAAAAATAGTGTTATTGGCCTATAGAATGAAAACTTTTGCAGATAAAGAAAAGCTGTTGCTTGCCTAAATATTCAGCTCATTTAGCTCTACAAAAGTCGCTATAGGGTTGAAGTTGTCAGATGACCCCTTGCAGGGATAACAGCCCCTAAATAAACATGTTTTCATGTTTTTGGCTTAAATAATGAAAACTAAAGCAGATAAAGAAAAGTGGTTGCTTGCTTAAATGTTCAGTTCATTAAGATCTTAACAAAAGTCTCTATAGAGTCAAAGTATTAACTTGATAAAATATTTTAAATCTGTCTGCCCGAAGTCAAAAAATGCTAAAACAAACGTTTACATCTAAAACTTCACTTCAAACCAGTTTTTTTATTGGGAATGGGAAATTACATCAAAAACGTTGATCACACCATCTGGCCGACCCACAAAGGGAAACTACTCTTGCAAAAATGAAAATAAAAGAATCGGAATCGGGATTCCAGATGACTTTTTGAAAAGGGCTTATTAAAAAGATAAAGCCGACTTTTCTTTTGGCAACGATTTACAAAGAAGTGATTTACGAATGTAAAAAAGCTGGAATAGTTCAATAGATTATGAAATTTATTATGCAAGATATTCTATGAACGGATTTTTTTAGCCGTTTCTTTTCTTTCAACATTTTATGCAATCGTTTAACAAAGCACTGTGCTCCCTTCTTGTTTCAAAAGAATTAAAGATTCATGGCTGTTTAACTCCGCAAGCCTCGCCGCAAAAAGCCCCATTTGAAATAAATATGAAAATAACAATTCAGTTAACAATAAACATAAGCCTATTTTCTGTATCAGTACTGGATTAAGCTCCGCTTTTCAAACTTTTGGTACCAGTACATCTCTTTTAGTACCTTTCGTTTCTTCCTTACTGAATATGTTTGAGCTATTTGGGTACGAGTGCTTTTCTTTTGGTTTTCGACCTTCCAATATTTTGATTTAATTGCTGCTGATGAGAGGTAACTCCTTGAAATGTACATATACATGTACAACAAAATTAACCGTAGTATTTGAATCAAAACACAAAAGTAACTGGAAGGTCAGTACTAGAAACTAACCAGACCTCTGGTTCATGTATAAATATCTGAGGTCAGTAGGTACAATAATATGATAGTTTGACGTTAATCAGACTAAGCTGCGGGTTGCTTTCTCTTTACAGCCCTCGTTTTAGCACAAATTAAAACCAACAATACCACTCAAACATCCCGGCCAATGAAAAGTAAGATGTTGCCACTGGGGTCAAAAGTTCTGATAAACGATGTCGCAACTGAGGTCAAATGTTCTGATAATCCTTCCAGATCCCTGATCTTCCTGGTTCACATGAAAATATCCGAGGTCAGTAGATACTTTGGAATGACAAGGTTAATTTCTGTGATTCTTTTTAAAAGAGTCGTAGAAATTGACACTGAGCTAGACAGGAGTCATTTAAGTTTCATTTGCACATATAATTGCAAATTTGTTGTATTTGTCCACTGTATTGTTTTGTGCCATTGGCCCTTGCTTGGTCGTAACTGTGCTGAAATTTGATTTGATTCGATTTGTTAATAAGACTTGGGATTTTGCATCTTAGGGCTTATAGCTAGATGCATTTTAGCCATCGTAGAGCCATGTTCAAAACAACAACCCATTCAACATCCCGACCGTGGTCACGATTCTTCCGTTAACCTTCCAGACCAATGGACTTCCTCGTCCACTACACATATCTGGAATCCGTAGATACATTGGAATGTTATGTTGATGTTAATATTTGATGTTTGGGGTCTAGCTGAAAACTAAAACTAAAGCTTAAACCAAATATCCACCAAGCAAATGTGAATAGGCTATCTTTATTACTTTAAAGTGTTTTGTTTATTTATGAAAATCTTCTTTTTTATAATAACACATGTACGAAAAAATATGAAATTTAAAGCAAATAATGCAGATAACTAACACGAACAAACAAAATAATAATGATTAACATGTAGTAATTATACCCAAGGTTGCTTAAACAATCTTCATCCCTCGGAAGCTTTATAACCTTGAAGGTTATATGTTCTCCTAGCCTCCTAGCTTTTAATATCCCCGCATCTATGGTTGGGGGTATATTGTTTTACCTTTGTTCGTCCGTCTGTTTTCCGTCCGTCCGCCCTGCAAGTGTTTAAGACTTTATTGCCACATGCTAGTAGATATTGACTTGATTTTTGGTATGTGAGTCTATCATGATGAGTTACAGATCAAGATTGCAATTTATTCCGGTCCGTTGATTTTCGCCAAAATTATGGACCTTGACAGTTTTCTGGATCTTTTTCTACAATTTTGAGTCAATTTTTCCATACATCTGTGTCTTGCATACATAAAACACCTTAGCTACCTGTAGTTTTATGATGTCGATGAATAAGTCTTTTACATTGTATACTGGGCAGCTGGGGGCATAACATTTTCTACATAGTTTATCTATCGATAACAAAGCTCACCTTGTAGTGCAGTATTTTCAATAAGCGGGAATTGACTTCCGAAGCAAGCATCATTAGGTGTAATATGGTTGATTGGGCATAATTACTCTGAAATGGAGTTAAACCATCAAAGTTTTAAGTCGAAAAAGGAGGTCACAGCCAATATGATTATGCTGTACTTTCCAGTAAGCATGAAGCCTGCTAAGCATCTGTATGCACACCTACTATACCAATACGAGTGATGTGTCGCATGATGTAAGCAGGAATGGACTTTTTGATGTAAATTCTATAACCTAAGGTTTAACTCCCTCCATCGTAGTTTGGCCCTTAGCTATATAGTTGGATTTTGCTTGGTTTTATGTGTTTTGAATATCTTTTGAATTGTTATTTCCTTTGTTTGGTCTCTAGTGCTGCTGATGAGGAATAATTGTCTTAAATGCCCATACAGCTCATAAAAATTAATTGTAGTTGGAGTAAGCATCATGTTCATTTACTCCATATCCTTTCATAAATTATTTGACAATTCCCCTGTAAGTGATAATCTATTACATCCAGCATCCGAAGGACCTACATGTACCATACCATAATATGGTTGGTGTGACGCTTGCCAGTAAACGGGATTTAATTTTAACCACGAATCTTCTGTGAGTGGAGACCGTACGCCGACGCTCGGGTATTACATAAGCCCTTCATTTCGCGAGGATGTGCTAAAAGGGCTTACAGTTTTTAAACCAACACTGCTTCTGATTCAAATACAATAGCACAATTTCCGATTTGAATAACCACGGAGCTCACTTGTATCAATAATATGCTCTCAAGTTCGAATGTTTCATGCAAAAAAGTCCCTTGGTTCAACATGTGGATACAATCAACTTACCCAGCGGGCACTCAACGTTGTTTCAACGTTGAAAATAGGTTGAAATAAAGTTGCAACGTCGGTCAACCTATTTTAAACGTTGAAACAACGTTGATAATGTAAACGTTACAACTCAACACGTTGATTCCACGTTGAAAAGAAGTTGACAGTTTCAACGTGTACATAGGTTTAACTATCGACGTTGAATCAACGTTGATGATTATAACGTTACATTTCAACACGTTGATTCCACGTTGAAATAAAGTTGACAGATTCAACGTTTATATAGGTTTAACGCCCGACGTTGAATCAACGTTGATGCTTAAAACATACCATTTTAACACATTGAATCCACGTTGAAATCAGGTTGCAAGTTTCAACGTTGAGAATAGGTTAAGTTATCGACGTTGAAACAATGTCGACAATTTCAACGTCGCGCATACAATGACGAATACACGTTGCAATTTGATTTGTAGCTAACCCTTTTAACGCATTGCATTAGATGTAGAGAAAAACTATTTTCTAATTCTTTTATATTCAGGAAGCACAATCCCGAATGAGACTATCAGAGAAAAAAGCACCACATATATACACATTTTTTAAATATTGTGAACTTTAAAGAGATGATTGGCGTTCGAAAAGAAGTAAGAAGGGGGCAAAGCAAAGATGAAAAATCAGCTTAAACTATATGCAAGCTGTTTTCCATTGCGATTTGTTTTCCTAGTTGTTGTTTGTTTTTAGTTGTTGAGTTCTCTTTTTCCTGTATGTTGTTTGCCTTGCCCATACATGTTAATGGTACATTTCTTGACTTATTTAGTTTATGCTTAATTCGATTTCGAGCATCCTTTGATATCCTTGCTTGAAAAGTCGCGGGGGTATATAGTGATAGGAGTGTCCGTGTGTCCGTAGGTCCTTCAGTTACATCTCGGGGTACCAATCTTTATCATCAACACCTCATCAACCCCTTGAACAATTTTCATGAAACTCTTATCTTTGTGACATAATGTAGTTGTGCACCTTCTACGTATTCAAAAATTTGATCCGTATTATTTTGGCTTCCCATAGCAAAACATGGACCTGTCTGCGTGACTTTAAAGGGTACCCATTTCTTATCTGCAACTCCTCCTAAACCCCTGAATGGATTTCTTTAATAAACTTTCGCTGTGACATATTGTCAAATTGCCATGACTTCTTATAATATTAAATGTCTTCCGTTTTAGGGGCAGGGTTATTCATTAGCGAGCTGTTGTTCACAGTTTTTTTCCTTGCTTATTTTAGACTGCGTGGTCATATATTAATAGCGCAGAACTTTGCGGTCTGAGAAACTGTGGATATAATATGATATTAATTAATCGATGTGTGTGTGTTTTATGTACGTTGTTCTTCTCTGGTTTGTTTAGACCAAATTGATGGAATTTTATATTATGAAAAAGAAATTCGTGATCTTTTTTTTCTTTTCCTTAAAGCTTGATAGGAATCCCTGTCAACTTGCCATTTTATTGGGATTTGATTAGTGTAAATATGACAGATACTTCGGTCTACTAGCACCGAGGTTCGTGGTTCGATCCTCGTCAGGGGTAAAAATTTCATGAACCAATTTTCCGACTCTCTCTTGACACCATTTACGAGGATGGTCTCAAAAATCGATGCTAGTCCTTCGGAAGGGACGAAAAAAGGTTGTCCCGTGTATGGGAGAGAAATACCCTATGCATGTTAAAAACCCCTTTGTAGAGTTCGATAAGAGCCTAGGCTCAATCGGGGTCGCTACAAAAGCCACACTCGCAATCTGCTAGCTGGAGAGGGATCTATATAAGTATTAAGTTTGTTTCCCAATCCATACTGAATCAGTCCCCCCTTTTTATGTTTTTTAACTTTTTATATGCAAATAAACATTTGTGTCCTGTCTGGACCCCCCTCGTTGAATATTGAACAGATTTACTGTTTATAGAGGTTAATATTTTCGAATCCCCCCTTTTTGTCATCGCGTAACATTCGGATCCCCCCTTTTAGTTTCATAGATGACTAGAGTCGATAATATATAATTATATGCAAATACAAAAAAAAACTCCGAATTAAATACACTTCATAAATTATAATCATTTCGAATAATTATTATATATATGGAATAAAAAA
Organism: Arcuatula senhousia; assembly: GCA_963971305.1. Lineage (NCBI taxonomy): Eukaryota > Metazoa > Mollusca > Bivalvia > Mytilida > Mytilidae > Arcuatula > Arcuatula senhousia. The sequence goes on from OZ020306.1 coordinate 55,200,865, forward strand.
AACTTACAATTTAAATTTGTTTTATTGGGAAACCACGTGACTTTCTGTTTCACATTCCACAATCGCGCACGCGTATTCATAGAATACTCGTGCATTTCCCGCGCGTCCAGAACAAAGAAAATCAGACATCTACGGCTCAGAATTTCAATCTCAAATTTCAGTGTGAAATCAAGTAAGAAAGGTAAGATATCTTCACAGTTTTACAATATTATATTTATAATTTATTTATTTGATATGTGTTTGAGACGGACATGTTTTAAGATGCATACGGCGAGGCCCTACATGAATTTTTATCATAGTTAAGTGTTTTGACTGAATTATGCATACGTATTTTTGTTGTTTCGTGCCTTTATGGGGTCTTTTCTCAATCAATGTTGCCTCGTTGGACCTACAAATGTACTGTTAATCTGTTTGTAATTGGGCCTTAACCATGTACATTATGTGTTTGTGCCAATAAATTTGATTTGATTTGGTGACCCACTCCTTTCTTAAAAGTAATAATGACCATTCATGAAAGTGTTGTCCAAACCAGGGATGTCCAAAAAGTCAGTTTTATTTAATCCCTGGCCAAACTTGGCTACATCAGGACAGGAACATTAAATAAACACGTTTGTTTTAAAATGTTCCTGATCAGGGATGTCCAAAATCATTTTTATTTAATCCCTTGCTACATGTAAAGATCAATTGAACTTAAGCAAGACAATTTTTCAGATTCTACAAAATGAAAAGACAACATTAAAAAATAGACAATAGACAAAAGACAATATTTATTTGCATAAACACATTTACATTAAATGGTTATAGCACAAAGAATAAGCAAAAAATGTCCATAAACATTTTATAATTACAAATATATCAATATTAACATGGCATGACAAAAACATACTGTAACCAAATAAACTTGAAAAGTGTTAAATGTATACCAAAATAGACGTACATGTAGTATTCACCGGTATTATTGATATACAGGTCAATGATACGTACGTTGACCATTTTTTCAATTCTACTGAAACAAAGAATGAGAAGGAATGACATAAACTTGACTACACTACTACAAAATACCACATATCCAACCCCAACCCCTTTACTGGGGAAAAAATTGGTGTGACATATAAAAGAATTGTTGAAGCATGAACAAAGTCAGGACCCTCTCAGCCTGTCAGTGCCCCCCTTTGGAAATATCTGCATCTACATGTACAATGTATCACTATAGAGTACATAATATCTTCATTTTACATGTATATAAACCCTTCATATACATTACATTCACGCACCTACACATAGCTTCACTTGGGGATTTTATAGAACTAAATGTAGGTACATGAACATGTTGATGCATATCAATTAAATATAAACATATGTACATGTATGTATGTCAGATGAGCTTCGTTCCTTTGGATTTGGAAAGGTAATCATTTGCCTTTGACCATTTCTTCAGCTGAGAAGTGAACTTGACATTCTAGAAACATCACATTTATAAATCAAATAGCAAACTGTTTTACATATGTACATACTGTAACATGCATGTCTTAATGCAGTTACAAATTTAAGAAAAATGACAAACAATGTTACACATGATACACTTAACTTCATTCCGACAAGATATTTCATATCCCAGCCCTTCCCTCCTTTTTTTTGAAAAATTTCATTTTGGTTGGATATATAAGAATAATTGAAGCAATCAATTTAGTTGACCCCCCTAGCCTGTCAGTGGGCCCCTTTTTGAAATTACTGTATCTGTCACTTTAGAGTACATATCTTCATTGTACATGTACATGTATAAATACTTTTCATAAATAAAATTTTCATCTGCACCATCAAAATTTTACACAAGTTTACATAATTATATAGCTTCATTATGGGATTTTCTGAACTACATGTACACATACATGTAAATATGAATTAAATCTATCATATGTAATTATGTCAAAGAGCTTCGTTCCTTTGGATTTGGAAAGGTAATTATTTGCCTTTGACCATTTCTTCAGCTGAGAAGTGAACTTGACTGCATTAAAAATCAACAGTTATTTTTAAACCACTTCAGTCCCCCACATCATATATCCCCTATTTTATCCACATGTACATGTAACATGTTCTACATCATGTTCATGATCAGGTAACATTGTTTTTTCTTGATTTCGATCTTGCTTTCATATGCATTTAACTGTCTTATAACCTATTGTACAATGTATGCGCATTCCCAGCACTTGTTTGTCCATCTATCAGCAATTTCTAGATGTTACAGCCAGGTAAAACACTCATGAACTAGCTGTCTTGAAAAAGATTGATTCTTAAATTTAATACAGTTTCTTTCCATACATGTACATGTACATGTATGTAAATTTCAAGTACATTGTAAATCCATGCATTGAATTATTTCATAGACCAGGATTTTTTGTTGACAGGGCCTTTTCTGACTTTGTAAAATCTAAGTTGTCCCCCACCGTTGCAACAGTCACTGATAATGTGTTGGATGTGTTTTTGTGCAACTTGATTTCATAACAAATATCTTTTTTCATAGGCTGATCCAGGGGGGGGGCCTGGGGGGCCCGGGCCCCCCCTTTCGGGCCCCCCCTTTTGGCGGAAAAATTTGGTTGAATATATAAGAAATCATTGAAGCATGACCAAAGCTGGCCCCCTCTTAGGCCAGTCAGTGGGCCCTCTCTTTTCAGAATCTCTGGATCCGCCTCTGTTTTTATTTGGTATGCAGCTTCAGGAAGGATGTCATTTTATGGGATATGTTTTTAGGATAAAAAAATCATATACATACATATATCGTATAACAAGGTGGCTCCCGCAGGGTTAAAAACGACCTGCACCTGAGGGCTTTTTAAGGGCGACTTCCGACCTACACTTCATAAAATCGACCTATGCCAAAAAAAACGACCTGCGATCTCTGCCAAAATATGCCTTTTAAAAGTGACCTTGCGACCTGAGGGGGGCACCCTGTGGGAGCCCCAACAAGCCAACCTAAAATTTTTTAACTTAAGGGTTGAATATTTTATTAAAATGTATTAAATTTAGAAATTAATTTTCAGCTATTCAATACCCCTTCTGATTCTTTTGTAATTAAGCAGCTTCAGGTACAAATGTACATGTAATCACATACATGTATGATGGGATGGTTTCAAGTCTTTTACTATTGTACAACCATTTTATTTTGATTGGAGGCCTGACAGTTTTGGTGGTCATACTAATTACATGTATGTGTGATATCATTGATTCTGAAGTATTTTTCTCTTTTACCGGACATACATGTACATGTATCCTGTAATCATGTATATTGCAATGGAAAAAGTCAAAATATTTTACTTGACCAAGTGATTTTTTTCCACATTTGTCCAGTGTCCGGCGGATATTTGTAATGACTGTAATATGATGATAATACATGTACCCCTTGAAACAGTTTGGGAGGTACAATATATATAGGTATCACCCTGTCTGTCTGTCTGTCCTCATACCTTGTAAGCGCAACTCATGATGGACATCCTAAACTGCTCGACACATTTTTATGAAATTTTGCACAAAGGAAGTAAATCATAGGAAGATGTGCCTAATTAAGAAATTTTGTCACTTTGAGATATATATCAGGGGATATAATTGACTTTGAAAGAAATTATATATATACATGTACGTATTAATATACATGTAACAGAAGGATAACAACAGCCCATTGTAAAACAAGATCTAAAGATTGACTAATACATATATAAATATTTCTTGTTTGAAATAAACAATGTAAAAGATTAAATAGAAATTAATACATTTACTGTACCTCATAATGCTGCGCTCAGCGTAGCTTTTTATTTTCCCATATACATTGTATATCATATTAGCTTTTAGAAATGCATTTTTGTCCCCCCTCCCCGTCTTGCAGCTATAAACATCTACTTCCTATTTAACAAGCAGGCTTAGATATTTAGATTTTTCCCACTCAGCGGGCCATGGACCTATAATCTGTTCTTCCATATATTTTAAGTACATGTACATGAATGTGTTAGGTTTTATATATAAATAAAATGTAAATTTCGACATCTATATATACGTACATTTTCACCAAATATTTTGTTATGTTTATAAGATCTCAATTTTTACATTTTAGGATTTCAAAGAAGGGTTCTACAAGTACAACAAAGAGACCTACTCCGAACTCTTATCAATAACTGCCAACAAACTGGTAATTATGGAAGAGTTCCAATTGAATATGATGGAAGAGCTACATGTAAGCGAGGTCAACAGTACTTCAGAGTATGAGAATGTTCTAAACAAAATTATAGGTGAGTTTAAGTGTGTTTTTATAACACATGGTTGACTTTAATTTGATGCAACTATTTCATCTTTAAGCCACATTTTCATGGAGTTTTGTTGCAAGTTTTTCTACTTATTGTAACGTGTGAATTAAAAACTTTTCCTTGCAGTTACTAAATCAAAAGAATCGTATGCAGTAAATGTAAAATTCAATTGAAAAAATACTTAAATGTACACATTATTATCTCATTATCATCTAGATTATTATTGTATCATTTATTATATACATGTATATAATTTTGATTTCAGAAAAGTATTATAAAGAAAATTGGTGGTGGGACAAAAGGGGGGTCACATAAAGAATGTGATGAAAGGGTAAGTGTTACTGGTAATTTTCTACAAATTTAACTCAAACATAAAAAGGATTTGTACATAATGGTAATACATAAAAAAATATACATGTAAAAATGTATTTGGTTATGATTTCCTACATATCCATAGTCTTTTGTCCATGTATACAGACATTTCACAAATAATCGAGGTTCAAAGAAATAGATTGAATAAATATCTATATCCAATATATATTGTACTAGGGTCTAAAGAAAACCAGAAAAATCTTACTTAACTGTCAGAAAGCAGACGTGCCATATTAACATTCAAATTTCTGTAGCCTATAGCTCCTTACATTTGGTTTCGCTTTTCAACTTTTGACTCATATATTTGTTAATATTATTAGTAAATTAGATAATGCATACATTTATAGTGAAAACCTGCATGATTTTTTTGGCTCATAATCAATGTCTTATGTTCATTATTTTACTATCATGCATGGTAATCAGTTAATCATTGACCTTGTTTAATTTTATGTGTGAAAGTGTTGAACACATATGTACCATCCCGGAAAGGTACACATATGCACCATCCCGGAAAGATTCTTTCAGTGTTGCACCTAATGGCCGACTATTGTTATTCTTTTTGACTTTGTTATGTTCTGCTAAAATTCTTATCTGATATTGTGACACCCAATTTAGCTTGCTGTACTCCTTTTACAAAATTAAAAGATTAAGCACATACAATATAATTATACTTTGATTTATTTTAATTTGTAATTTAGTTACAAAAAAATGTAGCTCAAGCCCATCGATGGACCTTAGTCCATGTACCTTACAGATTTCTCAAGTACTGTGAATAATTAAATTCAAAGAATGAGCTTTTAGCAAGTTCATAATAAATTCAATATAAATTTCTTATTTCTTTAATTTTAATTCCTGGTTTTGTCATCTCCTGGACCCCCATAAAAATAAGACTTTATCTTTATATCAATATTAGATTGGGATAAAAAAAAATGTTGTATTTATTGTGTGAGCAGCAAGGCAGTGGTGTAAATGTCGCTGGCTTTGGAATTAAAAAAAAATCAATTTATTGTATAATTGGTGTGACATGTAAAGTTGTCATTTTGTTTTACAGATGTTTGAATAAGGAGTTAATATGTTACTTAGGAGCCAAGATGAACGTCAAAGGAAAACAACAAAATTTGATTTGCAACAACTTCCCTTTTCAAGACAATAAAAAGGTAAATATAAGTAATGAAACGTGACCATGTGCTTTTGAATATACAAACAGAGTTCGCAATCTTGAAAAATATCTTCGTCAGACATAGGTCGTCAATATGGAATCTTTTGTCGGACCTTTTTTTTTTACTGGTCCTATCTATTACAACCTTCTAAAAAATACTAAAATCTACCAGACATAGTTTAAAATGCCAGACCTGTTGTAACTTTACCAGTTAGGTCTGATAAGTCCGACACATTTTGGGAACTCTGTACAAATGTATAGATATACATGTACATGTACATGTATCTAACAAAAATATCAAACATTAATATTTTGTGAATTTTTGTATTCCCTTCAAAGTGTAAGGTACATGTATGCCACTGTTGTGACTTTGAATGTATACGGTAGGAATATTCTAGAGAACAGATTTTATCATATTGTTTCTTTAATTTTTTAAAATTTTATCAGCCTTATATATATTAGAGATATATTGATTTCTTATAGAAGCATATTTAATGGGGGAACATTTTTTTCTTGCAGAAGTAATTATTCAAGTTCATCCAACAGCCACTGTTGCTATTATTGAGGATGAAATGAGTCATTTCATGAAATATGCTTGAGTTGTAGACCGAAAAAAGTAACACTGATCAACCAGAAGAACGACAGTCAGAGGAAATAGTGCAACCTCAATATTCCGATGAGAATGAAGAACAATGTTGTTGGAGATTAAGGACTTCGTTTATAACCAGCTACAATTTTGTAATTTCTATGCCCAATTATAAAATAGATGTACTTGTAAATAATAATAAGAAATTTTACATATATAATGTAAGGTTAACATGAAGTTTCTTTTCTTTATGAATTTGAGTTTGAAGAGTTTGATCATTTGTCATTATTAATTGAAAATATTTTGATTTATTAAGAAGTACAGATAGTAAAGCCATTAATAACAAGTTAGATAGAGAAAAACATGTGGAGCACCTATTCCCCACAGAAAGGGTCTATTGATTTGAATTATTGTATTATTGCATCACCATCCCTTTATTAGGACAGCACACTTTACAAGGCATACAATTTACAGCTTATGGCCTAATGACTTGAGTATTAATTAAGTGTTTATTGAGAAATGGGACCATATGCATCAGTTTATTTTCTTATAAAAGAACTTTTTTTGAAAGAAATGTATACAAAGATTCAATTGTGTAACCCAGACAGCCAGAGACATTAGTATTTATGAACTCATTCTTTATTCCATGGACAGATTATACATGTTCATATAATTTTTATGGACAAAACCTTTTGTACAATGTAAATGAATGTATAAATATATGTTTGATAAACTTTTACTTGAATTGTGTCTTTATTGATATATATGTCCTGCGAATCAGAGATAGATAGGTTTTGCTTTCTTTGCAGAGGAGTTTACTCTCAATGTTTCAAGTTGTATGAGTATCTTTATATCAGAAGGTTGAATAAACTTGCTCCTTATCATCATCTGTCCTTGAGATTGTTTTTTTTTCCAATTGAGTGACTGATCATTTTCAATACATTACAATAGCAGTATAAAAGTTTTATAAGAACTTTTTATTTCTCAGGAACAACAAGTCTGATGATCATAAAATTTTGTGGACTTTTTCATTTGTGCTTTACTAGTACATTCACCACATCTTGAAACCTGGAATTGTATAGGTGGTTCAGGAGGAGTTTTGGATTTTGTTGAAACATTCATCAGTGTTAACTTTTTTTCTAAATGTTGTTGAAAACTTGTTAATAAAAGTGGGACCATTTCCAGTATCTTCAATATGAGTGCCTTATAATTAAAATTGTTGGTTCATTGTTATATTTTTTACCAGAAAGATGCATGATAGGTTCTGGATTGGTAATCTTTAAACTATGTCAGTCATGGACTTTAAACTACAATAATAGTCAACGTTGAAACAACATTAATTGTCAACGTTGAAATAACATCGATTATCAACGTTGAAACAACATCGATTATCAACGTTGAAACAACATTAGGTGATCAACGTTGAGACAACGTAAGTTTTCAACGTTGCTGCAACTTTCACATGCAACCTAAAATCAACGTTGATTCAACGTACTGTCATGTTGAACTTCAACGTTGATTAAACGTTGAAAAAACGTTGAAGTGCCCGCTGGGTATTAGTGAACAGCGATGAAATACTATAAGAACCGCATCAACAATATGTTCTCTATAGAAATATGAATTAAAAATACATCGAAAATGAAATATTTAAATTATTATTTTCTAATCAAAGCTCACTTGCATTACATGTTTGTGTTATTATACATGTAACTGTATCTCTTTGATATGGTGAATACGTGTCTATGCATGGGTGGAGTGGTTATATGTTTAGTGGTCGATATTAAGCTTTGTCATAAATATGGAGGAAGCAGAGGAAAAACAGCATGAAAGTGGACAGCCTCTACTTCCTATAGTATCAGGTGAGCTTATCTATTCAAGTGGACAGCCTCTACTTCCTATAGATACAGGTGAGCTTATCTATACACGTTAAGAACGTAAACAGACAAATATATAGATAGACAACAACAAAGCATACAACACGATGCGTTATTAATTACATTGCGATAAAAGTTGAAAATTCAGATGAAGTTCAAAGGGGTGGTAAAGGACGGACCTCAACACGAAAACACGTGCTTCAAAAACGCTGAAAACGAAGCACGAGTTATAAAAATCGCCAAACATGAAACACGAGAAAAATGAATTCAGACAATCGAAAACACGAAATTACGTGCCTCAAAAAGGCAGAAAACGAAGCACGGGTAACAAAAATCTCAAAACATGAAACACAGGACAAAAATACAGAAAAAAACGGAGCACGAACAAACTCCCCAACACGAAAACACGAGAAATAAAAATCAAAATCACAAAAACACGTAAAATAAAAACGTCGAAAACGTAGCACGAAAATAACCCTTTACCACCCTCTTCAAATGGGATTGAGTTTGGTGAACTAGTGTTGGATTACGCCTATTTAAGAAGAGCTTGAACATGAAAGGGATGATATAATGAACATAAAAAATCGTATTTAGTGATATTATCCGGGGACTCTTTATACTATTTATATACTACAGTACGAGACAAAAAGGGCCAACCGTTGAGCGCTTAAAAGTTTCGACTGCCACTTGAAAATGGATAGGTGGGTAAAAAATTCGGCCTGCTGTAGAGGATATACTGGTCCACCTCATATAGAGGGTACTTACTACTAAATCAAGCCCCCTCTTTAATCAACTAAAAAATCAGTTTTTCAAAACCCTCTAGCCAGTTTACCTTGAGTAAAACCTCTTGACAAGTATATATTCTCAGAATCCTTAACATATATCTAGTTTGTTTACAAGTTTTCATAACACATTTAAAGCCTTATAGAGAAAAGCTATCTCCTCGTAGAAGAGCGGCCTAAAAATAGAAACGATTTACAGACAGCATTTTCAAAAAGTATAGGTCCTGGGATACCCCCTTTAAGCAAACTAAGGTCTTCTTAAAATTTAATAAATTTGGGTTGGACATGTTACAGAGATGTCCGATGTTTTAAAGATATGCAGATATTACAAAACTTTAATTTTTTATGAAAAATATTGAACCTTGAAATCACTACTTTGGGAATATTATGCGCTATTTTCACAAACGTTCCAAATTTGATTGGCCGATTAAGTAGTTGGTACCCTAGAGACCTGCAGCAGTGTTCAGCATGCAAAATGACAGCGTTCCCCATTCAACCACCTGGTGGACGCATGCTATTTGCCCAGCATCTTGGCTTGTCGTCAGGGTACTGGTTATATTGACTTTGGTGGATTTTAGCAGTTACTTAGCGCTGATCCTGACCGAAGCTGACCAAACCTGGTGTACTGTACTGAATCGTGGAACATGTCTGACCAGTAAATGCCCCGGTTGGAGGATAGGCCATAATGCCCCAACAGGGACCCGCACAGTTAGGTTGGAAAATTTCAAACATAGTGAAAACCTCACTCAGAATACAAGACTTTCATTTGTTTTGGAGAAAAATGCTTAATCTGACAGATAAGAAAACAGATATTTTTTTATGTTTTGTTTTTTGCATTTGAAAAAACAAAACAAAACAAACGTTGTTTGGAGGCTAGTGCCGTTCTGCTGCTACATGTATGTTAATCTGCAACAGTTATCGGAAAAGCTCCAAAATGCACCTCGAATAATATTACACCAGCTACACCAAAACTTAAGGGGTGCATAAATATACGATTTTTACGACCTGATTCAATAAAAAAACATTAAATGATAAAAGTAACAACACGTTAGAAACAAAATATCATGAAAAAATATTTAAAAGATTTATAATTGTCATTTTTACTCCCTAATTCCATCTGCCTACGCCTCTCGAAAGCTTAAATAGGAATTTCTTTTGATTTACGATGCAATAACTAAGAAAAAATATTGAGGTCCTTCCAAAATGACGTATATATCTATCCAATAACTGGTATCTAGCCTATATTTAATTATCAGTAGTATGGTTTCTGACGATTTTTACTTTCAAACCTATTACAAATTTATTGTTCATAATATTGACTTAGCCGGGTTATACATACCTCAAATGTAGTGCTTTATCTGGTCACATGACTCCTCCAGATTCTATATCTACTGAATTTAAGATTTTGTTAATTTTTTTGGCTCGATAAACGCTTAAGGTAAGAATGGGTTTATTATGTAATCTTGCAGTACTCTGAGTAAAGTTCTAAACAAGTTTTAATTTTTTTAGAAATTTATTATTTATAATTAGATTTTTAGATGTATAATTTATTACCAAGCAATGTAAATATATGTCCCAATTAACAAAGGCTACTTTGAAATTGGAATCTTAACCTTAATAGTTTTTTCTGTGTTATCATGGAATATTTTTAATCTCTTTTTTATATATTAAAGTTGGCACAACGAAAATCTGACAAAGCATTTTTACCCCCTTGGATACCAGCTAATTCTCTGTTTCTTACAGATAAAAGTCAATGCCTTTTTATTTTTTATTAGTCGAAAGTAGTTGAGTATAGTGGTTGAAAATAAACAAAATTTATACCTGCAGCTTTTTATGTATAAAAACTTGAAAATGCGATATCAGAAAATATCACTGACTGTCAAATATTAATTAAAACAGTGAATTGATTGTCTTTTTTGGTAAACATATCTGATACGAGATATCTAATTTATGAAAGGAAATGGAGTAAATAAACATGAGATTATAACACATATGTTAACTCCAACTACAATTAAATTTGCTTTTAAGCCCAAGAAACATATTGCAACATATGTTGAACATATGTTTGCAAAAACCATGATAATGTTTTTTTTTTTATGTACCATGCCTTTACCATGTACCAACGATATTGGACTTCTGCCCATTATTTTTGTTCAATTGGCAAGTGATGAATGGGGATGGCCCTTTTTTGTAGATTACAAACGGGACTCTAACGCTATTTTTTCTGTATGTAGCGTGTTTAAATTTGTATAATGTTATAATTTGTGATGTTATGACTGCAATTATTAATTTTTGAACTGAAATGATCTCTATATTTTAAAACTAAACGGATAGCAAAACCTCACTTCAAAGGAAAAAATGAAGCTCGAAACGCAAGACCCGTTTATGTAGACCTTCTATGTTCATCAAAACGTTTGTTGTGTCTTTTGTCTTCTTCTTTATTTTTACTTTTGTGACAACGCCAAAAACAACATATATAGGGAAATAAACAAATTGAGGCCACACACATAAAAAAAAAATAGAAAAAAGGCATCTATGACATTTCGGTCTTTTTCGTTTACTACACAGTCAGGGTCTTTGATTATAATAGCGTAGTGTAAAATATGTACTACATGACCTTTTGAAGTCGAGAGGACGTTTCCATATTGTCGCACAGTTGTTTTTTTCTTAGTGACTTCAAACCCTCTGTGAAGTATACCTTTGTTTTTAAGATCGACGGACAACCCATCCTTTTACCTAACAACTATCTCACTTGAGTGGTATTTGAGATGTAAGGTTGTTTGTTTATGTCTATCGAGATTACATCAGATCAGATGGACTACTTGGATTTTAATATTGCTGGCCTAAAACTTATGATACGGATAATTGCAGATATACATCCAAATTATATTAATATTTCTTTTGTACTATCTATTATTCACCCCACTTGATTTATATAAAATACTATAATTTCTAAGATGATACTATAGTAAAAACAACATAACTAGGACTTTTGTGTTAAATTTCTATGGATCGAAGATTCTATTGATCGGAGAGTGAGTTTTACGCCAGTGCAACGCTATATAGGTTATCCACAGGCAATGAACATGAAAAGGATGATAAAATGAACATGAAATGATGATGATAAATGAAATATGGGGCGGGATGGGAAACATTTGAGGAACCACATGAAAAGGGGAGAAGTGGGTAGGGGCGGAAAATTAAGCCTATGTGGTGCACTACTTGGCGGCCCACAAAGGGTTATTTTACGTACATGAAGCGTGACACTCTCCACACACGTTGGCCCACTATGGTCGGCGGTCAGGGTTTCCGTATTATGATAGACCTGACAACCCCCACGGACGAGGGCCACCCTATTGAGCCACCTAGGGTACACACTTGGTCGCTCTTTGGGCTGAGCACTAACCTGACGTCAGAATCCCTAGACCCTTAGTCGCCTTTTACGACAAGCTAGGCTCTGCTGTGGGCCTATTCGCCACCCAGGCCCCGCACGGGACTTCTATTGATCGGAAATAAAGTAGCAAAACTCATATGACAAACAAATACCGAGTTACATTAATCTCTCTAATAGAGAAACGTACTGTACTTTGACAGATCAAAATGATGATTTTGATTATATTCAATATATAACTAAATAATTTTGGTGCGAAAATGAAATTAAAGTTAAACGTTAAAGTAAGGGAGCGGCCATTTCAATTTTTTTTGGAGGGTGGGGTGGGGGCTGTGGATATTTCCTTTGTCCTGTCTTTTTATTTTCGCGCACGAAATTTAAAATATTTCATGTTATTATAAATTTTTCAGCCATAAACCCCATCCAGCCTTTTTTTTAAATTTCAAAGCACTGTCCTGCCTTTTTGTTTCAAGATTTTGCCATCCTGCCTTTTTATTTCAAATTTCACCATACCCCCTCCCCATTAATTATCAAATGGTCGTACTCTAAAGCAAATTTAGAAATTTTAACCAGGACAAAGTTTTGTCCGATGAAATAAATGTCCTTTTTTGAAATTAAAATGTTCTACCTTTTAAAACTAAACTTTCTCTGTAAGAAAAGAAGAGATTTATGAGCCAATGCTCACTAGTAATACCCCCGCTTTCACATCTATGTTTTTTGTCAAAAAAATAAACGAGTGTGACGAAACTACGGACGGACTTAGGTAAAACAGTATCCCACCTCTTCAAAGCGAGGGTATAGTTACCATTACAAGTAATTCATATACTATACACAAAAAAACATATACTAGGTAATGATATTCAATAAATATGATTGTCCATAATAACCTTAATTCAGTCATTTGTTTACATTATTTTCTACATGATACACATGTAGACGATAGAGAGATGTGGAATAAGTGTACGCGACACAACCAACATTAAAGAAACGGCAATTTAAAAAATCACAATGGAAAACAGCCAGCAGTCTTCAACGTGACCAGTGTTCACTGCTCGCTGTCTTGCATTGGCCCAAGACTAAAAAACACCAATACATGAGATTCAAACAAATCCCTAGATTATCAACGAAAGACCCATTTCTGGACATAAAACAAAAAAAAAATTGTTGACAGGGACAAACAAAAGCTTTGACAAGGATTCCTGGCTTGATATTTAACATCAATTTTATCATTTTCTTTTACTATATAGATTTAACAATGGAAGAAAAGAAAGAGAATCTGTCACCAGGGTTTCAAAATGGAAACCAATATCCAGAAAAACCGACGTCTTACAACACAATGGAACAACAGGTCGAACAAATCGAAATTAAAATGACGAAAACAATGATTTTAAAGAACGTTTTTGTCGTCAGTTTTGCCTTTATGTTTCTGTTTACATCTTTCCAATCCCTATCTAACCTCCAGAGCACGTTAAATAAGGAAGAAAGTTTAGGAACGGGCGGACTGTCCGTGGTTTATGGTGCCCTTGTTGTGTCCTGTATGTTATTTCCAAATTTTGTCATCGCACATTTGGGATGTAAATGGACTGTAGGAATCTCAATGTGGTGTTATATAATTTACATGGTGGCAAACTTTTATGCTATCTGGGGTACCATGGGTCCAGCATCTGTTATTATAGGACTTGGAGCAGCAACTCTGTGGTCTGCTAAATGTTCGTACTTGACACAAATTGCAGTTTGGTATGCCAAACTGACGGGAGCTACCGAGGATGACGTCATCAACAGATTTTTCGGCTTTTTCTTCATGACATTTCAAACGAGTAAGTAAATAAATTTATTTTTTAAATTTTGCATTTCTTTTTGTAGCTTTAAAAACAAATAATTTAAAGGGAATACACCGGACGGCTGTTTTGGAATTCTAAGTAAAAATATTCATAAGTTCAAACAGTAGGCCTGGGAGCCAAGGTAGCTAAGGATATTGACCAGTATTCCAAATCAACCGGACACCTCTCAGACAATTTCAATTTGTTTCCAGTCAGTAGTTTGTTATTGTACCTGTTTAAGCGACGTAGTAACTTAAGGTCGAAATTATTCAGTTGTATATAGATAAGTTTGGAAGTATCATCCATTATGGTTGCATCGCTGACTCATTTTCACAAACAAGGAAAAAAACTCAATCATAGAAGCTTGAATCAAAGAAAACATTTCCATGTCTACATAAAATTTGTACCAACAAATATATAAAGGGAAAACAATTCCTTTTAATCACAAGTTTGACACATATCAATTTATATACCTACTGTTTCGAAACTAGAAGAAAAATATCATCATAAAAGTTTGTAAATAATCAAAATGTTTAGTGTTTGAATCGTAGCACCCACAATAACACTGTAACGTAATGTAAACGTTTAGAATTACATTATTACAAAACCATTGAAAAAAAATCATCGAAAAATTATTTCTGATTTTTAGGTCAAATATGGGGAAATCTTATATCTTCCACTATATTCGCTGTTAGTCCAAAAAATCAAACCGTGGATTTGTCACTTTGTGGTGCCAACTTTGACCCAACAATACCAGCTGCAAATAATTCTAACCTAGACCGACCAGATAATGACAAGGCAAGATATACAAATTACTTTTATCACATAAAAGAAAAAAAAAAAGATGTGGAATAAGTGTACGCGACACAGCTCACATAACAAGCGGTAATCTAGAAAAAAAACACAATGGAAAACCGCCAGCAGCCATTAACAAGACTAGTAGGCGCTGCTCGCCGATCTTCAATTGGTCCATGATATAAAGAAAATGCATATAATTCAAATCCAGTCCTGAAATAGTCACAGATAGACACCCTTCTTCAACAAGGAACAGAAAACACACACAAAAAAAAATAATAAAAAGCTTTGTCAAAGATTCCTGGCTCAAACGACTGTACAAAGCATCACTAACTATATATTTTGTCTAGAAGAAAATTGAAAAATTCGATTTTTTTTCCTTTTATCTGAAATTAAAAAAAAAACACATCTTATTACCAACCGAGATTAAGTTGTGAATGGGTAATTGAGGTAAATTTTGAGAAATGTTTTGATTGTTTTACAATGATTCACAATTAAAATGGGTAATTTCCGACAAATTCGTCGTTATAGTTTTTGAGATCTGATTTATTCAATATAGATGTAAAAAATGCGCAAAATTTAATTTACACGCCTTCTTCAGACTTTAACACTGTTGAACAACGGAAACTATAATCGACAAAATCTGAAATGTGATTTAGATGGTAAATTCAAGTTCTATGGAATGCGACCGAAAAAAATAAAATTCGATCAGAAAAGAGACTACACACAAATTAAAACAGTATTGTTATGTTGCTCCTCGGTTGCTGTCTTCACTCAAGAAATTTTACGGAAGACATCATGCACTTATAGACAAATATGGGATTTCGATCTCTCAGATGAGTGCAGATGTTGGTTTGTCACAGGGTTTTGTTTTGTCTTCCTTTACCGGATTTGACACGCTGAATGGACTATTGGCAACGCGAAGGGTGTGCTATAGCAAGCAGGAACTGCTTACTCTTCGGGAGCACCTGAGTTCACTCTTGTTTCGACCGGGGTTCGAGTTGTTGATTGATATTCAGTTATTTTGTGTTTCCATGTTTTACATGTTGTCTGTTTTTGTACCGTTCTTGTTGGTGTTTATTGATTTTGTCTCTGCCCTTTCGGACTTTTGACATTCGGAAACCCCATTGGTACCTCTGCTTCTTTGTAATTAAACGTGTATTTCACCATCAGATTTTCATTTATTAAAGACAGATAATACGTTTGAACAATAACGTTTGCATGTTTCGTCAAACATATCTAAACTTTTGGGTACATCTTATTCTATTTTATGCTTTAAATTGTTGCAAGAAATAAATTATTTATTCATAAATTCAGTAAAACACTAGGGTCCTACATACATGTATAAATTACATATTTTTATTCCAGGTTTACACCGTCGTGGGAATTTACTGTGGTTGTGCCGTTGTGGCCTTTCTTATCATTGCATTTCTACTAGATAAAATCACATTAGATAAGAAAGCAAATGCTTCAGAAGACACCGGGATATCGATTCATTTATTTCTGTCCACTGCAAAGCATTGGATAGGTTCGAACGAACAGAAGTTGCTGACGTTTTTGACCATATACAGCGGTATAGAACAGGCATTTGTTACTGGCGATTATACTAAAGTAAGACTTGAAAGATACTGGTACATGAAAAAAAGTTTGAAATGTTTGATATGCATAGATAAATTCGATTTCAACGATTAATTCAGTAGACTAATTGGGGGTAACCTAGACAGCATTTGAAGGCCGATAATCAAAATTATTGAAAGAGAAACGCTCATACTCAAAATGCTCGAACAGGGAAATCCAGCCCGAGAAAAGAAAAAGAATAAGAGAAAAACTAGCATTTGATTTCAAATGAAAACATAAAGGAATGTATTGTATTATAAAAATGGAGAAGTCTTGCAAAATATAGTCTCTACCAAAAAAGACAAGTATATAATATACGATATTGAGATGTGGAATAAGTGTACGCGACACAACAAACATAAACAAACAGCAATTCAAAAAATCACAACGGAAAACAGCAAGCAGTCTTCAACATGACCATAGGTCACTGCTTACCGTCTTGCATTGGCCCAAGACTTATAATACAATACAAAAGTATCAAAACCAATCCCTAAATCATCAACGAAAGACTCAATTCTTGACATAAAACAGTTAACATAGAATGACAAGGACAAACAAAGGCTTTGGCAAAGTTTCCTGGCTTAGGACAGGCACATATAAAATGTGGAAAACTTCTTGAAAGTGCATAATAAACAGATTTCAACAAAATAAAAACAAAATTTTAAGCATACATAGTCTCTAAGCATTCATAGACAACTGCACGTTTTGTCTGTTGAACATTCATTCAGAGACTATCTGAATGTAAATAGGGGAAATAAAACACAAATTTGAAGAAAACACGAATGTGAATGTGAATAAGACAAAATACAAAATCTTGTTCTTTGTCATTTCAGTCCTACATCAGCTGTTCTATAGGAATCTGGAATGTCGGCTATGTCATGATATGTTATGGTGTTGTTGATGCTATTTGTTCGTTTGCTTTTGGTCGCCTTGTACAGTTTGTTGGTCATGCTCCATTTTTCCTTCTTGGTTTGTACTATTTAAGGGAGTACGAGCTTCAGAAATTGAACATTTTCGAGATTCTCTTCTTTTATCCATTCAAATGCATTAAAAAAATTTCAACATGTTTTCTTAATATTTGTTCATAACTATTAAGAGAAGGTCATAATAAACACCCTATAACAATTTCATTCAATTCTAATTACAATTTCTATATTAAAACAGAAGACGAACTTTCAATGTATTTCCTATGAAAAATCTAGAGAAGTTTTTTTCCCGCCATATTTTTAGGTGCTTATATCTTGAATACGACTCCATGTTTTTGAAAACTTTTTTTATAAAGTCTAGCTATTTTGAGCTATTCTTTTCAAATTTTCTATTCTAAAAAACTTTCAATTACAAAAATTCTCAGGCTTGTACTCCCTTAAGCGAATACTCAGCAAAGAAAACAAATTATTTTGAGAGACTGTCTAGTCAGGATACTTGCAAACTTTTACTAATAGCAATATATCAGGCTTTGGTATGAATGGCTTAAAAAGAGAAAAAAAAATCTGTTGACATTATACATCTATTGACAAAGCGAGCATTAAGTTTTATGATTTTATGACCGATAAAACCTAAATATATCAAAGGCAAAAAGAGTTTTTTTTTAGTTAGAAATATATGCATAAGCCTTAATATAAAAATCTAAAGAAAAGTTTATTTGAACTCCTCAAGCCAAGTTAACATTTTTACCTGCACAGACATTTCAGGTAATTTAACTCAAATATTGAACTCTGTTTTATTTAAGCTTTTTTGGTACACGGAGGAACCCAGATAGCATTGTTTATGTGGCAGCCAGACCCAGACAACAGAATCCTGTTCTATGTATTTGCAGCATTGTGGGGAATGGGTGATGCAGTTATTCAGACACAAATTAATGGTTCGTTGTAAACATTTATTTGCATTAAAATGCCGTCATAACAAACCTTTCGGTTCTATTTCCAAACTATGCGCATAAAAAAAACTTTATATGGCATTTCATGACCCACGACATATTTTAAGAATTTAGGAATAAAAGTTTAAAACTTAATTCAAACAACAAAACTTTTCATATCAAAATGTTTTAAACGTATTCACGTAAAATGTAAGTAAAAAAATGCAATTATTTTTTAAATGCCTTGAATATGAAAACGGCTATGAAAACACAAATTTTAAATACAATTTTTTTTTAAGATGCAAAAAGATGCCAATACAACATTCGAATGTCAAAAGGTCAAAGACAAATCAATTAGCACGAACGAACAGCACGAATTAGAAACAGAAAAACATTAATACACTCAAAAACAACTGAATAGTAATCAACAACGCGAACTCAAGTTTTAACAGTGAACTCGGGTGCTCCGGAAATATGCACAAGTATATCTGAACATTTGTTTCCTTATGAATTCCTACTGGTTACATTAGAGGATACTTTAATGGATTTATTCTCGTCCCTTTTTAGCTTTATACGGATATCTGTTCACAACAAACACTGAGGCTGCATTTGCTAACTACAGGTTATGGGAATCCCTAGGATTCATCATGGCGTTTGCATGGAGTGGATTTCTAGTGACAAGGATCAAGTTGGGGCTCTGTATGGGATTTCTGGTCGTAGGAATGTTTTTCTATGTGCTAGTTGAAATCCAAGATCGACGAAAACGAAACGGTGGATTCAACTTGGAGAAAAGAAAGCAGTAAAATTGCTCCAAGGACAGGGATAATAATAGTACATTGTATTTGTTTAAGATCTGATGTGTTTGGATTTTATATCCACTGTTTTAATATTACATCTTATTTTGTAAAAATTGATAGCTTCATATGTAAATATTCATTTACAAACTGATGTTCATTATATGTAGATATTCATTATAAGAATAGAATAATATTTGCAGTTTTGTTATTTTAGTATTTTATAATTTAAAAAGGAATATGGATGATATATACATGAAGCTGGAACTATTCCAACGTTTGGTAGTCAGACTTGTCTGACACGAATTACCATAAAATTTCTAATATATTGTCGCTGAAATTTCCGATTGTTAAATTCAAAATTGATAAAAACACCAGGTTTCTTTCCTTGTAATGCACATGGTCGATATCCTCGGTGCTGGATTTGGCTTCCTTGTTCGAACGTTTTGGTTTTGAGTACTTTTCGTTTTCAACTGTTTTGGATTTTGACCTTCCAATGTTTTGGTTTAAATGCTACTGATGAGAGGTTACTCCTTGAAATATCGATATATAGCATATCAAAATTAACCGTTTATACCTGCATTTTGGTATTTGTAATTTTGATACAAAAAGATAATTACCAAAGAGATTCTAGGACTAAAATGGAATGTTGGATTAAAAAAAGTTTCATCCTACATGATTGCATAATCTATATTTTTCATCTTTTATCTGCTGTGGTGAAATCATCACCTCCTTTCACAAATTACGTCTCCAAACAACGCCGTGTTTTGTGTTATCACCGGACCAATTAGAATCGCAATGAAAGAGGTCAGTTTGATGCATAAAACCTGGTGCCGCTTACAGTTTCATTTGAATTGCATGTACCAAGCTAGGATTATTGCAATTTCTCTGGCATGTCTTGCCTTCTTGTGCCTTTTTTTCTTCGACATCTGACATTTAGAAATTTTATTGGAATTCGAATAATGACCGCAAACAAAATGAAAAAGTAATAGAAAAGCATCCACTATACATTTTAAGACACAAAATTAAGTGCTAGAATAAGATGCATTCATAACATTCTTAAAAATAACCATTGCCATGAGTTTCGACTAGAAATTAGAGAACACGTTTTGGATGAAAAGATTTACAAAGAACAAAAAGAACGATGAACGGATGTGTACAATGAACGTCAGGATAAAAATGTTATTTATTTTGATGGGTGCGTTGCAGACGGCTTTAGGGGTTTAGAAAAATGTAGTTGTTTCTATAAGTTGTGTCGTCGATTTAAAAGATCCATACACGAACTAAAAACGAAAGGGCTTAAATCCTTCTATCTTTTGAAAAATGCCACATTGAACCTATCGTGTAAGCTTTTTAAATCTTAAATTTAATTTAAAAAGAAGTTGTTTTTTTGTCTTTGTTAAAGGGTAAGTTCACGATTTTTGACATATGGTCTTAAATTGTCCAGAACAATGTTTTATAACAGTGTGCAAATTTTTTCTCTCATAACTTAACTTATAACAAAGATATTGGGGATTATTTATTTGAAATAGTCCCCTACTCTACATGATCGTAGATGAGGGGACTAGTTAAGTTGATCAGAATCTCTACGAGGTAGCAAAAAATCATTTAAGTGATCATGTGGTATGTCCAATAACCAACAAAATAATTGAAATAATCAAAAGTCGACAAGATCATTTAATATTTTCAAATTAATTTCTATGTAAAAATCTATTAAAAAATATTTTATTAATCTATTATCTTTATCTTGTAAATTTAACTTTATAATCAATTAATTGAAATTAAAATCATACTATTAGATTTTTTTTTCTATTTACTATAAAGAAAAAAGTTGTGTATTAAAATGTGAGCCATTATATTTCATTGAAAATAATTGTGATATATTTATGTAAATTACAGGTACTAGTAATCCTTTTTCTAACCCCCACTGGGTTTGTAACAAGTGTTAATTAATGTGAATTTATTGTCATTGTCTCTCAGCAGGTCCCCTTTGTAATGGTTAGGTAAACATAAATGTAATTAGTCACAGCTGACTTAGGGTGAAATAAACAAGAAATTCTTATTATCAATACCTACAGGTGTCAAAACCTAGTATACAAACATTCAGAAACAAAATTTTATGTACTAAATCATTTTATTTTCATTCTAGCATTTAAAACAATAATGTGATTTATATCCAAGATTATCACAACACAACATGACTTAAATTATTAAGAATGACTTATCTAAATTGATTTTTATATCAAAAAATCATTATTACTAATTAAAGAATAACTCAATTTTGTTAATTTAAATAAGGATTTTCTATTACTTATTTAAAATGCATAAATAGATGCACACAAAAAATATTATATATATTGGGAATTCAATAATTAGGTAAATGGTGGGTCACTGTCAAAAAGAGACTTTGTGGTATTCAGATGTTTTGTGTTATTATACCCCACGCAACGAAGTTGCGAAGGGTATAATGTTTTTGACTGGTCCGTCCGTCCGTCCGTCAGTCTGTGATCAAAGTTTGTAATCGCAACTCCTCTTAAACTACTGAACAGAATTTAACGAAACTTGGTATGCAAGAAGGACACCATATGTAGTTGTGCATATTACCAGGAATTTTTGATCCGCAAATTTTTGTGGGAGTTATGGCCCTTTTGGACTTAGAAATTTGCATTAAATCATGATTACAGTTTGTAATCGCAACTCCTCTCAAACTACTGAACAGAATTTAACGAAACTTGGTATGCAAGAAGGACACCATATGGTGTTGTGCATATTACAAGGAATTTTTTATCCGCAAATTTTTGTGGGAGTTATGGCCCTTTTGGACTTAGAAATTTGCATTAAATCATGATTACAGTTTGTAATCGCAACTCCTCTCAAACTACTGAACAGAATTTAACGAAACTTGGTATGCAAGAAGGACACCATATGTAGTTGTGCATATTACCAGGAATTTTTGATCCGCAAATTTTTGTGGGAGTTATGGCCCTTTTGGACTTAGAAATTTGCATTAAATCATGATTACAGTTTGTAATCGCAACTCCTCTCAAACTACTGAACAGAATTTAAGGAAACTTGGTATGCAAGAAGGACACCATATGTTGTTGTGCATATTACCAGGAATTTTTTATCCGCAAATTTTTGTGGGAGTTATGGCCCTTTTGGACTTAGAAATTGGCATTAAATCATGATTACAGTTTGTAATCGCAACTCCTCTTAAACTACTGAACAGAATTTAAGGAAACTTGGTATGCAAGAAGGGCACCATATGTAGTTGTGCATATTACCAGGAATTTTTGATCCGCAAATTTTTGTGGGAGTTATGGCCCATTTTGGACTTCGAAATTTGCAAAAAAATCCTGATTTTAGTTTGTGAAGGCAAATCCTCTTAAACTACTGAACAGAATTTAAAGAAACTTTGTATGTAAGAAGTACACCATATGAAGTTGTGCATATTACCAGAAATTTTTGATCCACAAATTTTTGTGGGAGTTATTACCCTTGGGACTTAGAAATTAGCTGAAAATCTTTCTTACAGTTTGTGATTGCAACTCCTCTGAAACTACTGAACAGAATTTAACAAAACATAGTTTGTAAGAAACATAACATATGTTACTACTGTGTATGTTATAACATATTTTTAATTCGCAAAAAGTTTACGAGCTCCAGGTTAATTTATATAGTCAAATAGCAGAACGCGTGGGGTATGTGAGCGTGCTCACCAAGGTTCTTTCATTTAAAATGACAGCAACCAAAACATAAAAAATAAAATTCCATATTTGTCAGCTTATTAAATTGAATATAAAAGTTTAAATGATATAGTATGATTTGCTAATGCATTAGAAATCATATGACAAATTTTAATTTTTTTGTGAACTTTCCCTTTAAAAGAACTTCTTGTTTGGAACATTGATTCAAATGCTCCTGACGAAAGGTTACCCAACAAAATCATGATGCTTAAAAAGCATAATCAAATTAACAATTGTAAAGACTCCCGATTTAGTAATCTGTTTCAACAACTGTAATAAGCAACGTGAACTAAAGTTGAATTGTAATGGACTAAAGTTTTCCGGAGAGGTAACAATTTCTGTCTGTTGATTCGTTATTCCAGAGAATGTGGGACGTATTACGTCTTCCTTAATAGAGCTTCACGGCTGACAAGCAAATTGGTAACACTGGGGTACGTTGCTCCCAATTTGTTGTCATCACTCATAAAATTTTACGGAAGATATCATGTGCTTGTAGACAAATACGGGATTTCTTTCTCTCAGATGAGCACAGACGTTGGATTGACATAGAGTTTGGTAATGTCATCCTTTTTGACCAACACTAAATCAATCTTTGGCAACGTGACGAGTGTGAGTGTGCTTTAGCAAGTAGAAACTGTTTACTATTCCTGAGCACCTGGGTTTATTCCTTTTTGGACGTTCACGTTGCTGAATGTGGTTTTGTTGTTTTGTATGTGCTATTTTGTTTTTGTTTGTTTTGAGATTTGTTTCGTTGTGATGATTTTTTTTTGTCTACCGATTTTGTCCGTTTCTTTTCGGTAAAATGATGTTTTATTACCCCTTTGGTACACCTTTGCTTCTTTCTCCGAAAGGCAACAATTCCTGTCTGTCATGACACTTTCGTCACGTTGTCAACGATCAATTTAAAGTTAAAAAGACGACAATACAAATACTACAACCAATCAGCATCTGTAATAATTTGAGACATAAAAATTCCATATTTGTCTTGATGCCTTTTGCAAAATGTCTTGCTTTTACGACAACAAAAAATAAAACACCAGATTTCTGTTTTTATAATGCAGATGGTTAATAAACTTTTTGATAGATCTGACTTCACATTTATTTCTAGATGATATCTTTATTTTGTTTTGGTGCATTGGATAACTTCCAGTTATTTATACCCCAAATGTAATGCTTAATCTGGTCACGCGACTAGCCCAGATTCTATATCTATTAGATTTAAGGTTTCATTCGGTTTTTTTTTTGGCTCGATCAACGCTTAAGGTAAGAATAGGTTAATTCTATCATCTATGTATTGTTGTGAAAATTAGGGAATTCATTTGAAATTATTCTACATTTGTCATCATTAAAACGATTGTTGAAAAAAGAATTATTGTCACATCATTTTCACATAAACATATACACTGTTTGTTTATATGTTAGAATTTTGAAAAGGCATTACAAATCAATGTCAGTATATTATGTCTTCATATATGTTACAATCGGTATCGCTAATAAATGCTACCGGTTCTCCGAATTTTGAATAGAATTTGGTTGGAATTAATATTTTTATGGAATCCACATTCCTGTTCAACCAAAATATGTTAAGGTGGCAAAGAGTTACCTTCGTCGAAGTGTGTTTACCCTTAGATACGAGCTAATCTTAGTTTCTCACAAATTAAAGTCAATAACTTTCATTCTTTTTTAATGGTTAAAAATAGTTTAGCACAGTTGTGAAAATATACTTAAGGCTTTTTTACAATTGCAGGTTACAAAAATATCACTGACTGTCAAAACTACAAACTGAAGTGATTGTCCATTTTAATGAGTCTTATATATAAAGATATAATAGAAGATATTGCCACATTTTAAATGTGCCTATCCTTAGCCAGGAATCTTTATGTAAGCTTATGTTTGTATTTCGTCGAATTTATGTTAATTTTTTTTGTCAAGAAGAGGGTCTTTCATTGCACTTTAAGATTAGGCTTGAACCAAATGTAGTTTATTTTCAATCCAAGGCCTATTGAAAAAGAGCGAGCAGCGACCACTGGCCATATTGAAGGCTGCTGGCCGTTTTCCATTGTGGATTTTTTAAATTGTTGTTTAGATTGTAGGTTGTGTCCTGTACACTTATTCCACACCTCGTTATCTTCTATTTTTATTGAGCTGCTACATGTATTGCTAGTCATGGTCCTTTGGTCCTTTGATTCATTTTAAAGTGTAGTGCGAAATGCCTACTACAAGCGTTAATGACAGCGAGAGTACAGTATAAAGTTTTTTTGTGTACTTAAGACCTACCATGAAGTATCTTTTTGTTTTCAAAAACGACGTAGAGCACATCTTTTTTACCTAACAACTATCTCACTTGAGTGGTATTTAATTATGTAAGATTGTTAGTTTCTTTCTATTAAGGTTACATCATATCTTAGATAGACTACTGGGATTTTCATAATGTTGACATAGCTTCTGACAGGGATTCTAAAACCGAAGTACTTTACTATGAATCAAGAGAAAACTTTAAACTAAAATAAGTACTTGTTATCTTTTTAGTCTTCAGTATAACACCGAAGCCCCTTTGTTCCAACATGGGTGAGACAGGAACCAGATCATCCATCGGAATACTATGTTCTTTGACACCAATGGATGCTAGGATAAAAATATTATACTGAAAAGTATGCACATTCAGCAAGAAATGGATAAAAATTGCCATTTTATTTTTGTTTGTAGAATATCAAGAATATATTTGGTAGGGAGTGAAACATTTCAAATAGGTATGATTAACACACATTGTTGGTACGACTTAATCTTCAAGTTTTATTTTCAGAATTTTAATGTCGATGTGTTTAATTTTTATTTTAGTTGATGGATAATAGTTAAGCATCTGTTTGGCAGCGTAAACAGGCAAATGCCTCAAAATTAAAACCAGGGTTTTAACTCAGGTTGAAGTGTTTTAGTAGTTTCAACAATTATTTTCACAATATAAGATGATGAAATGTGGAATAAGTGTACGATATACAACCTTCAATGTAAATGACAATTACAAAAATCCACAAATGGAAAACAGTCAGCAGCTTTCAATGTGACCAGTGGTTGCTGCTTGCTGTTTTTCAACTGTTGTTTAATTTCAATAATATTAACATAACTTATAACAGGGATTCTACAACCGAATTACTTTATTTTGAATCAAGAGAAAACTTTAAACTAAAATAAGTACTTGTAATCTTTTCGGTGTTCAGTATAACACCTAAAGCCCTTGTTCCAACATGGATGAGACAGGAACCAGATCATCCATCGGAATACTATGTTCTTTGACACCAATGGATGCTAGGATCAAAATATTATACTGAAAAGTATGCACATTCAGCAAGATATAGAAAGACAAAAATTTCCATATTATTTTTGTTTGTAGAATATCAAGAATATATTTAGTAGGAAGCGAAAAAATTGAGGGGGCGATGGGTTTATTTCGTTCTCCGTTATTGGCAATTCTTATTTTCCTTGAATTGTGATTTGTTGAAATATTTTTCCGTGCATCGTTATTGGATATTGCACGTGAACCGTTCTCAGCAAAGTTTTTTGTCCGTGATTCGTTTTAGGCATGCTTTACAGTAATACACAGTCAAACTTTTATCCATGAACAAAAATTTAGCCATATTTCCGTGTTTCGTTATTTGCATTTTATTCTTCGTGATTCGTGATCAGGACCCCACATCAGGATCCCCAAGTATGATAATTACACATTGTTGTATGATTTAATCTTCAAGTTTTTAATGTCGATGGGTGTTTTTAAATTTCAGTTGATGGATAGTATAGTAAAGTAACTTTTGGGCAGCTTAAACAGGCATATGTTACAAATTAAACTCGTGGTTTAAACTCAGGCTAAATGTTACAGTTGTAAGAACAATTATTATATTCCATATTTTAACTTAACTAAACGTTAAAAAGCCAAATAAGTAAAAAGGTATGATAGTATTCCTCTATTTCAAACACGTCTTTCGTCCAAAGCATAAAAGCCTATTAAACTTCCGATATTTATATCATACGCTAAACGTTGACGATATAAAAAACACCATAATAGATTTATAAAACATGTGGAATGTAAGAAAGGGGATCTGGCACCAGAGTTTCATAGTGGAGACCATAACCCAGATGAAAAACAGCCGTCATACACCATGGAACAACAGATCGAAAATATAGAAGTTAAAATGACGAAAACGAAGATTTTAAAGAACGTTTTTGTCGTCAGCTTTGCCTTTATGTTTTTGTTCACGTCTTTCCAATCGTTGTCCAACCTCCAGAGCACGTTAAATAAGGAAGAAAGTTTAGGAACGGGCGGACTGTCCGTGGTTTACGGTGCCCTCGTTGTGTCTTGCATGTTATTTCCAAATTTTGTCATCGCACATTTGGGATGTAAATGGACTATTGGAATCTCTATGTGGTGTTATATTATTTACATGGTGGCAAACTTTTATGCTTTCTGGAGTACCATGGGTCCAGCATCTGTTATTTTAGGACTTGGAGCATCAACTCTGTGGTCTGCTAAATGTTCATACTTGACACAAACAGCAGTGTGGTATGCCAAACTGACAGGTGCTACCGAAGATGACGTCATCAACAGATTTTTCGGCTTTTTCTTCATGACATTTCAAACGAGTAAGAGTATTAAGTTGATCCTAACCTATGATTTTAAGTTATATATATATATTAAATATTGATAACTTCTAATTCATGATTATTTGAAGGTTGGAGGTCATGGTCGCTGGGGATATTGACCAGCATTACAAATTAACCGGACTCGTTCAGACATTTTCAATTGGTTATATATCATCGTTTTGTTATTGTTGATTTGTTTCAGCAAGGTAGTAACGTAAAATCGGAATTGTTACGAAATTGGTTTTGAATTATAACATGTTATGGCTGCACCCCTGACTCATTTTCAGACAACAACAAGGAAAGAAGCACAAATCAAAAAGGATACTTCCATGTCTTAACAACATTAATACATATACAACAATTATCCAAAGGGAAAAGGCGTTTTATGAACATCATATCATTTTGAAACAAAAAAAAAGATATTATATTCAACCAGTTTGTTAATAACTATAAACGTTCAAAATGTTTTATGAACAACACAACTTAATTCACTTTGAAACAAAAAAAAAGATATTATACTCAACCAGTTTGTTAATAACTATAAACGTTCAAAATCGCATTACAACAAAAATAGGTGTGCAATAAAATTGAAAATTAATTTTATTTCAAGGTCAGATATTTATTAAGTAAAGTGCTTGAATCGTTGCAGCCAAGCTAACACTGTAACGTAATATTAATGTTAAAAATCACTATTTTAGGCCAGATATGGGGAAATCTCATATCTTCCACTATATTTGATGTTAGTCCAGAAAATATAACCACGGATTTGTCAATTTGTGGTGCCAACTTTGATCCATCAAAACCAGCTGCAAATAATTCTAACTTAGACCGACCAGATGATGACAAGGCAAGATATACAAAATACTTTACCACATATGGCGTTGTTTCAGTGGTAGACACAATAGATTTTTATGACCGAATATTTTTTATAGCTTTAGAAAAATACTATGCAAATTTAATGCATTCTCCATGAAGTTTTTTTTATATTAATTTAATATACGGTTGAAAGGTCTTTTACTTATTTTTCAGGTAAATTCTTGAAATTGGTGCTTTTAGAATAATACCTAAAATTTTGAACATAAATTACAAATGTAGTTTTTTTATATTCTAGGTTTACACTGTCGTCGGAATTTACTGTGGTTGTGCCGTTGTAGCATTTCTCATCATCGCTTTTCTACTGGATAAAATCACATTAGATAAGAAACCAAATGCCACAGAAGACATTGGGATATCAACTCATTTGTTTTTGTCCACTGCAAAGCATTGGATAAATTCGAACGAACAAAAGTTGCTGACGTTTTTGACAATATACGGCGGTATAGAACAAGCATTTGTCATGGGCGATTATACTAAAGTAAGTCGGACAAAATATCTTTACAAAACTGATATGCAAAGACATACTCAATTTCAACGCTTTCATCAATAGACAGATTTGGGGTTGATGACTTAATGATAATTTGACGAACTGGATATTGGACATAGTAACGCTTATAACCATATTTGGAAGAAAGTTATGTATTCTAAAGATGGTTAAAACACATAACAAAGTGCCAGGCTTTTATTCGTATTTAACAGGTCGAAGATTTTACCTTTTAAGGATAATGTTTTCGTCAAACTTTTAACCAATAGTTTTTGAGAGAGTATAAATAAATACGATCACCAACACGTGCTTTCTATGAAATAATTAAATATAACATGACTCGAAAAACAAATCTTTAAAAAGAACGGTGAAAAAACTGGTTGTTGTATTTGTATTAATGTCATATTAAAAATAAACATATGAAAGATACACTTTTTCACCCAAACAGCTTTGACAAGTAGGGAGATTTTATGGCCATGTTTACCTTTTTGATTGTCCATTGACCAAAACACTTAAAGACGTAGAACCTATCATTTTGGCAATTTTTGAAAAATAATGAAATTTTTACACTATTTGAAGAATACATTGTAAAACCTTTGAGAAACTGTTAAATTTTCAAAAAAACCTGCCAGAAAGTATTCTTTTCGACGGAAAACTGAAGAAAAAAACGCAGTGTCAAAAAAGAGGACAAACTAATTATAGAATGTAAACACACGGGGTACCGGTAAACTGAGAAACAAAAAGTAACCAAACGAAACGGAGCGTAACAAAAACGATATCGGTAAAGAAGGAAACGTAAACAGTAAAATAAGCAACCAAAATATGTAAAGAAAGGAAACAAAATCGAGCGAAAATTGTTAAAAAAAGAAAACTGAATCGATTTTAGCCGACACCAGTCGTTTTTCTTAATTTACCGATTTCGTTTTTCTCCTCGCCTCGTTTGGTTACATTTCGTTTCTCAGTTTAACAGTACCCAGTTTACCAAAAGTAAATATTTATGCTAGACAATACTTAATCAACGCGAATAATTAAAATAAGATTACTTTATAGAAAACTGCAAAACATTGAGTTTTTATGTTGGTAAAGGTAAGTTTTAGATATTATATTTTTAATATATGTACTTTTAATTCAATGTAAACAATTGCGAAATTGATAGGTTCTATGTCTTTAATAAAATAGAAGTCAATAAGTGGAACATAACATTACTTTATAAGGAGAATTTACCCATGTTAAACAAAATAACGTTTAAAACCAATGATATTTGGTATTTGAAGGCGAGGAAGTTAAAGAATACATGTTTATGTTAGGAACTTTTCTATCAAACCGACGAAAAAGTTTTACCATTTTTCTTCATTTGAAAGGTCAATCTTTTACAATTTTGATTGATTAATATGTCAAACGAAATCTAGAAAACCCGACCTGTTTAACTGAAAGACCGAAGTAAATGACACTTACTTAAAAATAAACTGATGAACAAACAATGCATACAAAAAAAAACGAAAGAAAAACTAGTATTTTATTTCAATTTAAAGAAAGCATTTATGAAGTAACTGTAAAACAAAATTGTTAATTACGGAGCGGAGAAGTCTCGAAAAATCTACTTTCTACCAGAAAAGACAAGTATAATGGTTTTCTTGAAAAAAATATTGCGCTCAAGCACATAATGAACAAATTGTCGCCTATGGAAGATAATGGGCCATTTGACGAAAATAGACAAAATTAATGTAAATAAGACAAAAGTACACAATTCTGTGGTATTTTTTTATTCCTGCATCAGCTGTTCTATAGGAATCTGGAATTTTAGCTATCTAATGATATGTCGTTAATCATACACCAGCTGTTGTGAAATGTAAGTAATGCAATCAAATGTTGAGGTGATGTTTTGTTTTTGTTTATTTGATTAGGCTAACTTTAAGGTTATTCTTTCCAGTCCTACATTAGCTGTTCTATAGGAATCTGGAATGTCAACTATGTCATGATGTATTAATATGGAGTTATTTTGTAATTTTGTTTACGATGACCTTTATGTTTTGTCTTTCAGTCCTACACCAGCTGTTCTATAGGAATCTGGAATGTCGGCTATGTCATGATATGTTATGGAGTTGTTGATGCAATTGGTTCATTTGTTTTTGGTCGCCTTGTACAGTTTGTAGGACATGCTCCATTTTTCCTACTTGGTATGTACTCTTTAGATAAAAGCTCAGCAAAAAAACCCAAATGATTTTAAGGATCTTTCGAGAAAAGATACTGACAGAAAATATCATTACAGCAGTATTAAAGGCATGGTATGAATGGCTCAAAACGATAATAGAAATTATGCTTACATCAAGTTTAATCCAAAGGACATTTAATGTAGTTTTATGGCGGATTTTTTTCTATATACATGTATATATACCAAAAGCAATGAGATTCTATACCAATATAATTCAGAGTAAAACAAAACAGTATAAAAAATTAAAGACCAGTAAATTCACTCTAACCAAGCTAAGTTAACATACACATGCATTTTTGTTATTTTTAGGCAATTAAAACCCACATAGTGAAGGTTTCCATTTTAGCCTTTTTGGTACATGGAGGGACTCAGATAGCACTGTTTATGTGGCAGCCAGATCCAGACAACAGAATTTTGTTCTATGTGTTTGCAGCATTATGGGGGATGGGTGATGCAGTTATTCTGACACAAATTAATGGTGTGTTGTATAAACAATTTAAAGTCTTTGCATTGAAATAGACATGCCAATTCTATTCCTAAACTATGCGAATAAAAACATGATATGCTATTTCTCTACCCACATCATTATATAAGTTTAATAGTTAATTTTCACTGAATATAAGTGAAACAACGACATTGTAAAACCTGAATGTTTAAAAGCATTGATGTAAACATAAATGTAACACAATCAAACCAAAGATAAAATTGATAAATAATCTCAACATGCTAAAGGACGTGTAAACAGAAATGTTTCAAAATATACCGTATAAGTTTTTTTTTCGCGGTAGTTAAATTTCGCGGATTTCTTCAGATATTGAAGATCTTTTTTCCGCGGAATTCAATTTTAGAGATAACTTATATGCAAATATGTATACTGTGCGAATACTATTAGATTTTCGCGAGTAGCCAACTATCGTCAAAAAAAAGCGAAAATAAGATACCCGCAAAAAAACTTACAACTGTATACTTATTTCTTTTGACTTCTGATTTGCTTCTCTGTATAATACCTTAATGGATTTATTCTTTTTCCATTCCTTTTAAGCTTTATACGGATATCTGTTTACAACAAACACAGAGGCTGCATTTGCAAACTACAGGTTATGGGATTCAATAGGATTCATCATGGCTTTTGCATGGAGTGGATTTCTAGTGACAAGGGTCAAGCTTGGGCTCTGTATGGGCTTTCTTGTCATAGGAATGTTTTTCTATGTGTTAGTTGAGATCAAAGATCGACGAAAAAGAAAAAGAGAATTCAGCTTAGAAATTAGAAGACAATAAAAGTGTCCCAATGACTGGAATGATAGTAGTACATTGTATTTGCTTAAAATCTGATGTGTTATGATTATATCTTCATTGTTTATAATATTAAATCTTATTTTAAACGATACGTAAATATTCGGTTACAATTGATAACTTTTTATGTAGATATTCGTTTTCAAATTGATAAGTTCATTGCGTAAATATTCATTATCAAAATAGAACTATGTTTGAGTGTTATCATAATAGTATTTTATGAAGTTTGAAACCATTGAGACATTGATACATGTAGAATTATGATTAAAATATTATGTTTGGTTAGAAAAGTGTCATGAATGTCACCTCATCTCTTCCTAATTAATGTGTGTTTTTGTTTCATCATGGAGATGTTTTATCTTCAGATGGCTCCTTTTAAAATAATAACTATATGGGATATACATGAACTATCGGACGGCCAGTAAAATGAACTTATTTTGTGTGTTGATAAGACGACAACCGGGATCCAGTTAATAGAGCCCATTAGAATCGCAAAGGAAGAGCACAGTTTGGCGCTACATTGTATAACATCTGGTTCAAACCAAAGTTTCTTTTGAAATTCTTGTTTCAAATTAATATAACAACAAATCTACCAAAATGGGATGATCGTTCTCATTTATCCAAGAATAATAGACAAAACAGGACAAATACATACCAGAGAATTTGTATATCGCAATGGTCCTGACTTTGTACAGCCATTTAAAAAGAAATGGTGCGTTGAACTAGGTTTTATGTCGCCAAACCTCACCCTTCCATTGCGGTCATTTGTTCCGGTAAAGCAAAGCACAACACGGTTGACAGACATAAAGGGATAAAGAAGTGATACAACAAACTTTCATAAACTAATTGAAACAGTCACGAATTATTTCAACTGACATAAATTTGAATTTAGCTTCCAGTGGCTGATATCAAAAGAAATTTTTAAAGTGACCGTATGAGTGGCATTTTCTTATAACCTTGGTCAAAAAGCAAATCATTGAGACAACGGTGTCGGGTAAAAAAATCTGAAAAAATAGGTACAAGCCGTTCCATACCATATGCTGGTGAGGTGGGTATGCTACCTTCTAGATTAGGACAATGAATAATTTGAAAATTAAAAGCGTATTTTTTGTACAGTGTTGACCACTCGATTCAAATTTAAGATGAAAATCAAAGACAGACGTGAAGCAAGTAGATTCGGTGGTTTCTTCAATCTATAACTCTGGAGGAAAAATTGAAGGAATATCCAATAACGAAGCGTTGTTGAAAGAGAAGATATCATCAATATATCTGAAAGTTGTCCGTCTAAATTTCAAAATTGTCTAAACCCTAAGGTTCTTCCTACCCCAGACATAGGTTGAATATCTTAGTAATAATTTGGTTCTCTAGTTTGGTATTTTTGGTTGTACTGTTCAATGCTCTTCATATTCATACAGTGTTTGGTATTTTCAATATTTTTGGTAGAGCGCCTCTGATGAGTCTTGAATAGACGAAACGCGAGTCAGGCGTAGCAAAATTTATTGTCTGGAACTTTGTTGTCATTTGTATTTTGGATTAAAAGATCTAGCTTTTTATCTTCTTGTCCTTAACGAATTGCTGAAGAAATTCAGTATTGTAAAAGTATAAAAAAACTATTTTTTGAGGAGAGGGGCACAATTTATTCCCATTGGAATGCCAACAAGTTGAAAATGTCTCCTCCAAATGTGACAAATATATCAATATGTCATACATGTGACAGATCTGTGATGACAAAGCTGGAGATTTTGAATTTTTCGACTGGAGATTGGACAAAAAAGCGGGAGATTCATATTATGAGTCAAGCATACTGCAAATTTGGTACATGGTGTGACATGTCTTTTCTTTATTAGATGTTTGAGAAAAATATGTAGAATAAAAGCCAAAACAACCAAAGTCCTAGAATTCGAGAATGCCTTCTTTGTTGCACTTGTTCAACTTCATAACCGGCATAGTCCAAGGTAGGACATTCTTGATCTTGAGTTATTCAGATGTCATTGCATTGTTCTGTCCTTTTTGTGACATTTAAGATTGGTCATTTCTGTTCTGTAATAAGTGAACGTCTTAGTTCTGATGACAGAAAATTTCTCCACATTCCGTTAATGAACAAAAGAATAGACGGTATCAACATCAGCAATATCATGAATTGTAAAGAAGTTACATCTCAGATACCTCTTTATTTCAAAAACCAGCAACACCAATTGTTTCCTACAGCTATACTAGGACCATAAGCGGTAAAAAATTCAATCACAAAAAAGTATTACAAGACCTCAATATTGACGTGCGATTTCTCCAAATCTTCCTTTGGCTATGTTTTATCTGGTCATGTTATCACGGGTTATCTAAAGATAATCGAAATCGATTTACTTAGTATTAGGACTGACTTCTCATGGACCTAAATTGTAGGAATAAGTACTATAACTTAAAGATCATTATGCAGAGAAAGCTTCCAACAATATAGTATTTGTATGTAAAAAACACAACTACTCATTTCTGATCCAGGAATTTTGCATTCATGGCAAATCTTCCGCTATTGCTCTATACACATAGCCAACCATAACTCTTTCATATCCTCTTTTAATATACATTTGAAAAGGAATTTGAAGAGTTCGCAAATATGTACTGCATGGATACTTAAACATCACAAACATGAGGGTGTCACAGCCCTTTTGGTATGCGGTTTTCCGTGCTTTTTAAAGGATATTCGGTACTCAAAGGTGTGGTACGCGGTACGCGATGTTCCGACCTTTTAGGCTTTTGGTACGCGTTCGCCATGATCTTTAGAGGATTCGGTATTCCAGTCTTTTTAAAGGTATTCTGTCCTTTTTTAAACGGTATATATATTCGGTATTTCGGGGGCGGGAGCTGTGACATATCCGTATAAAGAAAGGCATATAGCTGGATCTACATCACGTTCAACTACCGAGCTGTCCGTTCAACTTATCAAGATCTTCTTTGCTGTCAATAACGCTTCGTTTAGTAGATGGATTCCTTCGATATATCCTCCAGAATTTGAGATAAAAGAAGCCATCGAACCATATTGTTTCACGTCATTCTTGGATTTGCATCTCGAATTTAACCAAGTTGGTCATCTCCGTACAAAGGTTGACGATAAAAGAGACGATTTTATTCTCAAATCATTAATTTTCCTAACCTGGAAAGTAATATACCTACTTTACCTGCTTATGGTGTTTATGTTACACAACTTTTTCAGTATGCCAGGGCTGATAGATATTTTCAGATTTTTATCTCTGTATAAAAATAGAATTCAAATGGGCTTTGACTTTTACTTTCTGTTGTAGTCAAACAGAAGTTTTGTTATTGTATCTTATGTAATTTTTCTTTATTTTGATAGGCTTGTTTTTTTCAGTTGTCAAAATACGAGCAGCATTCTTTAAAATAATAAACTATCGCAAATATAAATGCGTTTTAAAGTTAATTATGTCTTTTCATAATGTAGTATAAAAATGAGTAATAAGACACTAAATTGTGTCTTCCGTATAGTGGTGTTTTCGAGTCAAGGTGATCGATGTTATGCGTTCATGAGACCTAATTTCAACTCCACGAGTTATCCAATAAGGATGTTTGTTTAGAGGGACGTCTCAAATTAAAAAGTTCATTTGACGTTACTATACACAAGATTAGCTTTTCAAAAAAGCTAGTGTCAGGCCATGGCGATTTTATGTTAGTTTCATATTTTAATATAAACAACCGTTTTCAAGTTAAATTTTCAATAAACGCTGTAAAACAATCATTTCAAATATTCCATTTAACACGACATGACATATTACAAAATATTTATTCAAAAGAAAGATCGAATGTTGGTCCCTCCCTAGATTAATTCGTTCTCAGTTGTTCCGTCCGTATTATTTCCGTCCTCTAGATGATCCCGCATCTTGTTTTAGTTGGTCCGTCACATTTTTGATACAATGAAACATACATATATAGTGAAACACACATTTTTCATAACGATAGAAAAAGCGCCACAATCGTTTTAAAAAGGATGCTGTAAAAAAATTCTTTTCTGTAGGTCCACGACAAGAAATTTTTATTGTTGTGATTTTTTAAAGAGTTAATAGTTCGATACAGAAACCTTCAACAATGAAACAAGCGATCACTCTTTGGAGTCTTAAGACAAGGACACAATAATCAAGCAACAAAACATGGAAATAAGTTAGAGCGCCTCTGATGAGTCCTGAATCGACGAAACGCGCGTCAGGCGTAGCAAAATTTATTGTCTGGAACTTTGTTGTCATATGACATAATTGTTGTTTTTTCCCTCAGCGTACCGTTAAAGCTAAATGTCAAGTCAAATTAAATCGCTTATTTCTCTCTCTGTAAAATATTTGAAATCTACTATAAACCTTAAAGGTAGGTTGCACATTTCACGTTTTAATATTGTGATTTATTTTCTGTTTTCATACGAGAGACCTATTCTCGAATATCTATTCTAGATGTATACTTAGATTCACCCTGTTGTCGATTGCATAACGATTCGTATGTTGCATAATAGGATGCAAAATAGTTCGTCATGAGGATTGATTTTAATGCCAGTTTGTAAATAAATTTAAGAGTCTGTGTAAAATTTTATCAATGATCAATTTAAAAAAATACCGAAACGTCACCATCCGGTGCATTATCGCGCTATAATAGCTGTTACTGCAGTTAAATTTCTTATATTACTGCGCGAACAATTTTTATCTCAGCAGAATAATATACACAAACAGATTGAACTTTTCAAGATATGTTATTTTTTTCATCGTTTTATCGTTTTGGCAACTCTCTACTTATGTATTTATGAACCATGCAAACATTTTGCGATCTTAATGATATAATTTCACGTGTAATTGTTTTAAAATCATCAATAAGGTATTGAACTCGTGGTGTTATTAATTTTCGGATTTCCATCAAGACAATATGGCCGCGACCAGTAGATTATGTGTTCCGCTTCGGATTATATTTTAGTTAGTGTAGCATATCTTGCGTAGCTTTAGCGTAATGGATATTTGATTTTGGATTGCGAAAATTTGTTTAATTGAATAAAGTTTTAAAGGACAAAAATACTGTTCGGACACCAAAAATAAGTTAAATCTTGAAAAAAAAATCTTCGTATTTCATGCTTTTATGTGGTGGTGTTTTAAAGCAACAATGCGATTCAACTAGATCATGTAGCGTACATAGGGTAGTCACTTTATCAGGTTGTGCACATGTTTAAGCGTACTTTCTTTTAAATTTTTGACTGCAAAATGTTAATTCATTGAAGATAGTTTATTAACACAGACAGAAATATAGGTCAATCAGACACACACAATTCAAGCATTTTATTGATTTTTAGAAAATGACAAAATAGCCACATTGGGTCATTCGTCTGTCTTGATCTAGGTCATTTTAATAAGGATAAATAATTTTATCTATTCTAACAAAGCTATTGCGGGATCCGGAAAAATAAACTTATTTGTCACAAGTTATTGGTTGTTCGAAAATGTTATCATTGCTTGATAATTTTGTCGATTCACCACACAGAGACCAAAGTCGCCACAACTACAAACATGTCAGAAAATAATTTTAACTGTGCGGAACCACAGGGGCTTGGATTAATTTATAGTGTAGGGGGTCGATTTTATTTAAAGTCAATATAAATGACCAGAATCCAAGCCCCTGTGTGCGGAACATGGATTGCAACGTTCCTGTATAAGTTTACTTTAGTCTCTATCATAAAGGGAGGGACAATCTTTGAATAGGTGAGAACCAAAAATATTTGAGCAGTGGCGGATCCGGAGGGGGGGGGGGGGGTCCGAGGTTGGAATTTTCCTCCTTTCCGCCAAAAATTTCGCAAGTAACGTGTAGGTTTTCTGAAAAATTTGTCTAGAACCACCCCCTTTTCGTCATTCGTCCACAGCGGACTTTATGTGGACCAACCCCTTTCAAAAAATTCTGGATCTGGCCCTGTTTAAGTTATAATAGAATTTATTGCTATTAGACGTAAAAAATTTAAAGGCATACATGCACATTGCAAATTTTCATAAAGAGATCTACATTGGGTTTAAACTTATTTCATATAATATCATATACTTCAAAATCATAGGCTGATCTGACAAATGATAACCATTAAAGTAGACGATAAATAGATGTGGAATAATTGTACGTGACACAACCGACATAAAGAAACGGGAATTTAAAAAAATCACAATGGAAAACAGCCAGCAGTCTTCAGCATGACCATATTAAGTCGCTGCTCGCCGTCTTGCATTGGCCCAAGACTAAAGATGAGTCCAGTTTGACTTTTGGTCACACTTAGAAAAAAGTCAAAATAACAATGTACGATTTTTTTTTACATCTTTGCATGCTTAAAATGCAACTAAATGTTGAAAATAATAATATTGTAAAACGAAAATTGTAAAAATTTCTAGGCAAAAAATATATGTTTTATTTTCGTCTTCGGTATTCCCAGAATCCCGTTGGTAGCTTTTGTTCTCAGAATAATTTGAAGATTGAAACTTTTTTAAATTTAACATTAAGCTGATTTATAAGTATATATAAACAACAGACTGTGACATCTTCGATCCAATGGAGACTTTTGTAGAGCTCGAAGAGCTGAAGGTTTAAGCAAGCAAATGAGCTGAAGGTTTAAGCAAGCAACAGCTTTTCTCTATCTGCAATAGTTTCCTATTTCCTCTTCAACATTCATAACCAAACCTCGATGCAGTTATTTTAAACTAAATAGGAGATAATAAACCTACATGTACAATGCTTATACTGGATCTAAAAACAAATAATGTTTAGGATAAACACTTGCATGACTTAGATTCATCAACATGTTTATCTTAAAATGGCTTAGTTTTATATTGATTTTATAGTATGTGTACAGCAAAGGCTACTTATAGAATTCAACAATAAACCTTAGCAGGACCTAGAAATAATAAAGTCTTTTTTTATGTTACTAAAGCAGACCTTTGCTTTTTGTGTCCATAGCGGCATGCTAGGCAATATGCATGAGTCCACGCTTGTTTTATGAAAACAACGATCGATTCGTTCTTCGTTCCATGTGCATGTACACAACCTGTTTGAGAGACATCAGTAATACTATGACTTCAGGCACAACGAGATAATTTAACTACTGAAAATTTCTGTAGTCCGGAATACAGTACACTACCCTACACTACAGACCACGTTGGGGGGGGGGTAACTTCAAGTATTTTAGGGTACAGATGTGCGGCCCAGAAGTTTTATACCCACCATATTCAGATATTGGCCTGCTTAAAAAAGACACCCATTCACATATTTTTAATGCATTTGAAATTACACAGAATATGCTTTAACTTAACATGTTTTATAGATTTTCTATTAAAATCTAAGTTTGAATGGTAAAAAATATCGTTAGGGTTACAAGGAGGCAAAATGTGAATGCTCAGTCACTCTTTTCCTATTGATATATGACATTTGTGAAAAGTATACCTTATCATATATGCAACATTGAAATTTCCAGCCTTTTAAAGTAGACCCTTTTGGGCCGCACATATGAACTTACCTTTATAATTGATTTAACCCCCCCTCCCCCGTGCAACAGACAGTTAAAATTTCTCAAAATTAACTTTTGAGCAACGACCTGTCCAGATAATAAATAGGTCTTTCTGGGATTGTTTTCATTTGGATTTTTTCAGATCCACAGAGTCGTAGGTAGCCAAACGTCAAAAATTATAAAAGGCTTTCAAGACCCTTTTGAGCTTAGCTGGGTGGCCTGTCCTATCAACATTTTGTCAGTTTGCAATGCCAAAAACCAGTAGTAGGTGCACCTAATGATACATTGTACTTAGCAATCGTATGCTTCGAAATTAACTGTAACCTGTTCTTCCAGACGAATGACCACCTACAAAAGAATCATTCAATTCCCATATTGTTTTATAACTAGAAAGTGCCATAAAAACATATTGGTACGGTTTGTTCAAATGATGCATGAATCCCTTCAACCTTATCGTTCATTCTAGTATGGTAGGTATTACTATGATGCTAAATGCATTATGCTTGTTTCGGGAGCCTAACTGTGACATATATGTAACTCGAGTACCAATGGATATGGTTTTAACCATATCCCTTCTTGTTTATAAATGAGGAAAGCAAAACCACTATTGAAAAGGCCCGGGATAAACAATACACACTTTAGCAATCAAAAGTTATAAATAGGTCGTTATTATCAATTTTATAAATAGCTGTGAGTCTTCAGTAATTAGATAAGTGATGCAGTCGCCTCGATACATACATTAAATGTATGAAAGAAGCAGAGGTACCAATGGGGTATCCGAATGTCAAAGTCCGAAAGGGCAGAGACAAAACCAGTAAACACGAACAAGAACGGGACAAAAACAGACATGTAAAACATGGAAACACAAAATAACTGAATACCAATCAACAACGCGAACTCCAGTCGACACAAGAGTGAACTCAGGTGCTCCGGAAGAGTAAGCAGTTCCTGCTTGCTATAGCACACCCGTATAATCCCTTTTCGATGGCTTGGAGTTCATGTTCTAAGATTTTCACACGTCTTTCGAGCTGCTTTCTGGCTTCCCTTTCACTAGTTATCACAGCCATTATTGTGTCATAATATTTGTTATAATCCACATTTATTAACTGAAATTACTTTTGTTTTCATATTTCAAATGTAATTTAAAAGCTAAGTTAGCGAATTTTGAGCTCCAACAGTTGACATGGTATAAAGTGATACTTTTTGCTTTCATCGATTTCTATAACTAGGTTATTAATTCCACCATGTTCATTTTCAAAGACATCTTGTTCACATTAATTCCACCTCCTGTAAATCCAAGTTTTCAAGCGCGGCCATCTCAAAATATTTACATATTATGAAAAGGCTTTTCTTTACAAAAAGAAGTTTTTGAGATTATGTGACATGTTTATATAAAACATTATTCAATTTTGTTATTTTAAATTTGGTTTAGCTTTGAAAATATTTATCAGTAAGTTAACTGTAAATTTTTTTTTACAGCTTTGAATCATACAAATCATTAATTTGGTAGGGAAGATCTCAAAATGTTACTTTTTTTCTTAATACAACATTAATAACAGTCAGCAAGTAATTCGTAGATTTTTGAGAGGTGCCCAGATTAAAGCATGGTTACAACCGTATATGTCAGGCCTGACAATGAATAAAGTATTACCAAAGAAACGTATCGAATAAAAATATTTTAAAGGATACGCAACGTCACAAAAAAAGCGATATTAATATGGCGAGTCT
Organism: Arcuatula senhousia; assembly: GCA_963971305.1. NCBI lineage: Eukaryota > Metazoa > Mollusca > Bivalvia > Mytilida > Mytilidae > Arcuatula > Arcuatula senhousia. Next base: position 55,242,686 of record OZ020306.1, read on the forward strand.
CTACGAGATCTCACAATATGAACAATGTTTGATCACGGAAGAAATAGATACTAACATGTGCTCTTGAAAAACTGGCATTATTTTTTCGCTGGGAATAGATTTTCTGGGGTCTTTAAGCTCGTTTAGCTGCGCTCAATTAGCGAAAAGTCTGAAAACGTTTATCACTTTTCAGAAAGATCTGCCGGACTTTTCCAACCTTATGATATTTAGTGTGGGTGATAAAAATCGTATAATGATCGGGCAGCCAAATTCAATGAAATGCATGTGTGCCTAGACATTCAGGCATCAGACAAATACAATTCCTATTATATGCATAGATTCGACATTAACAAAGACATTTTTATCTGTAATTGAATTTGAAAAATAGTTTTGATATAGACCACAGAACAAATAAGGTCACCCACTTATGATAAGATAAAATCAGTATATACATTGTATATAAAACGTACAGTAAATTATTCAGACTTTACTACAACTTTAACTCTTAAAAACGTGTATATTCATAGGCGTTTTCGGTCATGCGATTGAAAATTTCCATTTCACTTCTGACATGCTTGTGTTTTGTGGGAATTCGGGGTTTCTTATTAGACGACAGGACTACTCCTGCATCGTCCTCAAATTTGGGATTATCAAGACAACATTATGAAACAATAATGGTTGTTATTGCTAATGAAAGGGAAGCCAGAAAGCAGCTCGAGAAACGTGTGGAATTCTTAGAACATGAACTCCAAGCCACCGAAAGAGGAGTAACCGACCTGTATCATTTAAATCAAGCGTACAACCAAACAATTAATGACCAGGGTAACAAAATAAATAATTTAATGACTGAAAATGGTGCGTTAAAACGGAATAATGATGTCCTGAAGGCGGAAGTCGATGGCCTAAAGAATAATAACACACAAATTCAACGTGACCTTGTCTTAATGCAACAAAATCTTGTTAGTTTGCAGCAACTTAAAGGTGTTTCGGACCTTCAAGCAGTTCTCGATCTTCAAAATAAGACAAATCATTTAGATGGTGAACTCAAAGCTTCAAACACTAAAGTGAACTCAATGGCAGTTGATATCGAAGCGCGCAAGCAGGACTTTATGGCTTTATATAGCCAAGCGAGCGCGACCGAGAAACATCTTGAACAAGCCGAAGCGATTTTAAATACGACACTAACGTCTACTATTCAACACCAGAACCAAACACTTACGGATATAACAGATACAATTCTTCAACTTAGCAAACAACAGAACGCAACAGCTGGGAAAGTAGACGCGGAGCTTAGGAATTTATCTGGAAGAGGTTTGTATGTAAAGTTTATTATTATTGTGCCTTAAAAATGTTAGTCACATGCAATTCTTGACATCCTAAACTGTATATAGTCTTTGATCCGTATTGATATTAAATGGTTAAAGCCCGAAATCTGAAGACAGTTTAAAACGTTTACGGTTAATTTCCTTTATCAAAGAAAAAAGACTCTGGAAGAAAAGATTTAAAAAGAAGCAAAGAGGCACCAATGGGGCATTCGAGTGTCAAAAGTCCGAAAGGGCAACGAGGAAACCGGTAAACACAAACATAAACAGCACGAAAAACACAAACATAAAATCAACCGAACGGAAATCAACAACTCAAACTCAAGTCGCTAAAATATAAAAATATGTTTTCTGAAAATCAAACACCATAAATGTTTTTGACCGTCTTTAGATTTCCATCGTTGTCCATCATAGCCATCAATACACAAGATAAGGTTTGCCTTAGGGAGCAGCCATTTGATTTTTATGGGGGGGCTATGGATATTTTCTTCGTCCTGCCTTTTTATTTTCAGAAAAAGTCGAGCCTGGATTTTTTTGCGCGCTTGCGCGCGCAATTTTTTTTTTATTTTTAAACCAACTATATTTTTTTTAGCCAAAAATACCAACCTGCCTTTTTTTTACACAAAGCGCTGTCCTGCCTTTTTATTTCTGGATTTTTGCCATCCTGCCTTTTTATTTAAAATTTCACCATAGCCCCCCATAAAAATCAAATGGTCGCTCCCTCAGATATAATTTATTTTTTACAATATATATTCACCTGTTTTTTTCTACATGTAATTGATCACTGGCTATTGTCAATCGAGAAAAAATATCTACACATAAATACTATTTAAATATTGAAAAATAAGACTGAGAAAGCCAAAATAATCAGATATAACAATGCTTTTCTGTCATGACATATTTCCCTTTTGATAATTTTATATATTAATAAAACACAAATGATAAACTTTATATAACAACAGCTCTATATGTCAATATCGAAATAAAAATGTATTTTATCTGATTAAATATCTTTTTCATCACTTTTAAATATTCGTTATATTACTTTAACACGCGTTTTTCATCAATCTGTTGTGTTTATTTTAGCTGTTATTACATCATGTGCACACAGTCAAACCTATGCTAGCAGTGAAAAGATTTTGTTCCCTTTTGTCCTTACCAAATCCAGTGTGAGTGATGCCATTATCAGTGACTTTGGAAAGACTGGAATATTCAAAGTGGAAAAACCAGGGTTGTATTTGATATCGGTTTATATCATGACGAGCACAACCGGACGAAATATTGAATTTTATCTTAACAAGAATGGATCTATAATTGGACGTGGCAACATTGAAGTTACAAGCAATTATCAAACCTCCACAGTAGTAGTCACTGCGCACCTCAGCACTAATGACACTCTGTATGTAACAACGAGTGGAAATCCTTATGTGTATGGCGACAATTATTCGTGCATTACTTTTCTTCAATTGACTGAGGACATGTAGTACCATAAACTTATGTGATGTTATTCAAATAGTCACATTTTCAATAATAAAAACGTCTTAATGATAATTTGTCACTTAAAGACATAATAATTTTATCAGGCCTTGGTTTCATAAAACAACTTTACTTTTAGTATTTTCTCAAATTTGAAAATTTCGACAAATTATAATAGGAAATCTTAGGATGATTTGGAGATGAGGAAACCCTCAAATTTGAGATGTTTTCAGAAAAGTGCTTCACACGCAGTGAAATTTTGCTGTTGTACATTTATCAAAATCATTTTAATATGTGGATCGTGTCTTTCTGGCACATATTCCATATTCTTTCGTTTTGACCGGGCACTGATGCTGAAACCAAGTTCAAACGACAGAACACTGCTTCCTTAGCCCAGGATTCAGCCGTCGACAAATATCATTTAAAATTAATTATCAGCTGTTAGAGGGTATTTTATTTTTCCCGAATATTAAGAAGCAAATTTATAAATTGCAAAATCAAAAACAACAGGAAATATATCTAGCGATGAAAATAGAGTGCTGTCTTTTCGATATAATGATATTTGATTACCTTTTGGCACACCTTTGCTTCTTTAAAGATAGAAGAAAATGAGATGTGGAATAAGTGTACGCGACACAACCTACAATATAAACGTAAATTTAAAACATCCACAATGGAAAACAGCCAGCAGCCTTCAATGTGACCAGTGGTCGCTGCTCGCTGTTTTTCAATTGGCCCCTGGATTGAAAATAAATTACATATGATTCAAGCCCAATCCTAAAGTGCAATGAAAGACCCTTTTCTTGACAAAAAAAACACCAATTAACATAAATTTAGAGAATATGCTTTTGCCTGAATTAAATTTTTTTCTAGTTTTGAAGAAAAAAATTGTTTTTGAAATTTCAGACGGCATTTTAATTTCTCATGTGGTCAGGTTGTTTACTGAGTGGAAAAAATGAGTAATTTACGATTCAATTTGATTTAAAATTTGAAAAATATTTTAATTAAGTTACTTTCGGCAACCTTTAGATTAAACCATGGGGGGTACTAACAGATACTAGTATTAACAATAGAGAAAGCATACAAAAATAGTATAGTTCCATTAATTAAGAAGTAGGTTCAGGATACGGAAATCAAAGTGACCAAGACGAAGGTTTTATAGAATGTTTTTGTCGTCAGTCTCTGCTTTTTGTTTAAGTTTACCTTCTTTGTATTGTTGACCAATCTTCATAGCCCGTTAAACAAGGAAGAAAGGGTGAACAGACGGCTTTCTATTATCAATGGTGCGCTTGTTATATATTTTACAAATGGTAGCCATTCTAATGTTGTATAGGAAACTTTTGGACCAGCATTTGTTATTATAGGGATCGGTGGCACAATTATATGTTCTGCACAATGTTCAGTTTTCACACAATAAGATTTAAATTCTGTTAATTTAAATCGTTTATCGAAGTGGCCTGTGACTTTTCTTTTTATTTGGTTTTTAAAATCCGTATTCGGTTTCAGTAGAACCGTTTTTAGTAGAACCAAAGAAACAAAAATGTGCGCACGAGCTTTACAACTTCCTTTTTCTTCGACGAGACGTAAAATTTTAGCTCCAACAACATCCGAAAAAATCATGTCCTTTATCGTCAGAATTTAGCGCACAGAAGTTGATGTTTTATTAACACTTAAGGATGATAATTTTGAACCTGATGAATTAATGAAACATTTTCAGACTCAAGGTGATTGGAAGGAACAAAGTAATGAAGAACATGAAAATCATATTCACAATTTCTTAATGAACAAAAGTAATTTTCCTTTTAATGAAAATACAGATAAACCAATTACTGTTAAGGAAGTTAAACAAGTCATAAGCGCTTTAAAAGTAGGAAAATCATGTGGTCCTGATCTTATATTAAATGAATTGGTGAAATATAGTTCTCCTGTAATGACCAAAGCCATAACAAAAGTTTTTAATCTTGTTTTGACAACTGGAATATATCCAACATCATGGCTAAATTCATTTGTCATTCCAATATTTAAAAGTGGGGATACCACAGACCCAAACAATTATAGAGGAATTTCACTTATTAATGGGATAGCTAAACTTTTTAGTGCTCTACTTAATACTAGAATCATGAAACATATGCAAGATAAGTTTTGTAATGTACAGTTCGGTTTCAGACCTAATTTTTGAACTTCAGACAGTCTGTTTGTGCTCAAAACTTTGATCAATAAATATATAAATCTTAAGAAAAAACCCATCTATTCATGTTTTATAGATCTACGCAAAGCTTTCGATTCTGTGTGGCGTAAAGGTCTGTTTTATAAACTGGCCAAGTTAGGCATAGGCTATAAAACTATTGACATTATAAGAGGTATGTACACTAATACTAATTCATCTCTCAAAACTGAAAATGGATGTACAGAATATTATCATATTGATAGAGGTGTACGCCAAGGAGATTCTCTGAGTCCTACTCTTTTCAATATATATATATAAATGATCTTCCAGAATTATTTCTCGAAAAAAATAGTGATCCACTTACATTACAGACTTCTAATATTGGTAGTCTAATGTTTGCGGATGACTTACTTATCCTCTCCGAATCAAAAGAGGGTCTTCAAAAAAGTCTCAATAAACTTTCATTATATTGTAATAACTGGCAGCTATCTGTAAATTGTAATAAGACTAAAACTATGCTTTTGGGTAATTCCAGTAAAACTGATGTTTCTTTCAAATATAGAGACTCTGTCTTGGATAATGTAAAAGAATATAAATTCCTTGGAAATGTTATATCTCAAAATGGAAATTTTTCATCCTCAGCTGAAGATTGAGCTAAAAAGGCACTAAAAGTGTTATATTCGATCAAAAGTTACACTTCTAGCCTTAATGAACTTCCTGTACATGTTTCCACACATTTATTTGACTCTTTAGTTCGTCCAGTTTTAACATATAACTGTGAAATGTGGTATATGGATATTTATAAATCGTTTCACAATGCATTGAACAGATCAAAGAAAAATAATAACCATATGCATCCTGATGAACTTTTATTCATAGACAAAAGACCCTCAGACAAAATACATAACACGTTTTGTAAATTTATACTTGGAGTAAAAAAATGTACAAGTAACATAGCAACAAGGTCAGAACTAGGGCGCTTTCCTGTTGATTGCTTTATAAAAACTCAGTCGTTGCTATATGAAGATAGACTTTTATCAGATGAAACTTCATATCTACTTAAAGAATGCTATTATTTATCCAAGTCATTACATGATCAGGGAATTTATTCATGGTTTTCTTATATAAACAATGTTAGATCTGTAAATAATATAAGTCAAGCAAGTAAAATAGACAATAAATGTGTAAAAAATACTCATAAACATCAATATAGAGAGACTCTACAGGATAATTATGAAACATTATACAATAACAAAATACAAAACATTGATGATAAAAGCAAACTGCTTTTATTAAAATCCTTGAAGTCTGATTATATTAGAGAATATTATCTAAACTACACTGACTTTGAAATAAGACAATTAATATGTAAATTTAGAATCAGTGATCACCCTTTAGCCATAGAGACCGGTAGATATAAAAAAATACCAAGGGATCAACGAATATGTATTTCGTGCGGGGTTCTGGATGATGAAAGCCATTTCTTTTTTAACTGTAATATTAACAAAACTTTAAGGCCTACTTTTCTGAGTAACTATACAAATTCTAAAATACAAAATGTTTTAAACCCGCTAACAAAACAGCAAGTGAAATGTTTAGGCTCTTTTATAAAGCAGTCTTTAGAACTGAGGACAGGGGCCAAATAAAAGTTTCATTTGATTTTCAAGTATGAATGTTAGTCTGGTGGAATAAGTATATAAATATATATTTTACTGTGATTTGTATAATAATGTTTACTGTTTATTCCATTCAGAATTATTGTATGTGTATTGTATGTGTGCCTTTGATCTTATTGTAAGATGTAAGTTGTGCAAATAAATGATATAATATAAACATCTGAAATAATTTGAGTGCAAAAAAAAATAAAAAAAAATGAACAACTTGTATGTAGAGAGCAATCGGAGACCGAATCAATTAATGTTTTACAAAATGCATTCAAAATCAAATGAAATATAATTTATTAAACAGTATTTGCTGCGATGATTCAAACAAAGAAATACATAGTCTCGGTCACCCAGACGCTTATCAATAGATGGTAAGAGTCTGGGACAGTCCCATTACCTATTTGTTATGTGTGCGTTTGGAGTACTTTCAGGCTTTATCATAGTGTTCGACGAAAATCATTCAACCATATGTTCAGAATTCCGTGCCTATGGTTCAGTGAATTTATGCAAATGCAACAGCGAGATAATTTCACGAATTGACGTGAGTTGTTTTCAAATAACATAATATTTCTTATTTTATGATAAGACATCCTATTTCACATTTTTGAACACATGATGGTTTTGTAAACTATGAAAAAAAAATCGCTTTATGGTTAAATTGTACTCATGGGCGTCTACTTGGTTTTGGAAAATGTTTATGTTTATTGGAGTCAAAAATGGGGACATTCTTGATTACAAAACCATGCATGTTCGGCCAATCCGATTCTTGATTTTACAGAACCAGTCTTCAAAAACCAAGGATGACCAATGAAACGTTGAGTTTCTGAAGTTGGTTTATTTTATATTGAAATGAATTTTGTATGCTAAACACGTCATATACACACGTGGTAAAGTTTAAAAGGTATAACGATCGCCACCTAGTGGTTACGAGAAATCAATAGATGATTTCCCAGACTCACTACCTTGGTAGTATGAGTTTGGGTTCGAGACTAAGAAATACATGAAATGCAGTACATAATACACGTCTCGTAACTAGGCAACAAGAGAAATATACACATCCGGTTAGATAAACAACTGGTAGCATTGACATAATTTACATGACATGTTGCTGTGAAAATTGTCCCATAGCAATTTTGCAAAATTTATTCATATAATAAATACAAGTCCAGTGTGTACATAAATCGACCACGGTAGTTTTATTTATATTTATTAGTTAATTGTAATTACACATACTGTAACTAATTTGTCAATAGTTGTTTGCATTTCAGTGGCAGTAATAATACTTTAGCTACCTCACTGCTATAACATAAACACAGAGACTTAATGGGCTAGGAAGAAATTGTTTCATTCCATGTGGATAGAAACCTACAGTTATTTTTGTTATTACACCAGAGGTCGGGCAAGTTTTTGTAAATAATCTTAAGGTTCTTCTAAATGAAAAATGGCTGCCATGCACTGTCAATACAAAACTTTCAAAAAATACACAGCCTAGATAAAATAAGAATTTTGCTAAAATTATATTGGAATGAATGTTTTACAATCTTATCTAAAGCAAGCTAGAAATAATTTCTTGAATAGACGAAACGCGCGTCAGGCGTAGCAAAATTTATTGTCTGGAACTTTGTTGTCATTTGTATTTCGAACACACGTGAAGGTTAGCACTGCTGGTGGAGTGTAAATTCCCCGAGGTTAGCCCGCTCCGGCACCAACACTTTTTGAGTTGGAGAATACATCAAAGCTTTAAATTATCCGTCTTAATTTCAAAATTGTCTAAACCCTAAGGTTCTTCCTACCCCAGACATAGGTTGATTATCTAAGTAATAATTTGGTTCCCCAGTTTGGTATTTTTGGTTATATTGTTCTATGCTCTTCATATTCATACAGTGTTTGGCATTTTCAATATTTTTGGTAGAGCGCCTCTGATGAGTCTTGAATAGACGAAACGCGCGTCAGGCGTAGCAAAATTTATTGTCTGGAACTTTGTTGTCATTTGTATTTTGAACACACGTGAAGGTTAGCACTGCTGGTGGAGTGTAAATTCCCCGAGGTTAGCCCGCTCCGGCACCAACACTTTTTGAGTTGGAGAATACATCAAAGCTTTAAATTATCCGTCTAAATTTCAAAATTGTCTAAACCCTAAGGTTCTTCCTATCCCAGACATAGGTTGATTATCTAAGTAATAATTTGGTTCCCCAGTTTGGTATTTTTGGTTATATTGTTCTATGCTCCTCATATTCATACAGTGTTTGGCATTTTCAATATTTTTGGTAGAGCGCCTCTGATGAGTCTTGAATAGACGAAACGCGCGTCAGGCGTAGCAAAATTTATTGTCTGGAACTTTGTTGTCATTTGTATTTCATTAAAAAAATTGTCTTAAAGGTAAAAAAATAAAAATTTGTAAGGGTGTGCCCGAATAGTAGGATAGTGATCAGAAGCACCTTACATGTTAATGTAAATATAATTAAATTTAGACTCATTGTGGGATTTTAAATACTAGCTTGCTCTGGGTATTGGTAAGTCAAATATAATTAGACAGGTTTTGAACAAAATACATCATTTGCTCAATCTGTGTAATTTTTTAAAGTTTTGTATTGACAATGCATGGCAGCCATTTTTCATTTAGAAGAACCTTAATGCAATCAAACTTAATTGTTAAAAGAAATACATGTACACTGCATTTATCTAAGTAATTTAATCCGTGTAAACTGTTATTCGATGGTTATCATTATTCGTCATTTACTGTATTAAGTAACTATAAATTTATAATCATGCACGAAGGTAACATACACATGTACATGTATAATGAAAACAATCATTACAATTTACATGAAATTGTTTTTTATTTTCTAATGTACAGTATATAGATCAAAGCGAACTAGCAGGGGTGAATCGAGTCTATAGACACCTATTTCTGTTATGAATGTTATGTTTACACAACAATATACAGCAGGCTTAAAGTAAATATTTATCGTCATGATCGTCTGTGTTAGTGGGGACAAAGAATCAATGAAACCTAAATATTAAAGTTTCCCTGAACTGACAAACATCTAACAGCAGGATTTCAATTATAATTAATTTATTAGATCACAATTATTTTATTTATCAGACTACATCCTTTTGTTAGTACAAGTACGTATGGTTAACCACTTTTTTGCACGTTAATAAATCACAATTATCTTATTTATCAGACTACATCCTTTTTATAGTACAAGTATGTATGGTTAACAATTTTTTGCACGTTAATAGAGGATTTGATTTGATGTCCGTTAACTGTTAATTTCATTTTTATTGCTGTGCTCGTCAGAGATAACAGATAAGCATTATTTATTTTATTGTAATTATTTAACAACCACAAGTAAGGGTTACATGGTTATTGAGGATTTTGAACTTGGGCTATAGCTAATTGTACTGTAAACATATCTAGCAGGTCTCATATGCATCTATACTACTAAAATAACGAAGCGTTTTTTTCTAGCCGGGTTGCAGCCTAGACAACAAATGCTATGACCAAGCTTCATATATCAAAAACAGGGGATGGTCGTGCCCTTTAAAAATTTAATTAGCGCATGTGCAATTATGTCTGCAATTTGCTAATTAACCTAATTAATTAATCCGGAAAACCTATAGCCGTCATCGTTCCGGCATTAGAATGATGGAAATTATTTCCCCTGTTTTCTGACTATTACAAAAAATCCCACAAAACTTTTCCATTAATTTTGCTATATATTAAAAATATTTTATATAATAGGTTATATTGGTAAATTCACTATAAAAATGTATGCAAAAAAATGTTTTATCGTTAAAAATTGCAGCTTAATAGAAAAATAAAAACCATGTTGAAGTTAACGACCCATGGCAAATTTCCGAAGCGATTGATTAAAACCCTGCCACTGGACATTTGTTTTAATAGCAGATGGGGTAACAAATGCCAAAAAAAAAAAACATGATATTTCACCTAAAATGTTTGTCTCTCCTGCCGGCATCATCTGAAACAATTATTCTTTCTAATTTCCACTATACTTTGCAATAATAAGGATTTTCAGTTTCTCAGATCAAAAGGTGTTATAGAAATTAAACATTGCTAATATATGCAATAACAATAATCAAAGTCAATCAACCGAATATTCAAGGTATCGGTCAAAAAATGGGTATGCAACTGTGCTAGGCTGCTACTGGGGCATATGTATACCAAGTTTTATCAACCTAGGACTTATAGTTCTTGGGATATAGAGGTGCTCGCAAAACCTTACCCCTGCTTTTATATATATATAAATTGAAAATTGTCAGTTACTCGACCGGAAGGTCAAGGTCAAAAGATGGGGATGCAACGATGCTAAGCTACTACTAGGGCATATGCATGGCCAAGTTTCATCGACCTACGACCTATAGTTCTTGAGATATGGATGTGCTCCCATAAAACCTGACCCAAAAAGTTAACGCCGCCGACGACGGTAAAGTAATATCTATGTCCCGCACTGCTACGCAGACGAGACAATAAGCTAAAAACTTACTTACAGATAAATATACCGTAGAACCTTTAATTTGCGATTAGCACAGCCAGGTAAGGTCATTCAAATTCTATGTTTTTGTTGTGTGGGCTATTTTTTAAAGCACGATTGATTTTCCCGCGAATTCGCGGGTTTTTCCTAGTAGACACATATTATAAAGCTTTTAAAACCACAGTGATTAAACTTGTTTAGATTTAGGAAAATAATTCTGGAAGACATTTGGTATCTTTATAAGTATGTTTTTCTGAGTTTCAGCTATTAAAGCTACATGTATTTTGAAAGTTTAAACAGGAACTCTGAAGTAAGTATTCTGCACCTACAAGGAGCATGAAATTGATGAGCAAAAGGAGCACAGCTACAGAGATGAGAGGTAATTTTAACCTATACAATTGTATACATGAACAGCACAATAATTTTCATATAGAATTCAAGGATTATTTTAATTTAAAGGTTAATATTAAATGTTGATTCATAGTTATTATCTTGGCTGATAATGATAATACATATTTATTTTGTAGCCAATCCAGGCTTATAATGCCAATACATATGTATTATCTAGACTGATAGGGTTATCACATAATTATTACCAAGGCCAATAATAACTTTAAAAAATTTTACAAAACAATATTAGTTACAGTCTTCTCGAAACGTGACGAACCAAACCAGTAAAATTTATAAGTTTATAGATTAGCCCTTGGTTGGTAAATACAGTTGAAACATTAAGACTGCCCTGCACACCTACTTTGTGCTTATAAAACACATGTAACATTTATATACATGTACTGCCAATTTTTCATGAAGACCTGTGAAATATTTGATGATGATTACATGTCAATAAATTTTTCCAATCAACTAAAGGTGGCATTTTCCAATTCACCTTAACAAATTCCTGGGTTTTTGTCCTAATGATGGGTGTAATATCGCTGCCGCCACAATAGGCAGACATCAATCAATCAATCGATCATGTCAAGGGCTGGTATTCAAATCACACAGGTGTGTTATTATTGCACTCAACTTATGATATTTCTTGAGACCTACAACCATGCATGCCATAAAGATCATATTGCAATTTGAATTTTTGGCATGGATTCAAAAGCATTTAACAGCCGGAATGGCATGCTTATAAAGTACACGACTATATTAAACTACAAGCACATACATAGAGATGATTGGAGAAGCAAAATGGAAGAACTAGTAATTTTGTTGGTGTAGCTGGGGTTTTGGTTTTAATTTGACATTCTTCTTCAACATTTTCAATTATTTACATCTGACTCCTGTACAGTTGCTGCTCAAAAAGTTGTATATATGGCAAGTGCATTCTCTCAACATACACATAATAATCAGACATACATACAAAGTATTGCCCTCGGGCTTTTTTGAAGGCTGCTGTTTGTTTTTCATTGGGGGTTCTAAATTTCCACTATTACGTAGGTTGTGTCGCAAACACTTATTCCACATCTCAACTTTTTTTCTATACATGTACAATTCAAAGTACAATGACGACTGAATCACAAATATACAATTACTGACATGACTAAAAGTCAGAATACAACGGATATTAACAAATTAACATTATAGAATATGGAATAATTATGTACATTCACATATAAGTAATAGGTATTATCTTTTAGCTTGGTTAATTGCAGGTACCATAATGGGGACCTGGAGTCTTTATTAATTTTTTGCATCAGATAGGCAAACCAAGGCACAGAAACGTTAATCATGTTAATATATAAAGGATGAAATCAATTGTCACATGTGGGAAAAGAATACAGGCATTTTTTAAAGATGGGGAGGGTAGTCCATATGAAACAATTTGGGTTAAGGATATAAGGAAAGTTTTTACTCCAGCAGAGGCCATTAATAAATTTTCTATATTATATTAGTTTTTAAAAGCAGTCATTATTTTGTATATTCATGAAGTATTCAATGTATAGGAATACACGAATTGCATTTATACTGATTATATAGTAAGTTGTCCAGTTAATTTATTTTAAACATGTTTCATTAGATGTCTCACTAGATGTAATGGACATTTATCAATTATGGACTTTTAACGAGATCAATACATTATATATGGACCTGTTAGGCATATATTGAACGAGGACGAAGTCCGAGGTCAATATATTCCTAACAGGTCCATATATAATGTATTGACAGAGTCAAAAGTCCATCATTGTTATATTACATATGTAGTTTTTTTTAATTAGAGTAAAATGAATTGCTGTTTTAAAATCATGTAATTCAAATTCGCAGTTTTTTTACGTTTTTTTTTCGATGTCATAATTTTTTGACTTGCAATATCAAAACAAAAATTAACTAATTTACCTAGGAAATCTTCCACACCTTAATTGTTATTATTTCTAGCCTAAATTTTTGGGCAGTAAGTTTATTGCGTCTTTGTAAAATGCTGACAAACATACCCTTCTCCACTGCATTCTTTTGTCTTGGCGGTCATGGCGGTAACCCAATTTCTGCATTTAACAATTATTTACAGATAATTCACGTACTAACCGAAAAATCAAATGTGACATGTGTGATTTATTAAATTCTTAACATTTTAAACAAAATCATTGTTGGTTTTGTATCTTTTCCCACACCGTTAGAAAGTGAAGGCTCCGTTGCAAGCTATGTCAATATTAAGAACTTCTAAATGACGTCACACAGATGTGTATAAAATATGTCAATATAGGTAAAAATAGAAACATAGCGTCAATATACCAAAAATGCATCGTTTTTATTTCCAAAGCAAAGAAATACACTAAATATCACTAAAATCACATGACCAAATAATCCAATGAAAATGTAAGAATGATAAACCATATGTAATATTTGCTAATATTACCTTCCAGTCTAATTTGGTATTATATGTCATTACAGGTACTTATTTTTTTCAGACCCTACAATACAAAATGTTGAGTTGACTTTGCACTCTTAACATGATTAACCATAGCAATGCATGCAAAGGTGTTTTATTGGCCAAATGTAGTAATAGGCTTGCATGACTATATAAACAACATAGGGAAATTTTGGTTACTTACTCTGTGTTAATTAATACCAACATGACCAAATATCAAAAAGAATGTTAGGGACATTCACCCTAAATTGTGTAAGTTCATTAGTATTAGTAACAAATTCAAAAAAGGGAAGATTTTGTGTGATTAGTTAGAAATAGCTGTTGTTTGTTTATCAGAGTCTTACTCGCAGGCAGGCTATTACGACTATTTCCTAGAGATGAACATAAAAGGGATGATACTTGAACATGATACGAGGGTGAAGTGAATGCAATGGGGTTACAAGGCTAGTCAGGTTTGGGAGTTTTGACTGTCACAGGAAATTGGTGTCCGGTTAGGCAATTTAGTCTCCTGCAGGGGATCCTACGGGTCCTACTCTTATCGCGACTTGCAGCAGAGTTCTTTAACGTGCAAGGGACGTGCAGACTCCCCGAACACAGTGCACAAATAACTTGTGTGTTCTAGCACTACCATTTAAGCATGAACAGGCAGTATAAAATTTTGAAAATGGACATGTAGTATAGGTGAACTATTGAGGTGATTATAGTCGCAAAGATTAGTAAAATCTTTTAGCTTTGTTATAAAATAACAGGCATTGAATGCAGTGAATAACTGCCATGATTCTGATCCTTTTCAGCATAATTGCATTGAGACAAATTTATAATTGTCTAACATATTTTACAAGCTGAAGATCATTGAAATGCCTTGCAGATATCTCACTTTACCTAAAAGTCTAAATTACAGGTTACTAATGATTTTCGTGGATAAGTTGAAGGATAATTGTTCAGAATTTGTTGTAAGAGATAATAAGAGCTTCTAAATCTATGAATTTAGGAAGTGATATCACATGTACATGATGTACAGTTATCAAGTGTAGTTCAATTACGGTAATGCATAACCAAATTAACAGTTTATACCCGTTTTGGTATTTGTATTTTCATATTATTAGAAGCAAGAATCACATTTGGGGAATTAATTGTTAATTAAATTTAAACCAGCTCTGGAAAGATATTGTGCAGTTTCATTTCAAGGAGTTATTTGACATTATGTACTAGTAAATATTTTTCATTTATAATATTGGCAGTTGACCACGGGGTTTTCAATGCAGCTCCACCCCCAATTCATTGGCGGTTGACAGGTCCATCATTTTCTGCTACTCACTGATTTCCCTGTCAATTTGGCACTTGTCGCTGCATAAAGGGATTAATTTTCATAATTAGGACTAACACAGAAATACAGAAACACTGGACTGTGGCAATGGCCTCTGATCTTCCAGGGTCATCTGCTTCCGAAAAGTCCCAATTGCTCATTTCTCATTTGTGATCTGCCATTTATTTGTCGGCGATCAACCATTTATCATTTTCATTTGCATTTTACATTTACATACATGTATATTTATACATGTACAATTGATTTGCATTTGACATTTAAACACTTATACATTTATTTACCAAAAATTTATATTGGACATTTAATTTATTTAACTAAACATTTATATTATTTACCATGGTCAATGTTCGCCAAACCTGTAAAAATTCTCTAATTATATTATCAAACTTTATATTGTTTGTTTTAATTGATGATAAACAAGGTTTCACTGTCATCTGTCGTCTTTAGTTTTCACAATGTCTGTCAAATTTGAGATGTGATGAATGTACCTGATACATTAGAAATATTTATGGAGGCTGATACTATATAGATTTTATGGATGTTATGAATGTACATGACACAATATTCTAGACACAAAAATATGGATAATGTAACAATGGGCATTGTTTCAATTGTTCCTTTTGTTATTTTTTCGTGAGGGCAATCTTGGATAAGAAGATTTAAATTCTGTTAATTTAAATCGTTTATCGAAGTGGCCTGTGACTTTTCTTTTTATTTGGTTTTTAAAATCCATATTCGGTTTCAGTAGAACCGTTTTTAGTAGAACCAAAGAAACAAAAAAGTGCGCATGAGCTTTACAACTTCCTTTTTCTTCGACGAGACGTAAAATTTTAGCTCCAACAACATCCGAAAAACCCTCCCACCCCCCTCTTTTAGAAACAGATACTTGCTTTGTGTTTTTTATTTTTATTTTCAGAGTGTCCAGGCTTATATTGGTGGGACATTTAGCATTGCAGGTACATTTGATGCATAAAGACTACTCAAGTTCGAATAACGTCCTGGTAGAGGGAATTCAAGCTGTGTGTTAGATTAGCACTTGTCGCTGCATAAAGGGATTAATTTTCATAATTAGGACTAACACAGAAATACAGAAACACTGGACTGTGGCAATGGCCTCTGATCTTCCAGGGTCATCTGCTTCCGAAAAGTCCCAATTGCTCATTTCTCATTTGTGATCTGCCATTTATTTGTCGGCGATCAACCATTTATCATTTTCATTTGCATTTTACATTTACATACATGTATATTTATACATGTACAATTGATTTGCATTTGACATTTAAACACTTATACATTTATTTACCAAAAATTTATATTGGACATTTAATTTATTTAACTAAACATTTATATTATTTACCGTGGTCAATGTTCGCCAAACCTGTAAAAATTCTCTAATTATATTATCAAACTTTATATTGTTTGTTTTAATTGATGATAAACAAGGTTTCACTGTCATCTGTCGTCTTTAGTTTTCACAATGTCTGTCAAATTTGAGATGTGATGAATGTACCTGATACATTAGAAATATTTATGGAGGCTGATACTATATAGATTTTATGGATGTTATGAATGTACATGACACAATATTCTAGACACAAAAATATGGATAATGTAACAATGGGCATTGTTTCAATTGTTCCTTTTGTTATTTTTTCGTGAGGGCAATCTTGGATAAGAAGATTTAAATTCTGTTAATTTAAATCGTTTATCGAAGTGGCCTGTGACTTTTCTTTTTATTTGGTTTTTAAAATCCGTATTCGGTTTCAGTAGAACCGTTTTTAGTAGAACCAAAGAAACAAAAAAGTGCGCATGAGCTTTACAACTTCCTTTTTCTTCGACGAGACGTAAAATTTTAGCTCCAACAACATCCGAAAAACCCTCCCACCCCCTCTTTTAGAAACAGATACTTGCTTTGTGTTTTTTATTTTTATTTTCAGAGTGTCCAGGCTTATATTGGTGGGACATTTAGCATTGCAGGTACAATTGATGCATAAAGACTACTCAAGTTCGAATAACGGCCTGGTAGAGGGAATTCAAGCTGTGTGTTGGATTAGCACTTGTCGCTGCATAAAGGGATTAATTTTCATAATTAGGACTAACACAGAAATACAGAAACACTGGACTGTGGCAATGGCCTCTGATCTTCCAGGGTCATCTGCTTCCGAAAAGTCCCAATTGCTCATTTCTCATTTGTGATCTGCCATTTATTTGTCGGCGATCAACCATTTATCATTTTCATTTGCATTTTACATTTACATACATGTATATTTATACATGTACAATTGATTTGCATTTGACATTTAAACACTTATACATTTATTTACCAAAAATTTATATTGGACATTTAATTTATCTAACTAAACATTTATATTATTTACCGTGGTCAATGTTCGCCAAACCTGTAAAAATTCTCTAATTATATTATCAAACTTTATATTGTTTGTTTTAATTGATGATAAACAAGGTTTCACTGTCATCTGTCGTCTTTAGTTTTCACAATGTCTGTCAAATTTGAGATGTGATGAATGTACCTGATACATTAGAAATATTTATGGAGGCTGATACTATATAGATTTTATGGATGTTATGAATGTACATGACACAATATTCTAGACACAAAAATATGGATAATGTAACAATGGGCATTGTTTCAATTGTTCCTTTTGTTATTTTTTCGTGAGGGCAATCTTGGATAAGAAGATTTAAATTCTGTTAATTTAAATCGTTTATTGAAGTGGCCTGTGACCTTTCTTTTTATTTGGTTTTTAAAATCCGTATTCGGTTTCAGTAGAACCGTTTTTAGTAGAACCAAAGAAACAAAAAAGTGCGCATGAGCTTTACAACTTCCTTTTTCTTCGACGAGACGTAAAATTTTAGCTCCAACAACATCCGAAAAACCCTCCCACCCCCTCTTTTAGAAACAGATACTTGCTTTGTGTTTTTTATTTTTATTTTCAGAGTGTCCAGGCTTATATTGGTGGGACATTTAGCATTGCAGGTACAATTGATGCATAAAGACTACTCAAGTTCGAATAACGGCCTGGTAGAGGGAATTCAAGCTGTGTGTTAGATTAGCACTTGTCGCTGCATAAAGGGATTAATTTTCATAATTAGGACTAACACAGAAATACAGAAACACTGGACTGTGGCAATGGCCTCCGATCTTCCAGGGTCATCTGCTTCCGAAAAGTCCCAATTGCTCATTTCTCATTTGTGATCTGCCATTTATTTGTCGGCGATCAACCATTTATCATTTTCATTTGCATTTTACATTTACATACATGTATATTTATACATGTACAATTGATTTGCATTTGACATTTAAACACTTATACATTTATTTACCAAAAATTAATATTGGACATTTAATTTATTTAACTAAACATTTATATTATTTACCGTGGTCAATGTTCGCCAAGCCTGTAAAAATTCTCTAATTATATTATCAAACTTTATATTGTATGGAAAGCCGGAGTGGACCCCCGCACTTACAAATTATTTTCCATTGATTTCAATGGAAAATTTCTAAGTTCGGCAATTCAATAAATTCCCGCAGTTACAAATTATTTTGCCTGTTTTCCGCACTTACAAATTATTCTTCTTGTTTTCCGCACTTACAGATTATTTTTCTTGTTTTCCGCATTTACAGATTATTTTTCCTGTTTTCCGCACTTACAAATTATTATTCCCCTTTTTCCGCACTTACAAATTATTTTTCTTATTTTCCGACGTTACAGATTATTTTCTTGTCTTCCGCGCTTACAAATTATTTTATCATCAAAAAATGTAAAAAGGGAAGCAACTCCAGCTTACAAATAAGCACAAAAACCTACACGTACAAACTGTGAGGCGGGGTTTTGACGACAGATATTCATGCCCCTTAGCTTGTTGACTGGTTTTCAAGATGATAAACCTGTCAATTGCTGTCCCATTGGTACATGTATAGCGTCAAATACAAAAGGGGATCCGATTGTATTTAATGATCCAGTTATAACCGGAAATTAAATATATTTTTCCAGACATGCGCAGTACGTTAAAAACTTAACTTCGGAAAAAAAAACAGCACTTACAACGATGTAAATGCCGGTTTTCTACGCTTATTTGTAAGCTCGGATGGGTTCCCTATTTTTATTTGACGCTATATATGTACCAATGGGACAGCAATTGACAGGTTTATCATCTTGAAAACCAATCAATAAGCTTAGGGGTATGAATATTTGTCGTCAAAACCCCGCCTTTACATCTCGTGAAAACCTTCAAAAACCGAGATGTAAATGGGGGTTTTCTACGCTTGTTTGTAAGCTGGGATCGGACCCCTATTTGTATTTGACGCTATACATGTACCAATGGGACAACAATTGACAGGTTTATCATCTTGAAAACAAGTAAATAGTCTCAGGGGCATGAATATTTGTCGTCAAAACCCCGCCTTTACATCTCGTGAAAACCTTCAAAAACCGAGATGTAAATGCGGGTTTTCTATGCTTATTTGTAAGCTGGGATCGGATCCCTTTTTGTATTTGACGCTATACATGTACCAATGGGACAGCAATTGACAGGTTTGTCATCTTGAAAACCAGTCAACAGGCTTAGGGGCATGAATATCTGTCGTCAAAACCCCGCCTTTACATCTCATGAAAACCTTCAAAAACCGAGATGTAAATTCGGGTTATCTACGCTTATTTGTAAGCTGGGATCGGATCCCCTTTTGTATTTGACGCCATACATGTACCATTGGGACAGCAATTGACAGGTTTATCGTATTAAAAACCAGTCATTAAGCTTAGTGGCAAGAATATTTGTCCACAAAACCCCGCCTTTACACTTTGTACGTGTAGGTTTTTGTGCCTATTTGTAAGCTGGAGTTGCTTCCCTTTTTACATTTTTGATGATAAAATAATTTGTAAGCGCGGAAAACAAGAAAATAATCTGTAACGTCGGCAAACAAGAAAAATAATTTGTAAGTGCGGAAAAAAGGGAAGAATAATTTGTAAGTGCGGAAAACAAGAAAAATAATCTGTAAGTGCGGAAAACAAGAAAAATAATCTGTAAGTGCGGAAAAAGAGAATAATAATTTGTAAGTGCGGAAAAAAAGAAAAATAATCTGTAAGTGCGGAAAACAAGAAAAAATAATCTGTAAGTGCGGAAAATAAGAGAAAAATAATCTGTAAGTGCGGAAAACAAGAAGAATAATGTGTAAGTGCGGAAAACAGTCAAAATAATTTGTAACTGCGGGAATTTATTGAATTGCCGAACTTAGAAATTTCCCATTCAAACTAATGGAAAATAATTTGTAAGTGCGGGGGTCCACTCCGGCTTTCCATAAAAGTGTAAAGGCGGGGTTTTGTTGACAAATATTCTTGCCCCTAAGCTTAATGACTGGTTTTTAATACGATAAACCTGTCAATTGCTGTCCCAATGGTACATGTATGGCGTCAAATACAAAAGGGGATCCGATCCCAGCTTACAAATAAGCGTAGAAAACCGCATTTACATCTCGTTTTTTGAAGGTTTTCACGAGATGTAAATGCGGGGTTTTGACGACAGATGGTCGTGCCCCTAAGATTGTTGACTCCATGTATGCACTGAGTGTTGTGAAAAAAGCAGTCCCTGCCGGGTGATGTTTTAGGCCTTGAAAGGCCCCAGTATAACGTGAAACAGTTTCAAAGTCAGTGAAGGAGACAGTTTTTTAGATACTATAGAATTATTTTATCTTTAACATTTTTATGCTAAATGATACTGAATGAGAAAGTAAAAATAATAATATGCATTTTCTTTTTTTGTTACTTTAACATCAAGCCTTATTCCTACAAAATTTACAGGTGAATTACAGGTAAGAAAAATCGATCCTTTTGAGGGCCCCTTAATCCCCACCCTTAATTGGAAGTTGTTATTGCTAATTATCAAACGTTGAAGAAACGTGAATGAACCGTTGTAACTATGCTTTTAATCTGGCCACCTCTCAAAAATCTATGAATTACTAGCTGACTGTTATCAATGTTATATTAAGAAAGAAAGTAAAATTTTGAAATCTCCCCTACCAAATCAATATTGTGTATGTGTCAAAAAATTCGTTTACCCTTAACTTACTTATAAATATTTTCAAAGTTAAAATTGAAAATACAGATTTACAGGAGGTGGAATTAATACGAATAAGATGTCTTTGAAAATGGACATGATATCAGGCATGGGGCGATTTACATTGCAATGTAATGCATTGAATTACCATAACATTTTCAACCTTTCTTTAACAACGTCTATCATGCCAAGCTAAATTTTCTTTTTGAGATGGATGTTAAGAAAACCCGTAATTTAAAACTTTTGTGTACTAATATTATTAACAAAACCAGGAAATTTATGATAAATGTGTGCTAACCAAATTTTTTTCCCAGTTTGTCTGTTTCATTTAAGGTTTACCAATCAACGGTAATAAAAATAGAAGTTTTTGAATAAAATGTAAATTATACATGGGAAAATACATAGATGATTATGAAGATTAGTCATAGAAGTTAGTTTGTTGTCTTAATAAGTATGTTGTTAATCAAACTTAAGTATTTATATGGACCTCTACAATCAGAATGGATTCTATCTAATGTACTTCTATGGTTTTGACTGTCAAAATTAAGCACAATGATAAATTTAAACGATTTATCGTTTAGTCAAGAAAGGTTAAAGGATGAAACAATACAACTGAATAAAGATTTTCAATCTCAAAGTATGCCATTTTTGCATTTAAAAGTAACAATTTGTGATATTTTTCTATAATTAAATTTTATCAGATTTAGTTTCCAAATCAAACCTTTCCGAAAACATATGTTTATATATTACAATACAAGTTAAAATCATTTAAAACTTGTAATTTTTACTCAAAGCCATTTAATTTGACACATTGTTGATTGAGATGTTTTTACAACAGAATAAACAAATCATTTGCTTTTATTTTACATTTGTATTGCTTATACTGTATGGCTTCACCATTTCACTTACAAAACTACCGAACTTCAATGATCAATCTCATAGTCCAGAGAAAATGACAAAAACGAATCAGTCATACCGGAAAATTGGTGGATCGCAATGGTCCTGACTTGGTACAGGCATTTCAAACGAAATGGTGGGTTAAACCAGTTTAATGGCGCCAAACCTCCCTCTTTCATTGCGATCTTCAAGTCCATAGTATATATAGTTACATAGATTAGTGTGACACTGTAAAATTTGCTTAACCATAATATATAGTTACGTAAAATAGTGTGACACTGTAAAATATTCTTAGAATTGGGTTTTATAAATCGAACATAATAGGACATGTAGGATATGAAAATTAACATGAACAAAATCCAGAAGCTTTTATGAAATTATGTTGTAATTTTTATTTGAGAGAAACACAAAACCCGAAGAATTAAAGATCGCAATGGTCCTGACTTAAACACAAGATCATATCAAACTTTATGAAAACAATTTTTTATACCCCGAATTATAATTGACGTATAATTGTCATGTACTTGTCTTGCTTATTGATTTTCCTTCTTTTTTAGCTTTATATGTTTTTTTTTTCATCAGAAGCTACCTTTGCAAATTAAAAATTGTTGGAAGCCTTAGGATTTGTCATGGTTTTTGCATTGAGTGGATTTTTAATTACAAAAATACTCTTGTTTAGCATTTCTATGTGTCGTATTGTTTTTCTTCTTGTTCGTGGAAATCTATGATCGACGAAAAGGGAAGCGGAATTTAATCTCGACAAGACCATAACTTAAATTACCTTTTATGCTAACACACTATTGCCAATGTCAAGACAATGTATGGTTTGGTTATGCTGTATATGCATATTTCAAAAACTTTGCTAACGACTATTATATATATAATATCGTGTTCATATGCAGGATACTTTCTAGATGAAAATTGTGCGTAATCCTGAACAAATTGTCTTTAGGGCAACTAACCCTGGCCACATTGAAATCTGGTTTCCGTTCTAACTAACTGCTGAATAATTGCTGCTGTGTCGCAAAAAAACTTTCATGTTTCTTTATCCTCTATTAAATGGAAAGGACAGAACTAAATAATTTAAACAGTCAGGATACAAAATTTAAACACAAAATAGTACATGTGTTTTTAAGGTTAACCGATTCTTAGTGTTTTACAGAAAATATGCCTTTGTTGTTCATGTGACTTCAGACCAGGTTCAAAATCCCACTCGTAGCAACATACCAAGCGAAACTATCAAAGATTAATACTACACACATTCTCACACCGGCAGTGTTCATGCATGTGACCCATTCAGTCGTGGAAAACCCTGACATCGTTTAATGATGGAGACAAACCACATGTGTAAGAGTAGGTAAGAATTTGCCAGAAAAGCGATACCCAAAGCATTAAAACGTCTTCGTTTCAATGAACGACAAAGTTTCCAGGAATAAAATTTTAAAACTGCGTTTAAGGCGTGTTTTGTCTATTAAGGACTGATCTCTGAAAGTAAAAAGTTGATAGACCATGAAGAGCTATCTTTTTTAATTTGACAAAATAGAAACCTAAAGTTTTTTTCTGATTATAAAATCCTAGGGAATAAAAGGTAAATATGCGATCTATCAATTTTCAAAATAAGCGTAACATCAACAAATTTTGTTCATTTCCTTTAAGTTTTTTGTAATACAAAACTACAAAATTGAGATGTTCAGTTTCAAAGGTCAAAGAAGAAAATAAAAAAACAATGTCAAGTCATATCGGAGGTAATACATTCCACAATGGTCCTAACTTGGTATAGAAATTTCAAATACTTGGTTAACCCAGTTTTTTGAACTCCAAACTTACATCCTCCATCGCGTATGCAAAGTCTGCGGAAATAAAAATGTTGTTAACTCAAAACGGATATTGAAGTGATCAGGATTAAAAATAATGTCTGAAATACCGGGACATGCAGACACAAACAAAGACTTTATTTTATTCAATATTTAAATTTAAATGTTGACCATCGTATAAACAAAAGCAGGACCTTTACTATTGACAATCATTACAGCTTTGGTAAAATGATCATAGTCAATTGCTGTAGGGCGATACAGGCCATCGTTTTCACCCATCAATTGACGGCAAGATTTTCCATCAGAGGATATAAGAATCACATTGTTGGAACCCCAACCTCCAACTAGAATGTGGCCATTTTCATTTATTATGACACCACTTGGAAGTCTTAGTATTGTGTCGTCTCTGTACCTGAAGATCACATTGTATTCGGCATTTAACACATTGACTGAGTTACCACGGGAGCTGTGTAACAGATTAAACTGTCGTTAGCGTATATCTTTGATTCTACTTTAACATTGGAATCACGTATAATATGGTCTACCTGCCCAGTAATGCCATTGATTTTTACGACACCACTCCCCGAGATGCATCCGACAAAATCATCACCTCTGGATGACAACCCATAAACTGGTACCGTAGTTTTTAAAGTTTTCATTACCTTGCTTTTCTCAGCATCAATAATGGAGATCATTCGTTCTGTTGGATGCGATCGCGAAACTGCTACTGTATTGTCCATTAATGACGTCAGGTCATAAACTTCTTTTGCATTAAAAAGCTTATCAAAATTTACCAAAGACCGAATGGATCCATCAGGATACAAAAGGCGGATTTTACTGTTCGTATGATCTGTAAGTGCCAATAAACCGGTTGGTAACAAACAACAACCGGAAAATAAGCCGCTTGTATCTAAGGAAATAATATTTTGAAGAGCCAACTGTATACAAGTGTGTCTTTGTGCAATATTTTTTGCCTCAGAGGTTGCATTTTTTATTAACACATCTGAACAAATGTCGTTTATTGTGATAGTTCCTAAGGAATTCCTCTGCAAAAGACCGTGTACTATTGCGTTATCCACTTCAAAAATCAAACTTTTGTTTTTGAAGTGTAGAGTTTCATCAGACAAGTATCTAAGATATTTGTTCGACTCGAATACTATTTTCTCCATTTCCTTTTGGCCAATGAACAGTTGAAAATTGGTTGAATACTTTTTAATATCCTCTACCTGGTTCAGAATTTTGCGGGCGTCGTTCTCTTTGGCTTCAAGAAGACTATATTCGCCCGATAAAGTTTCTGCCAAGTTTTTATGCATCAAATCAATTTCAGAAATTGTATTTTCTTTGAGGTTAATGAGATGATTTATCATTTTATCAACGTTTAATTCCAAAGTGTGGATTGCATCGTCGCGCATTTTTGACAGTTCTTTTAAGTTTTGCACTCGAACTTGAGACTTTTTTGACAAGTCTCCTTGCAAACTTTTTAAATCCTCCACGACTTTTTCAAACCCTACAAATTTTTTGATATCTTTAATGATCCCTTTGATCTGTGCTAGATCGACACACTTTTTATGTAAGGATTCGAGACACTGAAGACATATTGGTTCATCATGGTCGCGACAAAATGTAACGAGTTGTTTGTTGTGAGTAGGGCACTTTAGGCTTATGTTTAAAATAAAGGCAGGTAATCTAAGATAATCTTCATATGGTATCGTGTCGTGGTCTTCTGAGTTACTTGCTTGTCTATGCTTCTCGTTACATTCCTGACACAGGATAGCATTACATTCGGGACACCAAATTAAAGGGGTGGATGTTTTCTCCTCCAAAATACAGATACTGCATTTTTGATCCATTGTAACTGGAAAAAAAATAATTGAAATGTATATCATAAGGTACTCAACAGCAAAGCGTTTGGATTTCATGTATATTACGTTCTTGATAAACCTTTATAGCCAAAATAGGATGGGACCCAAGTAAACGTTTCACTTTCAGGTGGTCATCTCAGTACAAAAAATTACGATACAAGAGACGATTTTAATTTTCAAATTATTAATTTTCCTAATCTACAAAGCAATATACCTACTTCCCCTGCATACGGTGTTTATATTTCACAACTTATTCGATATACCAGAGCTTGCACACATTTCACAGATTTTTTGATCAGACACCGATTTCTTCGTGACCGACTTTTGGAGCAGGGCTATAAGAAAATACGTCTCATACGATCCCTAAAAAAATTCTTTCTTCGTTATCAGCCACTAGTAGAAAAATTCAAAATTGAGTTAAAAGATATGGTGGTCAATTGTTTTAATTAGTATTTGACTGGTCTGCTGTACTGAGATGATCACCTCAATATCCCTATTGTGGAACACAACTATGTTGTGTTCTATGGTCATTACCGGATCCTAAGATCGCAATGGAAGAGGGAGGTCTGGTGCCATAATAGCTGTTTTAACCCATCATTTCGTTTGAAATGCCAGTACCAAGTCAGGACCATTGCGATCCACCAATTCTCCGGTATGACTGATTCGTTTTTTGTCATTTTCTCTGGACTATGAGAATGATCATTCAAGTTCGGTAGTTTTGTTATTACCTTTATTTATTAGTTATTCTGGTAATTAAAGGTAGAATCTAAAATGTCCAAGAAAAAAACCTAAACAAGAAAGACATAACGGAGAATCACAATGGTACAGGCATTAAAAAATGATAACTTATGAATAAACAAATATTTGGTATAACTGTATAGATCATTTATAAACAAAGCAATATGATATGAAAGTGCATTCAATACACAATGAAATTGGAAAATATTTGTTTAAAAACTGTTTAAAAGAGTATGCTTTGGCTGCATTTAGTATTGTTTATCTTCTAGTTTATTAAGTTAAATTGATAGTAATTTAAATTGGTTGGCGAGAACAATTCTTGTGAGTCCAGAATAATTGGACTCTGGGAATTGTTCCATGGCGTCGGGGGAGACTGGTTAGTGGTTGGGGATAAGTTCATCGGCCATTTCTCCGGGCCTGACAAATATCATATTTGCAGGTATTTTGGTTAAACGTGTGTAAATGTGGGGTATACAGCTGGGTATCGCTGGTACTCCCTCCACCTCTTTGAGGGGAGGTCTACTCCTTTATAGGAGGGGCACTTTGTTCTGGGGGGTGGCATCAATACGGGTGGACCCCCAAGCACTACCCCCATGGTCGTGGAATGTCCAGGGGTCAGATACTATGTGGATCATAGGTCACTGGTCGCCAGTGTGTAACCAGCAGTCTCCCCTGAGGCCCATCAAAATATATCTGCTGCCAGTTCTTGCCATACCTGTAAACATATTTACAACTGACAATATTGTTATATAAAGTTATTAACCTTATTTTGTTTTGTTTTATGATCAATATTTAAGATAGGGAATAAATGTACGTTGACACATATACTTTAGCGAGATAAAATCAGTGGAAAATATGCAGTCATCAATCAAACATACAATTAGTACTACATGAACCTGTGGTGATATTTAAACAAAATGACATTTGGAAAAACAATTAGAGGTTTGGCAGTGGAGTAATGTTTTTGTAAGGACAAAAGTATAAAGCCAGCTGTTGTGTAAATAAGTTGGCCAAATGATCGAGCTCCACCTTGTCTGGCTGTCTGTCTGGCTGTCTGTCTGTCTGACTGTAGTTTAGTGAATTAGTATAAGGTATTACAATTAAATTGATAGTAAGGATACACGGTGTCTTTATCTATATTTGATAGAACGTATATTATATTTTAAATTTTACTAGTATTTTGTGCAGAAATTCATTTTCGCCTTACAGTTTCAGGTTCTTCAAGGGTACGTGATGTAACAAGCAAGTCAGTCTGATAAAAAAAATGATTGCCAGTTTATTAAACCATAGTCGGAATCCCCTGCGTGATTACATCCTCCCATCTCAGTTATAATGTACAGGTTTAATAAATATAAAATGTTGATTTTGTTCCATTGTTAATTTATTTGATATCATTCTTGAAAGACTTTCACTATTTTTTTATGTTTAAATAAAGCAATAAACTAGTACAGATGGGCCTGACGCAGCAAGATTGGACCAAATCTACTGTTCTGTGAACGGGCCGAGCAAACGGCTAAAAAATGAAAATATAGAGAACTATTTAATATACAGTTGAGTCCAGTTCTAACATCTCTACTGTCCAGCTCTCCTGACAGTTCTAGAACTGTTCTAACCCTGAACAGCCCCTGTCATAAACTGTTCTAACCCATGACACAGAGTTATTCTAGGCCCTGACAGCTTAGAACTGTTCTGGGCCCTGACAGGTTAGAACTGTTCTAGCCTAGGACAGTTCTGCGCCCTGACAGTTCTGTCCTCTGACAGTTCTAAATTACGTCATGCATTGTTAATTGTAATGGTTTTGTTTATGTTAAGTTAAGTCAAAATGTCTCCAGTAAAAGTCAGTCGAATTTCCCATTCTCATTGTACAATTTAAATCAAGAATTATTGTATCCATCTCGTGCTAAAAATTTTGTTCAGGCATGATGTTTTTGATTTTCTAATACTCTGATAATCTGTGACTGTGATTTTTTAAACTTTTTAAAAACTGCTAAAGGGAACCTTTTCTCTTTATTAGATTTTTCTGTTCAAAAGAAGAAACTCTGTAAGACTTAAATATTGTCTACTTTTGTAAGCCATGCTGCGTTGCGAGCCTGGACATAAAAACATACGGTTTTTAAAATAATAATAATTCTCCAAATTAAAACCGGAAAATAACGCATATTTCCGCGCCATACACGATCAGGGATAAAGTTTTCCCTGACACGATATATAAATTTATTATAACCATACAATGCTAGTATATGTATATTATACACTGTTCTAAAATCGTCACAACTGGAATTGTCAGGGGTTAGAACTGTCATAGCTTAGAACTGTCAGGGCACAGAACAGGTTAGAACTGTCAGGGCGTAGGACACCTTAGAACTGTCAGGAGTTAGAACAGTTCTAAATCTGTCACGGGGTAGAACTGTCCAGAACTGTTCTGCGACAGGACAGGATCTGTCATAAACTGTTCTAAAGCTGTCAGCAGAACAGAATTAGAACAGATTCCTGACAGTTCCTGACAGTTCTAAAGAGATGTTAGAACTGGACTCAACTGTATAAACAAAAAATTCAGATGAATGAGAGAAGACTGTAATTCAAGGTAATAAAACAAGCCCTACTCCTGTCACTTACAACTAACAACTTACACTTAACTTGTATTTTCTAAAACGAGGTGGACGGAAAATATCATATGCATCAGTACTACATTTATCGCATATAACATCAGATACGGCAAAGTATTGTGGATCATTATAAAAAAAACTACAACCACTTTCTAAGAGAGCAAAATGCGTGTTATGTGCTACGAAAGCAACAAATACCCAGCTACAAAAGATCGGTAGTGCTATTAGTTCTTTCACTAATTCTCGACTGGAACTACAAATATTTTAGTTTCAAGTTTATATTTCTCAGTTCCAAGTGGACTTCTCTTTTATTCAAGTTGACATTTCTGACTTCCAGGTTGACATTTCTTATTTCCACGTGGCATTTCTTACTTCAATGCTGACATTTCTCAGTTCACCGTAGACATTTCTTTTTTTCAAGTTGACATTTCTTACTTCCATGTTGACATTTCTTACCTAAATGCCGACAGTTCCCAGTTCCCAGTTGGCATTTCTTACTTCTAAGTTGACATTTCTTACTTCCAACTTTACTTTTCTCACTGCCACCTTAGAACAGAGAAGTGTTTTAAGTTGGAACTAAGAAATATCAACTTGGAAGTAAGAAATGACAACTTGGTAGAGAGAAGTTTTAACTTTGAACTGAGAAATGTCATCTTGGAAGTAAGAAATGGCAGCTTGGAAGAAAGAATTGTCAACTTGGAAGTAAGAAATGGCAACTTGGAAGTAAGGGACCGACCATTTAACTTGAAGGGGGGGCCTTGGTTTTTTCCTAAAAAAATATTTTGAAAATGATTTTTGATGAAAAAAATATTTTGGCAGCAGATGGTAAGAAAAAAAAAATATTCCGAAGAAGAATTTCTGCCATATAAAATAATGCTAATAATAAAAAAAAATATTCTGTCGCGACGCTTTCAAAAAATAAAAATTCTGTCATGACGCATTCACAAATTTTTTCTGGCCAAAACAAAAACCAAGCCCCCCCCCTTCAAGTTAAATGGTCTGTCCCTAAGAATTGGTAACTTGAAACTGAAAAATGTCAACTTGGAAGTAAGAAATGGCAACTTGGAAGTAAGAAATGGCAACTTGGAAGTAAGAATTGTCAATTTGGAGGTAAGAAATGAAAACTAAGACCTGAAAAAATATCAACTTATGATTAAGAAATGTCAACTTGAAAATGATAAATGTTAACTTGGTACTATGATATTTGTAGTTACAATAAAGAAATGTGAAATAACTAATGGCACTACCGGTCTTTCGTATGTTTTTTAGTCGAGATTGAATGCCTGTTTTTTTTTATCAAGCACTAGCAAAGGACATCTTTAATACAATGCATGTGCATTGCAGTACTTCCGTTACAATCGAGAAATGTAAAAAGCTAATGGCACTACAGGTTGAAAGGCAAAACTAGAATTGGTATCAAGCTTGCTTTTAAAAAAGATTTGATTTACGTTAATTTTCACGTCTCTTTGAAATCGGAAACAAATTCCCATTAGGCTGCAGGAAAAATCACGAACCGTGAATAGAAACGTATTTTTACTCGGGAATGATTACATAAATGCTATTAAGATTGAATAATGAGATATTTTTGTTTTATTTAATTACTTTTTTTAAGCAATGTTGCCGATACTTTCTGTTAAACATTGGCTAATTATAGTTATTGTTCGATAGAAGCTTAACGCTGATGAATAATTATCAATGTATGGAAGGTGCGCTGCGTAAAAACGATTGAGAAGTACACCCGCTATAATCGATTAGTGCTTTTATGGTGGCTTGCGGGTAAATCAGACGAAAAAGACACCCGAAATTGGGAATTTACATAAAAAATGCAAGAAATATGCCTAATAGTAATATTTTTTTAACTGGAAACTATTATTAAGGCATTTATGTTACTAATGACTTAAAATTGACTTTATTTTAGTTCCTAAAAATACAAATGAAATACTTTTATACATAAATATTCCGTAAATCACGTATGTAAAACATCATAAGTATTTAAAACATTATTTTTTATCCTAAAGATAAGCTACCTAAATAGCAATATATTGAAGGGTAGAGAGTCGTTTTATTGTGCACAATGTTATTTATCCGCACAAGTTGAATTATACATCTTTTAACGATTGGCGAAAGTTGAGATGTGCAAATGCGACAGTTGAGATGTACAACTGCTTTAGTTGAGATGTTCAACGAAGAGTTGAAATTACCAATAGGTAGATATTATTTTTTGCTTTACCTTGTTACGATTTAAGTCACATTGGTGGATTTTTAATTCTCACGGTTCAGTTTTGTAAGTGTGTTTTGTTTTCTGTTATCCGATTATGTTTGCTAGATTCGTCTTTGATCTTTCTGAGTTACCCATTTTTACATCTGCAAATGCAATTTTTTCTTTTAATAGTAATATTTCCCGACGAAATCGAAATGAAAAAGTCAATTTTCAGAAAAAAAACCTGTCCATAAATCATTAGCTTTTTCATGTTTGGACCATATGGTTTGATCATTGATCAAATATTTAGAAGGAAGTCGGCGGTAAAGTTGTTAACTTGTCGGGCTACTTACACTGAGTCTCGTGGTTCTATCCTCGTCTGAGGTGAATTTCATTAACCAATTTTCCTACTCTCTTCTCAACACCATTTGTGAGAGTGGTTTCGAGGAACGATGCCCAGTCCTTCGAAATGAGCAAAAAGATGTCCTTTTTTGATATGGCGAGAGGTATGGGCAGCCATTCGGGCAAAAATTAACAAAAAAATTAAAAACAGACGATAAACTTTAAACAGACACAAAAACACAAAAACAGACACCAATTTAAAATAAACAGACAAAAAATACCGAAAAACAGACATGAAATTTTATAAACAGACAAAAAAATATAAAAAACAGACATAAATTTTATAAACAGACAGACGATTGTGTAAAACAGACACAAAAATACAAAAACAGACATAAAAGTTTACAAACAGACAACCGTGAAAAGCCAAACAGACGTTTTTAAAAACAGACCTTAAAGTGGGCGTGACGATCGGGTGTTGGTAATTTGTGAAACCCGAACCCGAACTGAGGTTTCAAAACCGAAAGAAATCAAATTGAATTGGTCGCCGTTAAAAAAAACACAAAAAAAACAATTAAAAAAAATATTTTATTGCCTATATGTTATTTTCTAAAGAAAAACTGTTTTAATTTAGTGGAAATATATTATTTTCACATTTATTTAAAACTAATCGATCCCAAGTTGATATTTTGTGTAACCAGGCTGGTGTCGGTCTGATCGATATTCAGGATCTTAGTGGAAAAAAACAAAGTTTATCATTATTCTCTTTCAACTTTTCAACTGAGAAAATTGACTTGTGTTTATTGAGTCATCTTACACGCGCATGCTGATTTTTGAAAACCCGAACCCGAACTGAGGTTTCAAAACCGTGCAGGAGAAAAAAGTTTTTCTTTAAATATATAAAAGGAAGGTCCATGACCCTAAGTTTTTAAAATGTTTTTCGGAAGATAGTATAAATGACTTGTCACTTGTGAAAAGTAACTAAAATCTGATTGATTTCCAGCTCAAGCTCACAATGATGTTGAATAACTCTTTTCCTATTGAAAAACAAAACTTGAGGTCACCAACTTTGCAAGGTCACCTTTAGAAAGGTAGGTGACCCCAATTGTTTTGCATTTTTAATGTTCGTTTATGAAAGTTAATTCTGCAAAATAGAAAAAATAATTATGGATTTTGCTTATACCCCTGAACCACGTTGTCATGCGCTAATGATAAGTAATGGATAAATTTGTCGTGCGTTGTAAGTAGTCAGTCAGACGTTTTGGATTCGATCACTACTAATTTTGAAAAAAACAACTTTTCTACAGCGACTCGACCAATTCGAAGTTCAGAACACGTTGGATTGAACATTATAGTGCGACAGAGCCATAAGGTTATAAAACACACGAAACATGATATTTTTTATATACTTATTACGATTTCAGCTAACGAATTTTAATAAGCTAAATTTATTTGACCATATGAAAGAGTTTAGTTAGAAAAGTTTCCTGCATGTTTCAGTGGAATAACATGAACGATTGCTAAAAAGACAACGGTTTTCCTTTGTAACTACATGTATAGACCTACCCCCCCCCCCCCGCACCACCCCAAAAAAAGACCTATAAGATAATTGCACTATTTGGCTACATGTACATGTGTTGTGCATTTATTGTTTTTCTGTTTTCTTTTGTTTTTGTCTTTAGGTTGCCTTTTATAAAAATATAAATCCGTTAAATGCAGTGGTGTTTTGGATACAGAACAATCATAATTGTGATAATCACATGATGAAGATAAATTATGTTGACGTTCATCATATGCAGGTTAGTTTGGGTTTACT
Organism: Arcuatula senhousia; assembly: GCA_963971305.1. Lineage (NCBI taxonomy): Eukaryota > Metazoa > Mollusca > Bivalvia > Mytilida > Mytilidae > Arcuatula > Arcuatula senhousia. Next base: position 55,276,339 of record OZ020306.1, read on the forward strand.
TTCAAGTATCATGAATCTACGGGGAAAATATTTTTTAGAAAGTGACAGAAGGAATGGAATTTAAAAACTTTTACCACCTTCATGTAACACAGTGCGTATATACCTAAGAAGCAAAGGGGCTCAATGGGACATTCGAGTGTCAAAAGTCCGAAAGGGCAACGACAAAACCGGTAAAAGTAACCGAACAGCACGAGGAAACACAAAACACAAAATCAACCGAATAGAAATCAACAATGCGAACTCAAGTCGTAACAAGAGTGAACTTGGGTGCTCCGGAAGAGTAAGCGGTTCCTACCTGCTATAGCTGAATACATCATAATACAGTTAAAAATTACAAAATTGACACCTAAGTTCTAGACATAGTACTAGTAATTTTACTACGACTGACACGCGGTTCGTCTATTCAAGTCTCATCATAGGCGTTCTTCCCAAAGGATTATAAACACTATAACAAGTCATAACATATTTTATTTTTTAAATTATATGAAAATGAATTAAGAGCATAAAACAATACAGCAAAAATTCTGGGGAAAATCAGCATGCGCGTGTAAGATGACTCAATAAACACAAGTCAATTTTCTCAGCTGAAAAGTTGAAAGAGAATAATGATAAACTTTGTTTTTTTCCACTAAGATCCTAAATATCGATCAGACCGACACCAGCCTGGTTACACAAAATATCAACTTGGGATCGATTAGTTTTAAATAAATGTGAAAATAATATATTTCCACTAAATTAAAACAGTTTTTCTTTAGAAAATAACATATAGGCAATAAAATATTTTTTTTAATTGTTTTTTTTGTTGTTTTTGTTTTTTTAACGGCAACCAATTCAATTTGATTTCTTTCGGTTTTGAAACCTCAGTTCGGGTTCGGGTTTCACAAATTACCAACACCCGATCGTCACGCCCACTTTAATAGTCTCGGTCACCCAGACGCTTATCAATAGATGATAAGCCAAGAGTCTGGGACAGTCCCATTACCTATTTTGTTATGTGTGCATTCGGAGTACTTTCAGGCTTTATCATAGTGTTCGACGAAAATCACTCAACCGTATGTTCAGAATTCCGTGCCTATGGTCCAGTGAATTTATGCAAATGCAACAGCGAGATAACTTCTCGAATTGATGTGAGCTGTTTTCAAATAACATAATATTTCTTATTTTATAATAAGACATCCTATTTTACATTTTTGAACACATGATGGTTTTGTAAACTATAAAAAAATCGCTTTATGGTTAAATTGTACTCACGGGCGTCTACTTGGTTTTGGAAATTGTTTATGTTTATTGGAGTCAAAAATAGGGACATTCTTGATTACAAAACCATGCATGTTCGGCCAATCCGATTCTTGATTTTACAGAACCAGTTTTCAAAAACCAAGGATGACCAATGAAACGTTGAGTTTCTAAAGTTGGTTCATTTTAGATTGAAATGAATTTTGTATGCTAAACACGTCATATACACACGTGGTAAAGTTTAAAAGGTATAACGATCGCCACCTAGTGGTTACGAGAAATCAATAGGTGTTTTCCCAGACTCACTACCTTGGTAGTATGAGTTTGGGTTCGAGACTACCACTTTAAGGTCTGTTTTAAAAAAAAGTCTGTTTGGCTTTTCACGGTTGTCTGTTTGTAAACTTTCATGTCTGTTTTTGTATTTTTGTGTCTGTTTTACATAATCGTCTGTCTGTTTATAAAATTTACGTCTGTTTTTGTATTTTTTGTCTGTTAATAAAATTTCATGTCTGTTTTTTGTATTTTTTTGTCTGTTTTCAAATTTCATGTCTGTTTTTTGTGTTTTTGTGTCTGTTTCAAGTTTATTGTCTGTTTCTAATTTTTTTGTTAATTTTTGCCCGAATGGCTGCCCATAGTGAGGAATATCTAATGCTAGCTTTAAAAGTTCTTTAAAACCTTAAGTTCTCTCTTGTTTGTTCGTGCTTGTTTTGTTATGTAATGACCGATTTTGCCTTCACTCTTCTTGACTTTTGGCTTCGGACTGCCCGATTGTTGTCTCTTGTCTTCTTGTATAGTTCGATAAGAGGAGGCTCAATTGTGCCGCTACAACGTTTATGCTCGCAAACTGCAAGACAAAATTTTGTAGCGACATATATTATTATACGGTTTTCAAGTAACATGTATCTGTAAAATATAGTGATTTTTATGGTCCCAAAAATGCGAAAATTGTCATTTTATCCCAGACCCTTTTGTAGTAGTATCCTAGTTGAGTTTTAGTATATTTTTAGTGGAAAATATTTAAACCTTGTAGTGGTAGTCTAGTATGAATTCAGCAGGAATATTAGCAATAATCAGTACCACTAAATTTCCACTACATATATAGTAAGACTCTTGCTAGATTACTACTGTCGTGTGTCTCATTTGCATATTTCTTAGCCAATCGAAGCTAAAATTTACTGACAGTATATAATTAGTGGAATTTCTAGCATGTTTTTAGCGTTTCAATTATTTAAATTAGTTTGACAGCAGAATGTAGTGGATTGTATTAGTATGAATCTAGCGTATTATGCAAATTAGTTACTAGCACTAATTAGTGGAAAAAGTAGCAGAATGTAGTGGATAGATTAAATGTTGTATATGGTGATATTGAGAAATATGTAGCATGGTTCTAGTGGTATATTTGCATTAAACAGTGGTCAATTTAGTAAGATCCAGTGGTATTTCTAGTAGTTGTGTAGTGGTTTATTTAGCAAAAATCAGTGGTATTCTAGCAGACTTTAAGTGGTACTTCTAGCAAAAATCAGTGGTATTTTAGCAGGCTTTTAGTGGTACTCCTAGCAAAAATCAGTAGTATTTTAGCAGGATTTTAGTGGTACTTTTAGCAAAAATCAGTGGTATTTTAGCAGGCTTTTAGTGGTCCTCCAAAAAATATTCATTGGAAGACTTTTTATTAATATCTTTTATTGAACTGTACATCTAAACTGTCGCAAGTCCAGGCAAACTATGCAAAAAAATACAGATCCAGTGCACACTTTCAATATTGAAAATATTGCTGATACACGCTGTTTTATTCAAATTTAACAAAGTATAGCTAAGTATATTTTCCATGTCAAGTTGAATGTTTTTTAATATTCCATACAACCACAATACTGTTCAATTCCAATTTTGTCCCGTTGAATCTACACTTTAAAACACATTTTTGCTAAAGTGACTAATAAGATTTTTCGAGATATTTCCTACTTTGAAAATATTGAATATGCTGCATTCGATTTTCAAGTATCCATTGAATCTACACTTTAAAACACATTTTTGCTAGAGTAACTAATAAGATATTTCGAGACATTTCATTCTTTCAACATGTTGAATATGCTGCATTCGATTTCCAAGTATCCACATCTATTCATTTAAAAAACAAAGAAAATCTGTAAAATTCTGTTGCTTGCCTTCACAAAGACATCGGGACAAAGTCCTATGTTATAATTTTCAAAATCCGTTGAAACATTTGATTGGCTAGACAATAATTAATTCAATTAGATTACAAGTATTACAGATTTCTTGACCACATCCAGATGGACTTCATGCTGTTTATCTGATAAACTTATCTGATAATTTAATGTAGCTTTAATTAACATGTACATGTTTTTATTAAAATGATAAGTGATGCACGGAATTAATGGAGAACAGGAAAAGCAATTAAATACTATTTTTATAAAAAAAAAATAGTTTTTTAATTAAACGAATGATGTTATTTTTATAAAAAAAAATAGTTTTTTAATTAAACGAATGATGTTTTGGTTCTTAAACCATGCAACAAACTTTAAGTCAATCTCGAGTAGCGAATATATGATTTTAGCATTTATTCATAATTTATCTTGCTTTTTTTTTCGTATATTCTATAATTTGTAACTTTAGCACACTTTCAGAAACTTACAGGTTCATAAACAATATTTTTATTATATTTTTGTAACTTTATTAAGGGCCCTTTAGTTAGGCCTTTAAATATATTTAGTTTTTGTAGCGTATTTTAGAAGTTCATATTTGTTCTACCTTCTAACAGAGTTTTCCTAGTAGGAATTTAGTACCGCTCATTGACCACTGATTTCTTATTTAAAATTATTAAATCTACCTTATAAGTTTATTTAGCGTACTTTAGCTAGGCCTATAAATGTATTGAGTTTTTGTAGCGTATTTTAGCAGTTCATATTTGTTCAAACTTTTTTCCTAGTAGGAATTTATTACCGCTCATTGTCAACTGATTTCTCATAAATTATTTTATCTTTATGTAGTGGAAAATTAGTGGAAATAGAGGCGAACCACTAGAAACCGCTAAATTTATTAGTGTATTTTAGTGGTATTTAGAATTGGATGCTAATTTTACACTGTCAGTAACAGTAGGTATCAGTGGCAGATTTAGCGGAAGTTTAGTGGAACTAATAATTCCGCTAAAATATAGTGGTAAATTAGTGGACTTTGTCTAGCTGCTAATTTACGCTGTCAAATTCACAGTGCAATTTTAGCATGATTTAAGCTGAAAATTAGTTCCACTGTTTTCTTGTAGCGGTGCTACAATTTGGTCTGGGATGCCACCCGCGACGCCATGTCGGGGGCATTAGGTTTGACTTATGCTCGTACGTCCTTACGTATATGTATAATTCCGCAAAGCGTTTCTAAGAAACCGTAAATGGAATTGAGTTGGTACTTGGTAGGAAGATTCAGTATGACAAACAATGCATCCTAAGCCATAAGCGACTCTCAGATCTGTAGGACTTTCAACTTTTTATTTTGGGCCAACGGGGGCATCCGCGTCCCATGGACACATTCTTTCTTTATCTTTTTGTTTTATCTAAAATCGTTGTCATTTTAAACAAAATTTCGAATTCATATATTTTTAGATGGAGCGTGACACTGGTCATGTGACCGCGAAAAGCAAAAAGTGCAAATGTCATTAAATATGAATAAAATTAAGGCTTAACAGTTTTTTTTTATATTAAAATTACAAATACCAAAACGCGGGTATAAACGGTTAATTTGGATATGCTATATATCGATATTTCAAGGAGTAACCTCACATCAGTAGCATTTAAACCTAAACATTGGAAGGTCAAAATCCAAAACAGTTGAAAACGAAAAGTACTCAAAACCAAAACGTTCGAACAAGGAAGTAAAATCCAGCACCGAGGATATCGACCATGTGCATTACAAGGAAAGAAACCTGGTGTTTTCATCAATTTTGAATTTAACAATCGGAAATTTCAACGACAATATATTAGAAATTTTATGGTAATTCGTGTCAGACAAGTCTGACTACCAGGCTTGTGATTACCCTCGGGAACCTCTGGTCCACCAGCAGCGGTTATCGCCTAGTGGTTTCATTATTACAAATACCAAAACGCTGGTATAAACGGTTAATTTGGATATGCTATATATCGATATTTCAAGGAGTAACCTCTCATCAGTAGCATTTAAACCTAAACATTGGAAGGTCAAAATCCAAAACAGTTGAAAACGAAAAGTACTCAAAACCAAAACGTTCGAACAAGAAAGCCAAATCCAGCGCCGAGGATATCGACCATGTGCATTACAGTTTAGAAATACTTTTGAATTATTATCAAACTCTTCAATCAAACGTATATACATGTAAATACATTTTTTTTATATTTCAAGGGAAATAATTCATACAAAATCTGGCGAAAATTTCAAAGGATTATAATGTTGGCAAAATTTTAAGCAAGTGACCGTCTTTTTATAGTTTTAATTAAGAACAGGTTGAAAAAAGGTCATATTGAAAGAATTTTTCTTGAGAACATATTTTATGCAAATATTTCGACCGTTCTTGTATAAATTATGCACAATTTGAACCCTGATACTGGGAAAACAAGTTAAGTGACCTTGCTACGCCTGACACGCGTTTCCTTTATTCATAACTTGTCAGAGGCGCTCTCGCAAAATATCTGTTTTCAATCGCGTTGTATGCAAAGTTGTCGCAGCGCTCTGTATTGTGGGGTCGGGAAATATTGAGTATGGATATGACCCTTTTAAAGAATACATATTTAAGTAAATATTTTGTTTAAGGTGATTGCCGATCTTTATTTAAATTTAGTATTTTTCGTGTTCAAATGTGTATAAACAACGTACATTGTTGCACTGATAAACTTCAGCTTATGTACTATTCAACATGTACTTGTGTACTATTCAACTAGTGCACTCTCAAACAAGTTGTACTTCACAACTATAACATGAAATATTTTACTTGCTTTGAAAGATAGATTTGTAGCATTGCTAAATACCTTTATTTCATCTATTTTATTATATGTTTATTGAGGAAATTGTTTAAAGTATACAATATATACATGTTTTATTTTGTTTGTTAGCCCATTTTCATGCAGCGGCTACTTTATTTCAAAAATGAACAAAACGATCGACTTTTTTATTCTTACTTGACGGCCATTGATTTAAGTTAAAAACGAATGTCATTTCATAGGACAATGTAAAGTACAGTAAAAAAAAGTGCCAATTGAATTCAAAGGAAGGACTGCTTACAAGTCTTTTTTCTGGAAAAAGCCCAAAAAATATGCAAACGGTTTTCTAGGTTGCACAAGTCAACTATGAAATATGTACTTCTCAATCGTTTTTACACAGCGCACCTTCCATACATTGATTATGGAACAAAAATTTTGAACTTTAGATTTAAGGTAGTACAGTGGATCTATTTTGAGATTATTAAATTTAAGCAAAGGTAAAAACATTGCTATTTAATTGTGCGAAAATTGTTTCTATGATAAATTATTAGAAAAAAATAAGTTGAAATAAAACCTTAGTGTTATATTCTTTTTATACACGTAACATATCCCATTTTCAAAGGAGATTTATCATTAGTTGTTTGAAATGTTTAGGGAAAAATTAGTATTTCCCATTCATTTTAAAAAATGAACGGTACACCATGATTTTATACCTCAATTTCAAATAACTAACCAAAATTGATGATTTGATAAAAAAATAACAAAATTTATCCCGTGAAATTGAAAAAAAATAATAATATAAAACATTTCCCCCTATATAATCTATATAAAATTAGCCAAATTCGGACTGTTTTTGATCAATTTTCTACAAAAATTAAGCACGGTGACCTGTTCTTTTTATCTTATTTTTCAAACATATGCACTTAGATACTTCTTATGACAAAATTTGAGAAAATTCTATCCGACTTAATTTTTACTATTGTACTACCTTAAACGTTATTTGGCGATGCATCTGTATCATTGCTTGGAGTAAAGCTCTTTGATGGTAATTAACCTTTGGTTTAATTTACTGAATCTCATTACTATTAACTTAGATACCTATTGTATCTTATGAATCTCATAACTATTAACTTAGATAACAAATAAATAAGAAAAGAAAGCTTTAAGCATGTGGGGAGTACAACGACTTCCTTGATAGAGCTACACGGCTGACAAGCAAATTGTTAACACAGGGGTACGTTGCTCCCAGGTTGTTGTCATCACTCAAGAAATCATTTGATTGTATACAAATACGGGATTTCTATCTCTCAGATGAGCACAGATGTTGGTTTGGCATAGAGTTTTGTAATGTCATCCTTTCCGGATTTGACCAACACTTAATCGATCTTTGGCAACGTGACGGGTGTGCTATAGCAAGCAGGAACTGCTTACTCTTCCGGAGCACCTGAGTTCACTCTCGTTTCGACATGAGTTCGCGTTGCTGAATGCGGTTTTGTTGTTATGTGTGTGTGTGTTTTATGTTGTTATGTGGTTTGTTATGTTGTGATGATTTTTTGTCTGCCGGTTTTGTGTTGTCTTTACGGTTTTATGATATTGATTACCACTTTGGTACACCTTTGCTTCTTTAAAAACTTTAAAAAAGAATTTGACAACAAATTCTCAGTAATAATGGACAAAAATATTATTTAATGTTCTAGTGAATTTGCAACCCCAGTAGTTCATGTTAAAAATCAAATGATTATAGATTTTGCATTAATTGCAGAGTGACCTTTTTCAACTTCCTAGGCTCGGAGATGTAATTGACACAATAGACTCATACTCACACCAGATTGTGTTTCTACCTCCGACCTCAAATCAGGATTTTGGCAAATAAGATTAAACAAAGAAAGCCCCCAAAGCATCTGTTACTCATGTCATCCTTATCAATTTAAGAAAATGCTATTTAGCATTTCAGTGGCTCCCGCAGGGTTAAAAACGACCTGCGACCTGAGGGCTTTTTAAGGGCGACTTCCGACCTACACTTCATAAAATCGACCTATGCCAAAAAACGACCTGCGACCTCCGCCAAAACATGCCTTTTAAAAGCGACCTTGCGACCTCAGGCCTCTTTTAAAAGCGACCTTGCGACCTAAGGGGGGTAACCTGCGGGAGCCCCATTTCACTACAAAGGTGGTTTTTTTTTCTTCGGAATGGCCATGAATAGAATTCTCAGAAGTGTAGCTTGGAAAAATCGCCTGGCATCGATGACATAGTTATCTGGCCTGACATAGTTATCTGGTCAAGCCCTTTCGATCGGCAGTTATTGCAGTAAAACAATTCTTTGATAGTTTGATAGAGGTCAATGAAACATCAAAACACCACAGCCAAACAAATGTTATTTTATTATATTAAGATTATTTAATTTTCTAAACATGGTACCAGTACAGAGGTTGACGCGTTGGAGACATTTTAGGTGCCCCAAAATCACTACGACATAAAGTCCCCCTTAGAACTTTAAGAACTGGCTAATTATTTGATAGAATACAACAGTCAATTAATCAATCCTTTTACTTAACTTTTATATTTATATTTAAGAAAGACGTACCTTTTAAATGTACCTCACAATGTCCCTAATCGTTTGAAAAAAGCTAAAAACGCTTTATTCACTGCTCAAATTTTGCACGTCCTGATTTTATAAGAAAATTCTCTTGGTTGTGACGGTTCCACATTTACAAGTGTCACAAGTTCTATCCTTTCTCAATTTAAAACAGAAACATGTTTATTGCATGTCCTGTAGAGTTTATTCTACCGATCCAAAACAAAATCCGAAATGTTCTCCAATTTTCGAAGCAAAAGCTATCCCGGATAATGTAAAAATACTAAGTGAAAATCGATTGGATGTACCTGCAATTTATTCCACTTTTCGCATTAAAATGACATTGGTTTCGTAACATTGGAAGACAAACAAAGAAAATCAATGTTGAAGGCTTTTCTGGTAACTTGATTGAATTTACCTCTGTTAAAAGGGATGATGAAACCAGTAATCAATCAATAACAATATTGCAGATACTTTTTTCTCACCTGTAAATATCAAACAAAAGCAATATCAACCAACTTCGTTTTAATTTTTATAATGCCATGGGTCATTTTGGCATCGGAAACTTCTACTTCAATAAGAGTTTAATATTTTGGCCTGGTATATGCAGTTAAGAATGTAACTAGTTGTGACAAGTGCCATCTCATGAAGTCCAGATCAACGTCATACAAAGCACTTTTACATCAAATGCTCATTGAGGGACCTTTTGAAAGCTCCACATTAATGTTCTTTTTGGTTTGCAAAATATTAAAGACTATGATTTCATACTTATTGTTATATACTATTTCACACAGTGGCACGAGAGCTTACAACTGCACGATCAACAAGTCCCGATAATTACATGCATCCTATACAGAGAAATGTTCTGTCGGTATTGTAGTCCTAGAAGAATCGTCTCCGAGAGAGGTGCTAATTTTATGTCTCGATTCGTTCAGATCCGCTGTGAGATATTTCAGGTAGCTTTGAGCTATACTAGTGCCTATCATTCTTAGACAAACTCAGTATGCGAACACGTTTACAGAATAATTGACCAATCATTACAAACTTATTTAGGCGTCGGGCTACTAGCATCAAAGTTCGTACTTCGATCCTTGTCAGGGATAAAAGTTTTATGTACCGTTCCGTTTTTTCGACTCTCTCTTTGACACCATTTGCAAGATTGGTCTCAGGAGACGATGCTAGTCCTTCACCAGTTGCAGACAAATCTATGTCTTGAAATTCTAACCTCTAGCGTATGTTATAAAATTCCTATTTTGAGAATTTTGATATTTCTCAAGATTTAGCTTTCCAACTTCCCCAGAGCATCAGTTATTTGTCTATATTTAAGGCACTTAACGTCTGCACCTATACATTTTAAAGTGGTCCGGTATCAGTATTTAAAATAAGTACACCAATAGTTTCATAAACGTCCCTTCGAGAGTCAGTATTTCACACTTTACCGCCGACACCCTGACAAGACTGTTGAGGCATTCGTGCAATCTTACACCCATTGTGATTCAAAATTACAGTTGCCTCCCAATATATCATTTACCATCCTGTTGTATTTTCATCTGTATGCATTCATAACATGGTCAATAAACGTTTTTTTTTTTTAAATATGATTATTACATTGGACCTCATCTAGGACTCACTATTTGTTTACCCTTGCATTATTTTCAGGCCGCCCTTCCGTCACAAAGATTGTGTGAAAATTTCTTCAAAACCCATTGAGGGGTTTAGAAGAAGCAAGATATGGATACCTTAAGGTGTAACCGGAGGACACATGGACGGGACCGACGGGGTACAGTTACATAAATCATACAAATCTACAATTATATATCTTTTTATTATGGTTTCTGCAGCAAACTTCAACAACTTGTGTAAATGAACATGATTAGACTCCATCAACAGCTCCATCCTATCTTTGTATTAATAAATCTTTTACACAAGATAAGATATAGGGCGTAATGTGAATATGCCCTATATCTATATATGTAAATAATGTAAAAGATGTGTAAATATTTACTCTGTGTGGTACTACATATGTAAAAGTATTATTTTGTACTACAATTGTCAGTATTTCGACCATTTATCAATCATTTTGTCACCAGGAAGTCATTCAAAATTTCATCTAAATTTTTAGATATAGACAATGTATTCCATGTAAGTACTACCAAAACAAAATAACTTCGACGATCAAGGCTGCATATTTCCCGCTCAAAAAGTGGGGTATATAGCGATAGGGATGTCCGTCGGTGACTGCATCAGTACCACTATCTTATCCGCAAGACACACCAAATAGCTTGATGGATTTTCATGGATCTTGCACACAAGTTGCCCAACTCCTATTACAAATTTTGACCAGAATGATTTTAGAGGTTTCCCATAGAAAAATACGAACATAGCTAATATCTTATCCGCAACTTCTAAACCCCTTGATGGGTTTTCATGAATTTTTACACAATCTTTGTCAGTCTTTGTTTGTGAATACCTACTATTTTAAGATTGGGTTAAAATGTTTTTTGGTCTTTCCTAAAGCAAAACATGGACTCAGTTGTGAACTTTACTTCAAGAGGGTAATCATCTCTTATCCCAACTTCTCCTATCATCTAGATATGGACTGCTCATTTTAAATTTTTATAAGGGCTTCCCATGGCAGAACATGGACTAAGCTATTTAACAACATGAGGTACCTATTTTCTATTCGCATCTCTATTTAACCAAATAACCCGTTTTTATACCCGTTTTGGTATTTGTATTTTTAAACCACTGGGTCGTTCACCACCAGAGGTACCCGATGGTAATTACAAGCCTGATCGCCAGACTAGTCTGACACGAATTTACCAATAAACTTTAATACTTTTTTATCGCTAAAATTTCAGATTTTTAAAATGAATTTGTTTAAAACACAAGGTTTCTTTCCTTGTACTGCATATTTTTACATGAGTTCGCATTGTTGATTGCAGTTCAGTTGTGTTTTGTTGGTTCTTGTCTTTAGTGTACATCTCTTGATTTTGTTACAATAAGGACGCTGAGCTTTAAATGATGGCATGTTTTTGATTCTTAAGGTTCATGGTTACACTTCGAACATTTAAAAACGATGTTGCCGATAAAATTTACCTGTACTCTGAAAAATCGTCTGAACGCCATGACAACGTCAATTTTAGTTAGATTCTATTGTATTTTTCACGTATAGGAAATGTTTACGAAACCGTACATTAAAAACGAAACCCGTGACACATCCATTATTTTAAATCAATGCATCGGAAATTTTCCAAACAATATTATCTTAGTTATTGGTCATAATCTGGATATTGTTAGTCCATTTTTGTATATGTTCCAGACCATACAGGTATTCAGACCGTACGCGTACGGTCCGGACCGTACGAATATACCTATACGGTCCGACCGAACGCGTACGGTCCGACCGTGCAAGTATACCCGTAAGGTCTAAAACGAGCTGGACCATACACGTACTCAGACCATATAGGTATTTCTCTAAATTTGCATTTACATGGAAACACAAATTAACTGAATATCAATCAACAACGCGAACTCCAGTCGAAACAATAGTGATCTCAGCTGCTCCAGAAGAGTACGCGGATCCTGCTTGCTACAGCACATCCGTCGCATTGCCAACTGTCAATTCAGTGTGTCAAATCCGGTAAAGGAAGACAAAACAAAACTCTATGACAAACCAACATCTGCACTCATCTGACATGTCTGAGAGATCGAAATCCCATATTTGTCTATAAGTGCATGATGTCTTTCGTAAAATTTCTTGAGGAAATATGATGTTTAACATTCATTTGGCAGAATTTGTTAGTTTTTATTCTCTGCTTTGTTGTTGGATATCACCGGTATATAGGGTCCACAAAAATGTCAGACTTCGTGAAAATCATTCTAAAATTATATTCTGTAAAGTAAAGTTTAAGGATGACGACAATACATATAACTTATATCTGTAGAAAGTAAAATCGGCTGCACATAATATAAAATCAAAGCGCTAAAGCGTTTAAAAGCAGAGCTAAATGTAAGCACTAAAATAAAGAATGATCTGTTTTTCAGCAAATTTTGTTCGTTTGCTCCACCCACTTAAACATTTGTTATGAAATCCGTAATTTGGCTCAACCCACTTGAATAAATATATATGACGTATTGATTAAATCAAAGGTAAAAGGTCAGCAACGCTGAAGTGTACATCAACTTTAGTGTATCGATATGTGAAATATAGTCCACATTTATTATGTATTTATTATAAGGGTATAAAGATGTACCTCTTAGTTAAGACAACCTGTATAACATTTAAATAATTGAAACAATGATTATACACGATGATTACCTCTGGTAGGAATATTGCCTGACCGATTTACCCTGTCTAGACGGAAAAAAAAAACGCGAAAGTCAGATAGCTATATAACTACATAGAGCTCTGCTCAAAAATAAGAGCTCTATGGAACTTTTTTTGCTAAAAAGGAGGTATAAGTGGGGAAACTGACGGACGAATTATTGCTAAAACATAAATAATTATTACAGGATCAATATATTTTATTGAATATTGATCTAGAAAATGCAAGTCAGACCGTACGCGTACGGTCCGACCGTATAGGTATTTTGAAAATATACTCGTACGGTCCAGACCGTACGCGTACGGTCTGAATACGGATACGGTCTGGAACATATACAAAAAGTAAAAATAAATGATGGTGAAGCTGTGTTTTTCCTATATGTCTTTGTTAATTTCCCTCCAAAATTGCAGTTTTCATATGCATTTATTTAAAAAACGAGGTCCGTGACCCCATTTTTTATTTCATATATGGATGTATATCACTGCCAATTTTCATTAAAATCTGGATATATGCCATTTGGTATCGTCCCACCTTAAGCAATTGAATGAGTGGTTTAGATTCCACATCGGTCATCTTTCCGAAGTGTAAAGATGAACAGTTATAGATGATTAGCAGCTGACTTAATAGAATCTAAACACTTTTATCCACTCTGCAGGATAATTCTAGAAATTAAATGCAGTTATAAAGTTTAAAATACATTTATTCATCAAAACAATTCATAATTTTCGAAAATTTTCGAAAATTGTAGAGCAGACTTTTCATTAACATATTATGTTTAAACATACAAGTTTTTAATATAAGTATTTTTAAACTATGTTAGTTACATAAAAACACCAAATATATCGAATAGAAATACACATTCCAGCATAAATGCGGAACACATATAAAGAAAATAAAAACTTCTCACACCACATTTACAAGTCATATCCCTTTTACTTTTGTCTTCTTTCACAAACTTCAACAACAACATACAAGAGCATTCCAACACTGAGGAATCCCAAACAAATGTAAAGTTTCACGTAAGTCACAAGAGAGTTACTCATAGCAAAGGCTATGATAAACCCTAAGGCTTCCCAGAGTCTGTAGTTGGCAAAGGCTGGTTCCGAGTTGCCGGTAAACAGGTAACCATACAGTGCTGAAACAGAAATAAGACTTTTGTTGTTTAAATAATGTGTTAGGAATGTTTATTACTGTTAAATTTCATTTAGTTAGGTCTTGTCGTCTTTTGTAGACACCATAAACAATGAGTGATTTTGTGTTACCGAACTTGGAGGTTCAATTTCAAATGTCCATGAGAAAAGAAAAAACAAGGAAAACATACCGGAAAAATTGAAGACCCCGATGGTCCTGACTTGGTACAGGCATTTCAAAAGAAATGGTGGGAAAAACCATGTTTTATGAACGAAGATCGTGAGATGAGAAATAATAGTGCTCGATACAACCTACAAATATAAATGGCAATTTAAAAGAGACACAATGTAATTCGGTCTGCAGCCTTCAATGTGACCAGTCTGTTTTTCAAGTTGTCAGTAATACAAACGATACAAGCATATTGTCTTATTAGTAGAACCAAATGTATAGTAAGTGATTTGCAACCTTAAGTGAAACAATTTTAGGGTATCCTTCTTTATAGAAAATTCGAGTTTTGATTCTTGTGTGTTTTTTATAGCGAGATTTTCGTTGTTTTGATACCTTTAAACAAAGAATTTATAGTTAAAATCACCAATTTGTTTTCCATTAACAATACATTACCATTAATTTGAGTTTGTATTACAGCATCCCCTAATCCCCATAGTCCAGCAATGATGTAGAAGAGGTATCGTGGCTCTTGACGGGGTTGCCAAATCAGAAGTCCTATCTGAATTCCTCCATGCACAAAGAACGCTAAAAAATATAACAGTGTTCTAAATCTGTTAGCTCTTAAAAGTATATGGAAAAGTCTAGCAGCCAATTCGAAAAAGAGCAAATTTTATTAATGGTCATATAGAACATGTAATAGTAACATTTTTTTTATTTTAGTTTTGCAAATCAAACAACAACAAAATTCAGGCATTAATTTTTGATAGTGAGCCGTTGGTGTAGAGGTTAACGCATCGAGCTTCTAAAATCAGAGTTCGTAGTTTGATACTTTTCGGGAGTTAAAGTTATGTGGCCTGGTGATCGTTCCGTCCATTTAAGACACAAGAAAGGCGCTCTAACCATATAATTGATAATTTAAAATCCTATAAGAATATCTTTTCAAACTATAACACATATAAACAAGTAAATCTGTGAGCTAATGCTCACTAGTGATACCCCCGCTCCCCAAACTTAGCCACGCATACAAGTTAAAATACTTGGTAAACAGGAAGTGGTTGACCTATGAACATAAAATCGCTATACACCATATGGGACTATAGGATAAACCTGTATACAAAATATAAGACCTCTATCTCATGTAGTTGCTTGGGAAACTTTGACGGAAATTTTGCATTTATGTCCATTATGTGTAAAATTCTAAGTATTCGGTAAACAGGAAGTAGAATACCTAGGAGCATATCAGACCTTTATCTCATGTAGTTGCTTGGGAAACTTTGACGAAATTTTGCATTTATGTCCATTATGTGTAAAAACCTTAGTATTCGATAAACAGGAAGTAGACTACCTAGGAGCATAAAATCGGTATACACCATATGGCACTATAGGATAAAGCTGTATACAAAATATCAGACGTTTATCTCATGTAATTGCTTGGGAAACTTTGACGGAAATTGTGCATTTATGTCCATTGTGTGTAAAAACCTAAGTATTCGGTAAACAGGAAGTGGACTACCTAGGAGCATAAAATCGGTATACACCATATGGCACTATAGGATAAAGCTGTATACAAAATATCAGACCTCTATCTCATGTAGTTACTTAGAAAACTGCGACGGAAGTTTTGTTACGGACGGACAAACGGACGGACAAACGGACGGACGGACGGACGAACGGACGGACAGGGGTAAAACAGTATACCCCCCTCTTCTTCGAAGCGGGGGTATAATGAGGTTAGTTGGAAAAAACAGAGCTTGGACCAAAAAAATACGAATAAATAGCTTTGAAGTGTTCTGAAACACAAAAGTAGATTGCGAAGCAGTCTAACGTTGGGAAAGTTAAACTCTAGCAGCATTGCTTACCATCATGGGTGTTAGAATTCAAATCAAAATTACCACAAAGTTCCGGGCTGTTTATTGGTTTCACTGGACGAATGTACATTATAGCAAACATTGGGTCTTTTCATACACAAATAATTAAAAAGCCTCAAAACTATATAAATATGAAGAGCATACTAGTAGAACAATAAAACCAGAATATGCCAAACTGGAACTCAAAATTTAATTATGATAAGCCAATGCATGCCTTTGGTTGGAAGAAAATAAGAAGTTTATATGTGTTCTTCAACACACTTATATTAGGCCAAAGTGGGCTAACCGCGGGAAAATAAGGCAAGGTCTAGTGAGTGTTGACAGTGCTGACAAAATATATAGAGCAGCATTACTGTTAGTCAACAGCAGAGTGGAACTTACTACTAGGTTACTACTAGGTTACGTTTGTTAATATTTTATTTATCTGTATTTAGTTTGTTGTATTAAAGTCTTATGAATTAGTCGAAAAGTGTTTCAAAGTTTTACACCAATTAGAAATATTTCACCGGCAAATAAGAAATAAAACGAATTTCTACATGTGTACACGGTATTTCACGAATTCAAAATTGAAAGTGTGCTAAGGCCCATGCTTTCACACACAGTATAAAGTTTAAACTATACGATATTGCATTCGGTGTATAAATAAACATAAAATAGAATGGATATGGTGTGCTGCAAAGTTAGAAAGGGGTATCTGTGTGCCAACAGTGATAAAAATCATCTTTTTAAAGCCGTTGACACCGGAAAATCCAGCATGGGGTTGAGCTGGAATCGAACCCATACCCTGTCATCTATGGCAACTTCGCCTGCACTGTGTCCAGCGCCCTAGACCACTAGACCACCTAGGCTAGATAAAAATCTAGCTTTCGGTTGCCTAGTTTAGCCTCCTCGTAGACAATCTAAGGTTGTAACACAGTACACGATGAACATTAGGTGGGTAGGGAGAGAAAGATATATCCTAAGCGACATCACACGAGAAGTCACGAGATCTATCAATTTAAATCATTCTTCGAAACGCAGTCGGCGAGGACAGACGCTCTCCTGTCCTCTCCTTTTCGCGGTACTTTTGAGCACGTGCAAGTCGTTGCCTTGTATTACACGGTCTCGGAAATTATCCATTGCTTTTATGTAAGTATATTTTTCTTTTATTTGCATGCTTGTGAGGACATTATGGTCCTTTTGAGAGATTTTATAGTACGGACATGGGTCCGTTTTGTTAATTTTTAATTTTGAAGCACGGACATGGGTCCATTTGGTTAACTTTTTTATGATGAAACGGACATGGGTCTGTTTGGTTAATTTTTTAATGATGAATCGGACATGGGTCCGTTTGGTTAACTTTTTAATGATGAAACGGACATGGGTCCGTTTGGTTAATTTTTTAATGATGAAGCGGACATGGGTCCGTTTGGTTAACTTTTTAATGATGAAACGGACATGGGTCCGTTTGGTTAATTTTTAATGATGAAGCGGACATGGGTCCGTTTGGTTAATTTTTTAATGATGAAGCGGACATGGGTCCGTTTGGTTAATTTTTTAATGATGAAGCGGACATTGGTCCGTTTGGTCAATTTTTAATTTTGAAGCACGGACATGGGTCCGTTTGGTTAATTTTTTATTTTGAAGCAAAGACATGGGTCTGTTTGACTAATTTTTCAATTATAAGGCACGGACATGGGTCCGTTATGTTAATTTTTAATTTTGGAGCACGGACATGGGTCCATTTGGTAAATATTTGATTTTGAAGCCCGGACATGGGTCCATTTGGTAAATATTTGATTTTGGAGCCCGGACATGGGTCCATTTGGTAAATATTTGATTTTGAAGCCCGGACATGGATCCGTTTGGTTATTTTTTAATTGTGAAGCACGGGCATGGTCCGTTTGGTTAATTATTTAAATTGAAGCACGGGCATAGTGTCTGTATGATTAATTTTTCATTTTGAAGCACGGGCATGGTGTCCGTGTGGTTAATTTTTTAATTTTATAGCAATATTAATGACCTGGTGTCCGTTTTGTTGATTTTTAATTTTGAAGCAAGGCCAAGGACTTAGTGTTCAGTTGGTAAATTTTTTGATTTTGAAGTACGAGCATGGTGTCTGTATGATTAACTTTTGATTTTGAAGTACGAGCAATGGTGTCTGTATGATAAATTTTTGATTTTAAAGTACGAGCAATGGTGTCTGTATGATTATTTTTTTATTTTAAAGTACGAGCATGGTGTCTGTATGATTAATTTTTGATTTTGAAGTACGAGCATGGTGTCGGATTATTTTTTGATTTTGAAGTACGAGCATGGTGTCTGTATGATTAATTTTGATGTACGAGCATGCATGGTGTCTGTATGATTAATTTTAGATTTTGAAGTATGAGCGTGGTGTCTGTATGATTAATTTTTGATTTTGAAGTACGAGCATGGTGTCTGTAGGATTAATTTTTTATTTTAAAGTACGAGCATGGTGTCTGTAAGATTAATTTTTGATTTTGAAGTGCGAGCATGGTGTCGGATTAATTTTTGATTTTGAAGTACGAGCATGGTGTCTGTAGGATTAATTTTTTATTTTGAAGTACGAGCATGGTGTCTGTATGATTATATTAATTTTGATTTTGAAGTACGAGCATGGTGTCGGATTAATTTTTGATTTTGAAGTATGAGCATGGTGTCTGTATGATTAATTTTTGATTTTGAAGTACGAGTAATGGTGTCTGTATGATTAATTTTGATGTACGAGCATGGTGTCTGTAGGATTAATTTTTTATTTTGAAGTACGAGCATGGTGTCTGTAGGATTAACTTTTTATTTTGAAGTATGAGCATGGTGTCTGTAGGATTAATTTTTTATTTTTTGAAGTACGAGCATGGTGTCCGTTTGGTAAATTCAATAATTTTGGAGCAAGGACTTGGTGTGTTTTTGGTGAATTTTTAATTTTGACTAAAGTAAACACATGGTGTCCGTCTTGGTAATTTTTAATTTCAGAAGCATGGATGGTGTCGTCCGTTTTGTCGATTTTTCCCTTTGAAGTACGAGCATGTTGTCCAGTTGGATGTACGGATGGTGTTGCTCGTTTGGTTCATATTTTGATTTTTTTTTTTTTTAGTACGGATGGTATAATACGTAGCTAGGCAATTTATATTTTGAAGTGCGGATGCTGTCGTCCGTTTGATTATAGAATTTAAAATCATTTAGCGGATAGTGTCGCCTCGGTTGTTGAATTACGTTTCGGAGTATGGACCCCGAAATAAGAGTGGATTGTGCCACCGCTGTTTGATATGATTGGGGTTTAACCTGGTACAATTTTGTTGTTTTCTTGTGGTCAGAATGGATGCTGATTTTATTGGTTATATTCTATATGTATATTCCGAAGCGGCTTAAATGTAAAAAAAACAAAAAAACAAAAACATGTTCTCGTCCAGTAATATATCGACTCACGACATGCTTGGATCAATTATGTTTATGTAGTGTATTTTAATTTACTTGTAGATGGTTGAACATCACCTTGGAAGTTCTTAGCAGTTGGCTCCTTAATGGTTAATTTAGTTGAAGGATCGAAAGGGTAAGATTTAGATGCTGTAGAGCAATGCATATTGTGTTTAGAGAGAAGGCTTTTTTTTATAAAGTTTGTAATTAATACTTTAGTTTAAGATATTGTTGAACACAATCTAGTTTCATGTACGTTTTCTCATCGCGGGAAAAGATAAAGGAAAAAAAAAACTGGCTCTTTGAGGGACTTTAAGAACTTTTATGTTCTAGCTATAGATAGTTCATGTTTTTGCGTCGGGGCATTACCTCGTCCCGAATTGTCATGTATGTCATGTGTGTTGTACAAATTGGAAGTTAAAGTTGAATGTCTAGTATCATGTTTAAATGATTTAGTAACAGATACTTGTATGTGACATAGGGTCTGCGTTTCTTATAGGTATATTGAGTTATATATATTTAGTAGCATATTATGTCGTTTTGTAGGCATTGAAAGATCGGAGCCAGTTTCGGTTAACAACACAGGTGTAACTATATAACGTCTGCAAGTAATTATAGTATTGGGATCTCGAAGGGAGACATCAGTAATTGGAAAATGATTTGGATGATAGGCAGGGACGTAAAAACGTCAGAGCTATGACTGGAAGACCTAAATTGATGCCTGTTTGTGTCCTTGATGCCGCCTTGAAGGTTCTATAGCTTAGTGCTCGATCATAAAACGAATCATCCGGATATTGAGTTCTATAGTAAAGCTTTGCAGGCATATAAACAATTTGAAGCGCATGATGATACTTGTAACTTATTTTAACTTTAAGGACCTTGTTGTATACTCAGAAATTTCAAGTGCTACGTTTACTCAAAGAATAATTGACTTGAGATAGTTTTCTAATTTCCATTCCAGGGAATCTAATCCTTAGTGGCTTATGTCACGCGGAATGGGGGTTGGAGAGCTTTTTCTCTGTAATTTCCTTTTGAAAATTTTACATTTATCTCTTTATACAATGATATATTTATAACATTTTTATTGTAAACTGATCATGCTAAAATTAGTCAATCAATTGAAGTTGAGATTTTCTTTTGATCCTACTTTTTGTTGACCATGAATTTTGTGTTGAAACTACAGAGGAGAAGTTCTTCAACCTCCTAATCGGTTTTACAAAGCAGAGAATGTTTTTGAAAACTATAATTTTTATGAAGAATAATTTCCTGTGAAAAGTTACAGTATTGGGGGACAAACGTTCACATTAATCAATTAAATCATTGTTGAAATGTTGAAATTTGGAAACGCTAAGGAAGAAGCCTTTTAGTTAGACCGATTAAAATGTTACTATACAGGCTAAATCTTTTGTTATGTTATACTAGTAATGTGCAGGAAATTCTCGGTGAAATTTCGATTCTGAATGCCGAAAGTTTGCAAATTTATTTTCATAGATAGGGACAAGCCTTTTCTCAACTTTATTTTGTGGTGGCCATATATTTATAAGTAGGGTTTTGGATTTAGCCTGGGATATCGGTTAATTGCTATCAACGTTTTGGTGATATAAAACTGGGCTTATTTTCAATATTGCGATTGATAACCCGGGGACAAAAAATATTGACTGATAGTTTTGCCGTTTCCTTTGTCAGGTTGTACTGTATATTTGTGAATAAAGTTGTTGCATTATTATTTGTTTTATTTTAAAATTGGATTTATGCGTTATGGACATTTAAAGGGTGAGATGAGGTTTAAATAAGTGTAAGCAAATTTTTGATTAGATCAAAATGATGGTTTCCGTTTCATTGAAAGACTCGTTAGTAGAGCTGTGGCTGAAAATGAGAATAAAGGTGCCACTATCGGGCACAATTTACACATGTTTACTTTATTTCAATCTAATCCTATATTTGTTTGTGAACAAGTTATGGCGCAACATTGATATTTGGTATGTGGTTGCTTTAGAGTTGGTACAGATAAGTTTTTAAAGCATTTCATCGGTATGCCCCTGCAACCACGGTCTACTGATTTTGTGATTTCTTTCTGATTTGGCTTAATGCTATAGTTTGTTCTCAACTATGTTAAACTTGAAGCAGGCATGTACACCATTGATTTTATGCAATTGCGTTAGGCACGGACCATTTGATTTTCTGGGGGGGGCCTGGGATTTTACCTTGAGCCGGGAAATTTTTTTTTTTCGCCCGCTTTGCGGGCCAGATTATTTTTTTCACACACATATTAAGCAAGGAAATTTTGTTGGCAAGATTATTTTTTTTTCAATTGGCAAGATTGAAACCAGATTATTTTTTTTCAACCTAGGTGCTGGCCAGAGTATTTTTTTTTTTTTTTTTTTACAAAAATCGGGGTCGGGAATTTTTTTTTTTTTTTCAAAAAAATCCCAGGCCCCCCCCCCAGAAAATCAAATGGTCCGTGCCTTAGCTTCAGTGCAAATTTAGTTTTTGTCTCACCTGCGACGAATAGTAAGACCTAGGTATTACTTTCCGGCGGTGGTGTCGTAAACTTTTTGTAAGACTTTTTTGGACAATGAAAACTGTTTGAATTGCTTGAAAAGTATAATTGCTAGGCATCTGATATTGGGTATACAGACGGTTAAGGTTGTGGTCTACGCAACTGTCACAATGCCGTATGATATTGACCCCATTTTCACGCTCCAGTGACTCTGAACTTAGGTCGTTTTTTCAGGCCGTGAACTTTTTTATAAGGTTTTTTTGTGGACAATGAATTACTTGGTGATATAAAAGCTAGGAATCTGATATTGAGTAAACAGACAGTTGAGGTTATGGTCTACCATGCCGTGTGACCTTGACCCCATTTTCACGCTCTAGTGACTCGATAATCTAGGTCTTTTTTCAGGCGGAAAACATTTTGAAATGATTTTGTGTACATTGAATGGCTTGAAAAGTATAGATATTGGGTATACAGGCAGGTGATATATATATTGCACGGTCTACTGCTGACTTAGGAATTTTTGTATACTGATTTGGCATACTCTTCTGTCCGTTTAACAAATAGCGTTGGCGTTTATGACATATCATTGATATTTGGTAGGCCGTTTCATAAGCATCAGTACTGGTCTATTCCAGGAAGATATCTTCTACATATACGCCCCTACATGGTCTACTGACTATAAGGGTTTTTGCTCCTTTGGCTATATGTTAATGTTTTTTCTAGTCTATTTATGCGAATAGATAATGGTACATTTCATATGTCGTCTGTCTCGGTGATAAATTTTTGCAGTGGTGTTCAACCTTGTGTATAAAATTTTTAGTCTTAGTCGGGCCAACGCAAGACGGCGATCGGTGACCGGTGATCTGGTAATCTTGGTGACTGCTAGCTGTTTTCCTTTTATGATTTTGTTTTGGGTTGGTTGCGTTGCGTATGCCTATCTCGCATCTCTTTATCGTCTACAGTGTTGATATTTGGTATACAGTTGCATGTTAATCAAATGAATATACATTGTAGGTCAATTTATGGGTAATTTTCAGGATTGTATTCAAAATTTACTTTTGTATATTGGCTAGACATATTTAAGATACAAGTTTGGGTGAGTTTTGAGTTTTGGGGGTTTTGTGGTGAGTGTGAAATAGTTACTGATTTCACATAACAAAGGATGATTATTGCGTATCAAATTTTCACCTCCAATACTAATACAATCTAGTTACTTGGAGTGTGATGGCTCTTAGGATAATAATTTATCCTAAGCGACATCACACGAGAAGTCACGAGATCTATCAATTTAAATCATTCTTCGAAACGCAGTCAGGTTATGGATTGAAAGTGATTCTTTTCTCTCGATTAAGCTGTGGCTATAACTATGGTTGTGGTTATGAAGGGGTTTAGGCTTATGAATCTGTAATTTTTCCCACCGCCCCACCCTGTTTTATTTGACCAGTGTTTCACACTCCAGGAACTGGATGCTCCTCAAATTTTCACCTCCAATACTAATACAATCTAGTTACTTGGAGTGTGATGGCTCTTAGGATAATAATTGAGAATTGGTCGCAACTGGTATAGTGATAGAAGTTTATATATATATATATATATAAATGCTGTTCGCTACACCATTTATATATATAAATAAACATACCTAATGCAAAGAATGGAATGTGCCCTACAAACTGTACCAATCTACCAAATGTAAAGGAACAGATAGCATCAACGACGCCATAACATATCATGACGTAACCGACGTTCCAGATACCAATAACACAGCTTACGTACGACTGAAAAAAAATAATAAAATAACGATTATGCATTTGAAGAGACTCCAATAACTATTAAAAAATTATTTTTTGACATAGACATTTTTTTGTCAAGAAAGCTGGTAAAATACGATAGCCTGTTATAAATATAAAGTTTGCTGAAATTTCACGTACATCTATTACATAGAAAAGATGCACACGTTGAGGCCATGGCAAAGTCAATCATGACAAGTTCAGTTTTTTCCTTACCTTAGTAAAATCTCCTGCTATAAATGCGTTCTCCACTCCACTATACATCGTCAGAATCACCAACAATTTCTGGTAATGGGATCTCCAGAAATGTTTGAAAGTCTCCACCAGCAAATGGAAAGATATGTTTCCCTTTTCTTTATCTTCATTATGTACAGGTACGTTTTGAAGGAAAAACACAATAATGAGACAACCTATAACTGCACAAGCTAGGTATATTCCACACAAGGTGTAGACCTAAAATTTAAAGTTATGGGTAGATATATAAAAGTCATTCTTAAATGTTTGGCACAGACAGATTCAAAACGTTTGCCTATTGGAGAGGGTAGCATAAACTGGCCAAAAGAAAAGCCGACAGGGGAATGCAGTACTATCTGACTAAAAAGGAGTCAAAGGGGGGAGGTAGCATTAACTGATTAATATAGAGTCGATGCGGGGAGGCACACAAACAAAAGAGGAATCGATGGGGGAGGCAGCATTAGCTGATCAAATAATGGACGAAGTCTCCTCACACTTCTGTAATTTATAAATAAAAACCAAAAAATGATTTCATAAGGTGGTAAATACGATAACGTAACTTGGACCCTGTCTGCTACGTTCTCGTGATGTATTAAGCCTCCCCCTTACGACAACATCATTCATTTTTACACCCGCAACTTTTTTGACAGTCGTATAAAACCTTGAATGAAAATTTAAGAAGAAAAAATACACTTTGCATTTTTTTGTATATGCATGCAGAACATCTACAACCAATTAAAAACTTATAATAGTACCTTGGATAATTCTGGTCTAAATAGATTAGTATTATTGATTGGTAAGCTAGGATCATAGTTAGCACCACACTTAGACAACTCCTCTGTGCTCAATGTGAAGTTTTCATTTACTCGCTGACTGAAAACTAGGGATGATATAAGGTTACCCCATATCTGGCCTGAAACAAACAAATCATAGCCCAATTTTTAAAACAAACAACTAAAAGCTGTTGATATAGTTGAGCCTAGGTTTTTAGCAGGGAAGTCATTAAATACTACGGCCATACACATGATACACATGAAAGTGCATGTAGTATGTGAACAATAAAATTTATAAATTCAAGTGCGAGACAAATTATAAGCGTGATGCTATTGCTCCTGAAGACAAAATTTGCAAACAGTCGTGTAAATTCATTCGAAATCGATTCTGACCTTTGATACTTACTTGTCTGAAAGATCATAAAAAATAATCCAAAGAATCTATTGATGATGTCATCTTCCGTCGATCCTGTTAATCTAGAGTACCAAACAGCAGTTCTCGTCAGGTACGTACATTTCGCAGACCACAAGGGGGCAGCACCTAGTCCAAGAATGACGGACGCGGATGCGATGAGACCCCACACGGCGTGAAAATTTGCTGCCATATACAAAATATAACACACCATGGACGCGGCAATTGTCCATTTGCATCCCAGGTGGTTAATCACAAATGAAGGAAAAAACAAACATGACACTAACACAGCTCCATAGATAATGGAAAGTCCGCCAGTACCTAAACCTTCGTCTTTGTTCAGGGTACTTTGTAAATTTGAAAGAGATTGAAAAGATGTAAAAAGAAACAGAAATCCTAAGCTTATGACAAGGACATTCCTCCAAATAAGAACTTTAGTAAGAGGAATGTCACGAGTGTCTATGTCACTGTCTTCCTTGTCCGTTCCCATCTTGTTATCTCAGAAGAATGCAGGATTTACAGGTCTGGTAGACTTCAGTAATTTCACTGAAACAAACAAGTACAAAAGATGATATTGTTTGAAAAAAAGCACATAAATTTTCTATAAACATTTTTTTTACTTCTCATTGACCCAAAAGAACAGTTGAAAGCCTAAACTTTAAGATAGTTTCTGTATTTAATTACCCCAACTGGTAAGTATTGGAGCTAGCTAAAGATTAACACAAAAATAGACTTAACGTAAAGTTTGTTTGTGCAGGCTTTTTTTAATATAAATTTGTTTGGACCAGTAAAAAAAACTAGTTTGGATAATGTTGATATTAAAACACTAGCCTTTGCCAAAACCGTTTTTATTTGAGGTATAAACAAGTTAATAAATGTTTCATCCGTCATGTCTATATATTGATGCATTTTACATAATTTTTGTTTTGCTCTTGACATTGACATTGTAAATCGCACCTGGTAAGCCTCACCTGGAGGGGGTTCACGAGAGATGAGCAAAACTTAGCAAGATTCATGTAGATTTGGTTTTGGTAAGGTGTTTAAATAGGGTATGTTTTGTCCAGTGATGAAAAAAAGTAAGCAAGTTGAGATTTTGTTTTGTATCGGTTTTCTTTTTTTGTCGAAACACAAATATTTACCAAAAAATTTCTTAAAAGATTCTTAAATCATTTTAGATAATAAACAGAAAAAAAACTGTTGAACTTTTATGATTATTTAGAAAGAGGTCAAGTATGTATGTGTATAGTTTAATATACAAGTAAACAAATATCATTTTGATTTAATTTACTTTCTACGACAATTATGTCCACTAAGTCTTTCATTCTGTCAAAATTAATATAAGATCAACATTATTGGGGGTGATTACATTTTAAAAACTTTGAGGTAATATTTTAGTCTAAATATTTTAGTTAGAACATTTTAAAAACTTTGAGGTAATATCTTAGTCTAAAGACCCCCCCCCCCCAGACCGGAACCCTGCAATTATAAATCTATATTTGCTTGTAGTTTCAGGTGCATGGCGTTTCTGCTTCATAAAGCTCAGACAGTTTTTTTTCTGTAAGTCGGGTCCGTCGAACGTCGATCCGGTTGACCCGGATTGGTTATTCTGCATTCCTCTTACTTTTATTTTAGAGTCGGGTGTTTGAAGCTCGCTTATTTTTGAAATAAGCAATCTTCAGTACACTTTGGGTATCTTCATTTCACGAACCTCGTTCGGCTTTAGATACATTAAATTTATGGCACGCCATATTTATATTTATTCCTCTTTAAAGATATCTCATAAAATTTATAAGATATCTCGTATACTTTATAAGATATCTTATTAAATATATAAGATATCTCATATAAATGGTAGTTTATAAGATATCTTATAAAACATATGAGATATCTTATAAAACATATAAGATATCTTATAAAACAAATCAGATATCTTATAAAACATATAAGATATCTCATAAAGTTTATAAGATATCTTATAAAGATTATTAGATATCTCATATAAAATAATTTATAAGATATCTTATAAAACTTATAAGATATCTTATAAAACTAATAAGATATCTTATAAAGTTTATAAGATATCTCATAAAGTTTATAAGATATCTTATATATTTTATGAGATATCTTATAAGTTATTTTTTATAAGATATCTCATAAAGTTTACGAGATATCTTATAAACTTTATGAGATATCTTATAACTTTTATTAGATATCTTATAAATTATTTTATATAAGATATCTCATAATCTTTATAAGATATCTAATAAACTTTATGAGATATCTTATATGTTTTATAAGATATCTTATATGTTTTATGAGATATCTTATATGTTTTATAAGATATCTCATATGTTTTATAAGATATCTTATAAACTCCCATTTATATGAGATATCTTATATATTTAATAAGATATCTTATAAAATATATGAGATATCTTATAAAGTATATGAGATATCTTATAAACTTTATAAGATATCTTATATTTTTATGAAGCCTCTTTAAAGATATCTCATAAAATTTATAAGATATCTCATATACTTTATAAGATATCTTATAAAGTTTATAAGATATCTGATAAACTTTATAAGACATCTTATAAACTTTATAAGATATCTTATAAAAAATAATTTATAAGATATCTCATATACTTTATAAGATTTCCTATAAACTTTATGAGATATCTTATAAACTTTATCAGATATCTTATAAACATTGTGTTTAGTAGATATCTCATTTTCTTTTAAAGATATCTTATATAGTTAATAAGATATCTTATTAAATTTATAAGATATCTCATAAAGTTTATAAGATATCTTATAAAGTATATGAGATATCTTATAAATTATTTTTTATAAGATATCTCATAAAGTTTATAAGATATCTTATAAAATTTATAAGATATCTTATAAAATTTATAAGATATCTTATAAAGTATATGAGATATCTTATAAAGTTTATGAGATATCTATAAAGAGGAATAAATGTAAAAACGGCTTGCCATATAAATTAGTGTCTCTTGTGACAGTGTGCGACAGAAATTCGTCTTTGTATTTTAAAAGGCCATAGTCGATGCCTGCTAAAAATTCCTCTAGTTGCCTGTTTTCATGCATTTCGGCTCTTTGGTAGACGCAATTAAACATGAAAAGTCGATTTTTATTGAACCGCCCACCAATTATCTATTGACCAATCAGACGTGACGTTTAAATTCCCAATGAACTGCTCGAGGAGATGAATGTAATTCTAAACACAAATCGTCAACGGCCAGTAAGCATGCCTCGCCTGCCGGCACATCCCGCTCATCCGAACATCTATTTTGTCCACAACACATATTCCCATAAAATTCAAATGAAAACTATCAAAGTTACTCAACTTTAAACTTAAGGTCAAGGTCAACAGACGATGAAGCAATACCGGAACAGGAATAGGTTAGCACTGATAAATAAGCATGTTAAGTTTCATAAAAATCTAAAAGGTAAAACAAAATGGGATGCAACGGCACTAAACTACTACTGGGACATATGCCTACAAAGTTTCATCAACCTTGGACCTGTAGTTCTTTAGATATGGAGGTGCCCATAAAAACCTTAATATTGCTATTAAATGTATTGAAAATCATTAGTCAACAAACCGAAAATTAAGGTCAAGGCAAAAAGACGATGATACAACTTTGAAAGGCTCCTACTGTTTATCGTAGGTTGTGTCGCGTACACTTATTTCACATCTCATTATCTTCTACTGGTGCATATGCATACCAAGTTTCATTAACCTAGTACTTATAGTTCTTGGGATATGGAGGTGTTAACAATCTTTAACATTGAAACTTAAATTTGCCGCCTGTAAAGTACAATAACACCCATAGAAGATAATGAGATGTGGAATGTAGCATAAGTGTACGCGAAAAAGTCCTTATAAACACGCGGCAATTAAAATTATTATTATATATTTAAAGTTTTATTATGGTAATTGTTACATTTTAGTTTTAATATAGAATTCCATGCTTGTTTACAGATGTCATGCAAAATGTGTACAATTTAGTGCTTTCTTTATCAAGGGAATGATTGAAAAATGAACGTTTTGTAAATTGTGAAATTTCCGTTAGAAGCATGATAATTAAAGTAAAAACTTACATTTATGGTAAAACATTCATCCTTTTGTCTATAAAGATGACATCAAACGTACCACACCATTGCTGCAGTGCATATTAATTTTATTTACAATATACCTGTTGTCATTTTTAGGTCTATATAGTCTTTATGAATTGTCACTGAACGCTAAACTGTTGTAGGCAGTGAACTTCTTTACAGGATCTTTAGCAGCACAACGTGTGTGCTATAGTAAGCAGGAACCGCTTACCCTTCCAGAGCACCTGAGATTACTCTCGTTACGACTTGTTATTGAATTTAGTTCAGAAATTGTCCGTTTCTGGGTGCTGTTTTCATTCTACTGGTGTTGTCTTTGCCCTGTTGGATCTTTGACATTCGAATGCCTCATTGGTACATTTGTTGCTTCTTATGTTATTCAAAATGTTTGATCATCGTTATATTTTATAGATATATGTTTTTGTTTATTCCGATATTCCAGTTTTAAGACCACTTTTAGGTAAATATTGTTATCTGTTTGATAATTTTGCTATATCCGAACATTCTTATCGTTTATATGTTTAGAAGCTATTCACCTTTAAAGATATAAATTCGAAAGGGACAAAGGAAACATTGTATTAACAAGATTTGTATAAACAAGATTGACATACACAGAAAAGAATATTGTAAATATCATTTTCATTTGTTTTCTGAAAACCGTTTTTAAGACAAGCAGACTGGCATAAAACCAATGAAGATACTTCTCCTTTTCCGTAGATGATAGAGCTGCATTCTGCAAAGAGGTTAATTAAGAGTATTGAAGTTTTGGCATAAAATATAACCTTACCTAAACCTTTGATAAATGTGACCTAAATACATGATTGAGGAGAAGACAAAATAAAAATCCCTTTCAAATAAGATTCAAAAATCTGTTATAAGATATTGTACCAAAACAATTGTACCAAAACCAGAGGCGGATCCAGAGATTCTGAAAAGAGGGGGCCCACTGACTGGCCTAAGAGGGGGCCCGCTTTAGCGCTTTAGTCACGCTTCAATGATTTCTTATATATTCAACCAATTTTTCCGCCAAAAGGGGGGGAGCGCCCCCCCCCCCCTGGATACGCCTATGAAAACAGTATTAAAAGATAGAATTGTATTCCTACCTGTATGAAGCCTCCTTATAAAAATCCAGGATGTGTTTTGTTTTCATGTTATATTTCCTAACATAATTAAATGTACTAGAAAACACTATAGCGACATCACTTGTGCTGGTGTCGCATGAGAATTGCAAGTGCCGTGGAAACTGCAAGCGCGCATGTGCGAAAAAGTTTGTCGTTTCCGGTGTGAGAAATGCAAGTCATTTTCTCTTCCGCTAAAACTGAAAGTAAACTTTTGTTGACATCTTCCAAATTATTGTTTGGCAGTCAGCCTTAATGGTAAAACTTGATTAGTTCAACCTTATAATTGACATTTTGTGGATACAGATAAACAGATTGTCGTTTTTTACTAAAAGTTTGAGCAACTTTTGCGGATCACGTACAAATCGAAAGTAGAAACAGAATGACAGCTTGATGATCAACAATATAATAACGAACAGATCTTGGATGCATCAGCGAACAATTTTGTTACATGGTATGTATCATGGACCTTTTAAACTTATTTTGTTGTCTTAGTTATATGCTTTAACTCTATATACATGCTGCTTTTGTATGAGCTAGACACGAAATTAGAGATATTTATGGTTTATGTTGCTTAGTCTTACAATATATGCTTGATCCACATGAACCATTGACTTTACTGTATTTGTGGTTTCATTGTATTATATGCATGTATGCAATGTTATGTTTGTCTCTTTTCGGTAAAATGCTCACCAGGGTTTAAGCTAGTGTTCTATACTGGTTTTGAATCTGCCAAATTACGATAATGTTTTGGTATTTGTAATTGTAACTGATGAAACGGAATATAATTCTAGGTTAATAGATGACATCAAGATACAAGGGCTCATTGCACACTTTTATTGTTAGGCCATCAAAATGCGTGACACTGAATCATGCTGAATATATGGCCTGGCCTGTCAAACAAAATATAAAAATAATAACATTAATATCTTAAAAAATAATAATATCAATCTCTTAAATAAAAATTCATGAAATCATTATGGTATATTTCATGCTCTTCATTTCTTCATTTAATGAGTCACATCCCCATAATTATGATATACTTTTTCCACATAATTGAAAGTTGCAGTTTAGAAGGAGCTTAGGACGTCCACTGTATATGTCATATATGAGCAGACAGACTAACTCATCGAGCAAGAAAGACATGTTAATATTCCAAAGAGTGATAGGTACTGTCAGATATGAAGGTCAGGACAAATTGAAGATGAACAAGAATATATCCAAAAGACATGCTCCATCTCGCAACATTTTGGACAGATAGACCGAGAACAGACCCAAACACTGTATCCTCCTCTACCATGTCTACTTTCATAGATGGAGCATAAAAACATTTAATTAACTGCAAATTAAAGCTCTTAAAAATCAAGGAGATATATCATGTATATTGAATATTTATTTACAACATCATAAAAAATTGTAATGAATATAAAAAATAATATTCCTTTTTTTATTGATACAAAACTCTTAAATATAACCTCCTTGTTCATCACAATTTGTATTAGCATTCCAAACAGCCTATTATGGAAGATAATACTTTACATATATATCACATTTACTTGTGTCATTAGTTACAATAATGGACAACTGCATATTCTATTATATATCTTTGACTATTGAATTATTGGGCCTTCAAATAAAAAGATAGGATCAGAAAGACAGAGTTGATATAAACATTTTCACACTTTATAATCACATATAGCATGTTTAGTAAATTTTCATAATTATTTTGTGTTTTTGGTTCTGTTTATTTTATTATTTTACCCTAAATTTATTTTATTACAATCAAAAAGTTTATGATCTGCTTATTATCTAGTGATGAAGACATCATATGGCGAAAGATATGTTTATGATAAATATGGCACATATACATTTAAAGGTCTTTAAAGGGCCATATAAGTAGTTAACACCTTATTTTATTGCTTTTTTATAGCTAAAATTGAAAATCACAACATCCAATAAAACAAGCAGGTTCTTATTTTGAACCTGATGGAAAATGTTATAAATCTAATCACAAATAAAAAAAAGTTTACTTCTTTCTGAATTTTTGATATCAAATATATGAAAACACATTATGTGAATAGCACTTATTACACATAATATTTTGATAACATAACAAATTTGTTAAATTCTATGCACTTTTTTTTTATAAATATCTTATTAACAGCGATAAAATACAAATACTATCCTTATTAGGACAATATGAAATATATGTTTGTTTCCTGCTTCCTACTCTTTAAAATTAGGGTAGGTCAGGTAGGAAAATTATTTTTTTTTACAAAATTATTTTACATTGAGTCAATGGGGAAGCAATCTCAATTTTAAAAAAATGCCATTTAAAACTTTAGGGTAGGGCCCAAAAAATAGGGTAGGAAGGGAAGCAGGAAACAGGCATATATATTGTTTTGGCCTTACATGTACATGTATTATAAAAGATAAAAAGACATACTTTCTATTGACATACTTATATTGCTTAACAGTGATTGAAATTATCGATACATCAACAAAATCTTTAAAACAACAAATCTGAGTATGATCATATCCTAAAAAAAAATACATGTTTATTCATGATTTTACATTGTGAGGCTTATATAAAACTGGTTGTTGTGGTCTGACTTTGATTCTGATAGATACATGAGCTAGTTAATATGAAATTAAATACACATTCTTTCAAAGTTCTGCCTTCAGACACCAAGTACACTGTTATGTGCCTCGACTTTCATTTCTCAAAGCTTGTATGACCATAAAATATGACAATAAATACATGTTCTTTCATAGTTTCGCCTTAGGAGCCTAATAAACAAGGATTTTTGGCCTGTATTCCATTTCTCATAGCTTAAGTATGACCATAAAATATGAAAATAAATGCATGTCCTTTCATAATTCTGCCCTAGGAGCCTAAAAAACAGGATTCTGTGGCCTGATTTCCATTTCTCATAGCTAGTATGACCATAAAATATGAAATTGAATTCATGTCCTATCATA
Organism: Arcuatula senhousia; assembly: GCA_963971305.1. Lineage (NCBI taxonomy): Eukaryota > Metazoa > Mollusca > Bivalvia > Mytilida > Mytilidae > Arcuatula > Arcuatula senhousia. Next base: position 55,309,966 of record OZ020306.1, read on the forward strand.
ATTCTGCCCTAGGAGCCTAATAAACAGGGTTTTGTGGCCTGACTTCCGTTTCTCATAGCTAGTATGACCATAAAATATGAAAATAAATGCATGTCCTTGCTTAATTCTGCCCTAGGAGCCTAATAAACAGGGTTTTGTGGCCTGACTTTTATTTCTCATAGCTTGTATGACCATAAAATATGAAAATAAATGCATGTCCTTGCTTAATTCTGCCCTAGGAGCCTAATAAACAGGGTTTTGTGGCCTGACTTCCATTTCTCAAAGCTAGTATGACCATAAAATATGAAATTGAATTCGTGTCCTATCATAATTCTGTATTGGGAGCCTTATAAACAAGGTTTTGTGGCCTGACTTCCATTTCTCATAGCTAGTATGACCATAAAATATGAAAATAGATGCATGTCCTTTCATAATTCTGCACTGGGAGCCTAATAAACAGGGTTTTGTGGCCTGACTTCCATTTATCATAGCTAGTATGACCATAAAACATGAAAATGAATGCATGTCCTTTCATAATTCTGCCATAGGGGCCTAATAAACAGGGTTTTGTGGCCTGACTTCCATTTCTCATAGCTAGTATGACCATAAAATATGAAAATAAATGCATGTCCTTGCTTAATTCTGCCCGAGGAGCCTAATAAACAGGGTTTTGTGGCCTGACTTCCATTTCACATAGCTAGTATGACCATAAAACATGAAAATGAATGCATGTCCTTTCATAATTCTGCCGTAGGAGCCTTATAAACAAATGTTTGTGGCCTGACTTCCATTTCTCATAGCTAGTATGACCATAAAACATGAAAATGAATGCATGTCCTTGCTTAATTCTGCCCTAGGAGCCTAATAAACAGGGTTTAATGACCTGACTTCCATTTCTCATAGCTAGTATGACCATAAAACATGAAATTGAATGCATGTCCTTTCATAATTCTGCCGTAGGAGCCTAATAAACAGGGTTTTGTGGCCTGACTTCCATTTCTCATACCTAGTATGACCATACAATATGAAATTGAATTCGTGTCCTATCATAATTCTGTATTGGGAGCCTTATAAACAAGGTTTTGTGGCCTGACTTCCATTTCTCATAGCTAGTATGACCATAAAATATGAAAATAGATGCATGTCCTTTCATAATTCTGCACTGGGAGCCTAATAAACAGGGTTTTGTGGCCTGACTTTCATTTCTCATAGCTAGTATGACCATAAAACATGAAAATGAATGCATGTCCTTTCATAATTCTGCCGTAGGAGCCTTATAAACAAATGTTTGTGGCCTGACTTCCATTTCTCATAGCTAGTATGACCATAAAACATGAAAATGAATGCATGTCCTTGCTTAATTCTGCCCTAGGAGCCTAATAAACAGGGTTTAATGACCTGACTTCCATTTCTCATAGCTAGTATGACCATAAAACATGAAATTGAATGCATGTCCTTTCATAATTCTGCCGTAGGAGCCTAATAAACAGGGTTTTGTGGCCTGACTTCCATTTCTCATACCTAGCATGACCATAAAATATGAAATTGAATTCGTGTCCTATCATAATTCTGTATTGGGAGCCTTATAAACAAGGTTTTGTGGCCTGACTTCCATTTCTCATAGCTAGTATGACCATAAAATATGAAAATAGATGCATGTCCTTTCATAATTCTGCACTGGGAGCCTAATAAACAGGGTTTTGTGGCCTGACTTTCATTTCTCATAGCTAGTATGACCATAAAACATGAAAATGAATGCATGTCCTTTCATAATTCTGCTGTAGGAGCCAGTCCCAGGCGAAAAGTCATGGTCACTGTCCATGGTCAACCATGGTCGACCATGTTTGACCATGGTCTGGTGACCATGATCGACCATGGTTATCTATGGTCGACTGCCTTCCGTTAATTGGCACCATGGTCATTAACCATGGATGACCATGTGTGACCATGGTCAACCATGGTCAAACATGGTTCTATTATTTTCAGAAAAAAAATAATGTATCAGTTTACAATCCAAATTAACAATATAATTAGGGCCCCGCATCGAAGATGCGGACGCCCTATAGTTTTCACTTTGTCCGTCTGTCCGTCCGTCCGTCTGTCCGTCTGTCCGTCCGTCAACAATTCTTGTGAACACTAAAACTCAAAAACTATTAACACCACAGTTCTGAAACTTTGCACAGCTGCTAAGTAGCATGTCATGATGTGCATATTAAAATTTTGTGCAAATCTGATTAACATTTTTGTAAAAAATCTTCATTTTTTATCGAAAATCACAGATTTTGAGAATTGGACTTTGTGAACACTAAAACTCAAAAACTGTTAACAATACAGTTCTGAAACTTTGCACAGCTGCTAAGTAGCATGTCCTGATTTGCATATTAAAATTGCGTGCAAATCTGATTAATATTTTTGGAAAAAACTTCATTTTTTATCGAAAATCACAGATTTTGAGAATTGGACTTTGTGAACACTAAAACTCAAAAACTGTTAACAAAACAGTTCTGAAACTTTGTTCAGCTGCTAAGTAGCATGTCCTGATTTGCATATTAAAATTGCCTGCAAATCTGATTAATATTTTTGGAAAAAACTTCATTTTTTATGGAAAATCACAGATTTTGAGAATTGGACTTTGTGAACACTAAAACTCAAAAACTGTTAACAATACAGTTCTGAAACTTTGCACAGCTGCTAAGTAGCATGTCATGATTTGCATATTAAAATTTCATGCAAATCTGTTGAATGTTTTTGGAAAAAACTTCATTTTTTATCGAAAATCACAGATTTTGAGAATAGGAATTTTTGAACAATAAAACTCAAAGTCTATGGAACATGGCTTAGTGGTTATAATTAAAGTTCGTATGATTTTGAGAACACTTAGATATTTTGCCACGGGGCCCTTTCTGACTTTGTCAGTATTCTAGTTTAATTTTCTAAGGAACAAAATTGATTTATTAATGCGAATTCTGCATGCAAATTGTAGGTAAATCCATTCCAAAACATGACTAAACTGAAAAATAATTTAATGTCTACAATTTGTAGTGACTGTTTAATGTTGCCATGATATCTCAACAGTCGTTTCCATTATAGATTGAAAGAATTTACACTGATCTTGATTTGACTGTACATTTTGTTCTTTATCTCTTTGTTATCTACATGTCTGCACATTTTTTTCACAATCACATCCTACTTGGCAACACCATAGGTTCAAATCTCCATATTAATAGTCTGACTGATGGGTATTTATAGTCGCGACTAGGGGAAAGCCCCTCTGCGTCGACTTATACCTCTACAGGTATAGACTCGCTATGTGCCATGGGTCGTCCAGCCCATGACACACCACCGCCAGTGTTAGCTGCTCCAGAGTATCCTTTGTTATCGCTGGAGCAGGGCCCGTCTTCCACCACGGGGAGGTACTGGTCGGAATTCTGGAAGACCATATTAATAGTAATTCCCAATCCATATATATGTGGAACTATTTCTGTAAAATGCCTCAAAAGGTCTCCAACTGACAGGTTTAATGCACAAATATAAGAAATAAGATTACTATATGCCCAAACAAGGTTTTAAATAAAAAAAGAAAGAATTATCTCATTAAGTTATACTACTTGTAAACCCATTTCAAGTTCTCAAGATTAAAAAAATAAATATGATTGGGAAAAGCAAAGGGAGATAATTGTCTACCATGGTCAGACTATGGTCACACCATGATAAACCACAAAATTTATACCATAGTTCTGCCATTCATGATTGACACTGGTAGGTGAAATGTAAGCAAATTTTAATTATTTTATTGTTATGTGCAGCAATCAAGACTTTATTAGGTCTTGTTAAAAATGTCAATAGAACATTAAAACCAAACACCAGTTGGGTAGCTGAAAACAAACATGTAAGTCAATTAGCCTTACATTTGTATAAGTGAAATAAAGTCACCTCAGGTTTGACATTCTATTAAGTCTTAACCATTTTAACAAAATATTATATTGTTTTATTTAAAAAATGCAATTTAAATTTTTTATGGACCATTGTCAACCATGTTAAGTACTTTGTGACCATGAACTACCATGCTCAGCAATGATTGACCATGATTTTGACCATGGTCAACCATATACTGACCATGGTCAAAAAGTATGGATCATGGTTGACCATGGTCAGTTTCGATTTTGACCATGGTCAACCATATACTGACCATGGTCAAAAACTATGGATCATGGTCAGCCATGATGCAGACTTTTTGACCATGGTCAGTATATGGTTGACCATGGTCAAAATCATGGTCAATCATTGCTGACCATGGTAGTTCGTGGTCAACCATCTTGAACCATGAAATACCATGGTGACCATGGTCAACCATAGTCATCTTTTCGTCTGGGCTTATAAACAAATGTTTGTGGCCTGACTTCCATTTCTCATAGCTAGTATGACCATAAAACATGAAAATGAATGCATGTCCTTGCTTAATTCTGCCCTAGGAGCCTAATAAACAGGGTTTAATGACCTGACTTCCATTTCTCATAGCTAGTATGACCATAAAACATGAAATTGAATGCATGTCCTTTCATAATTCTGCCGTAGGAGCCTAATAAACAGGGTTTTGTGGCCTGACTTCCATTTCTCATAGCTAGTATGACCATAAAATATGAAAATAAATGCATGTTCTTTCATAATTCTGCCCTAGGAGCCTTATAATCAGGGTTTAATGACCTGACTTTCATTTCTCATAGCTAGTATGACCATAAAACATGAAAATGAATGCATGTCCTTGCATAATTCTGCCCAAGGAGCCTAATAAACAGGGTTTTATGACCTGACTTCCATTTCTCATAGCTAGTATGTCCATAGATAATGAAAATAAATGCACGTCCTTGCATAATTCTACCCTAGGAGCTTAATAATCAGGGTTTTATGACCTGACTTCCATTTCTCATAGCTAGTATGACCATAAAATATGAAAATGAATGCATGTCTTTTCATAGTTCTGTATTTGGGGCCTTATAAACAGGGTTTTGTGGCCTGACTTCCATTTCTCATAGCTTGTGTGACCATAAAATATGAAAATAAATGCATGTCTTTTCATAATTCTGTATTGGGAGTCTAATAAACAGGGTTTTGTGGCCTGACTTCCATTTCTCATAGCTAGTATGTCCATAGATAATAAAAATAAATGCATGTCCTTGCATAATTCTGCCCTAGAAGCTTAATAATCAGGGTTTTATGACCTGACTTCCATTTTTCATAGCTAGTATGACCATAAAATATGAAAATGAATGCATGTCTTTTCATAATTCTGTATTGGGGGCCTTATAAACAGGGTTTTGTGGCCTGACTTCCATTTTTCATAGCTTGTATGACCATAAAATATGAAAATGAATGCATGCCAATTATTTCATAATTTTGCCCTAGGAGCCTAATAAACAGGGTTTTGTGGCCTGACTTCCATTTCTCTTAGCTAGTATGTCCATAGATAATGAAAATAAATGCATGTCCTTGCATAATTCTGACTTAGGAGCCAAATAAACAGGATTATGCTGCCTGACTTCCATTTCTCATAGCTAGTATGACCATAGAATATGAAAACAAATGCATCAGTCCTTTCATAAAAGTTTTGTGGCATTACTTCTAAGTGATATTTTGTTTTATTTCAGATGGATTGGTGATGTTTTAACATCTATGTGTACACAATAAAGCTTAATTGATGGAACAAGTCAGTACCAGCTTAATAATCTAAAGAAACATGTCATAGTGGAAAGGAACCAAACAGCATTGTATTATTGTGTTTTCAAGATTTTTTACAATAAAAGGCATGCTCTTTTTGTTTAAGTTTATTTTAAACAAATAGATTGTAAAGGAAATGTTTTTAGACTTTACTTGCAGTTTGTAATACATGTATCTGTTTTGGTCATTAATCATATCTAGATAAATAGCATCTTTATCGAAACATTATTTTTTTTATCACCAAAATGTATAATTAACCCTTGTAAAGACCATTAAAATATCAACAAAAAATGATGTTCTTCGTCATAGGATAATTCAAAACTATTGTAGATAAAGAAAAGCATAAATTGCTTGCTTAAATGCTGAAGCAATCCAAATAAGGTCTAAATAATTCTTTATTTGGTCCATTTTTTAAATGGTCCCCTTTTCATCTTATTCAATGGAAGCTTTTGCAAATAGAGAAAATTTGTTGCTTGCTTTAGTGTTCAGAACAAGCAGTTATACAAAAATGCATTGGTTGGAGTTGTCAGATGACCCTTACAGTGGTTATGTCCTATAAAAGGTAAAAAATCGTGTGTGTCGCAAATAAAATGAAAACTGTTACAAATAGAGAAAGGCTACATGGCTCGCTTTAGTGTTCAGCACAAGCAGCTATACAAAAGTGCATTGGTTGAAGATGTCAGATGACCCCTTGAAATGGTTATGTCCTATAATAGTTCAAATATCGTGTCTGTCGCTTTTACAAATGGAGAAGCTACATGCATTTATATTGTACTACTTAAGCAGCTACATGTATACAAAATTGCATTGGTTGAAGTTGTAATGTGACCCCATGAAGGGGTTATTATGTCCCATAATAGGTCAAAAATCTTGTCTGTCGCTAAAAGAATGAAAACTTTCGCGCAAATTAGAGAAAAGCTACATGGCTTCCTTAGTTAGTGCTAAGCTCAAGCAGCTATATAAAAGATGTCAGATAACCTCTTTTATGGGTTATACCCCTAACAGGTCAAATCTTATAGAATAAAAACTATGGAAGAAAGAGAAAGCTGTTGCTAATTAGCTTGCCTCACGAAGTGAATGTGGGTGGCTAATGTGATTCCCCGAGTGTGTGCGTCGGTGTCCTTACAGAAGAATGGATAAGTCGATTTCCCGTTTACTTACAAGTGTCACATTCACCATGTTGTTATAGAAGGTGTATCTATTTGCATGCTTCGGATGCTGGATGTGACCTACATTCTCCGCATAAATGATCACTTGTACAAAATAATGATGAAAGTCCATTCCCGCTTACAGACAAATGCCCCATCAATCATATTGGTATGATATGGACACGCCTAGTGATATGCTTCGAATGCTGGTTGTGACCTACTTTTCTGCATGGATGACCACTTACAAAAGAAAAGTTTAAGTTCCTTATCAACATCTTGTTATAGTAGATGTACACAAGGATGGATGGCAACTTAAAAGACCACTTAAAATTTTGAAACAGTACTGCGTTATACGTAGGAGGAAAGTTTTAAGTACCTAGATTTTAATGATCAGATCATGCAGTTCTACACAAAAGTTTCATTTGGTTGAAGTTGTGAGGCCACCCCTTCTCCTTAATGCAGAACCGCGAGCAGTGCCAAATGGCCTCGTTGAAGGCTGCTGGTGGTTGTCCATTGTGGTTTTTCTAAATATGACGCTTAATTGTGGGCTGTGTCGCGTACACTTATTCCACATCTCATTATTTTCTATCCTAACGTTTTGGTTGGGTATATGTAGAAATCACGTTTGTAATTCTGGTGGGATTCATTTTCAAGTTGGTTGGACATCTACTTCTTGTTTACGACTAAGTTATATTTTCTCCTATCGTGGCAATGGTAAATTTTCGTAACTGTTTTCTCAGCGAATATTAATCATAGGGTTCTGAAACTTTGTATGCAGCCTTGGGTGGTGGTCCCTTGTGGCATTGATTTCGAATATGTCAGACATCAACTCCCTGATTTACAACTTCAACTTAGTCATTTTTTCTCTCATGTGGTAAATTTATCACAGTTTTCTCATAAATTATTTATTGTATAGTTTTATACGACGGCAAAAAATTTGTTGACGTATAATGTTGTGGCGATGTCGTCGTCGTCTGCGTTTGTGTCTGCGTCTGCGTCGTCTGGGGACATTTGGTTTCCGTGCGATAACTTGAGTAGACGTTGACCGATTGTTATGAAATTTTGATATGATGTTTCTATTTACTAAAGGAAGGTTGGTATTGTATTTGGGGTTTCTGGTCCCTACCGTTTCATAAAAAAAGGGCCAAAAGGGGCTAAAATGGTTGTGGTGACAAAACTTCTGTAGAATTTTTATGCCCCAACGACGACATGTCGGGGGGCATTAAGTTTTACTCATGTCCGTCCGTACGTCCATCCCGTACGCCTTAGCGATTTTCAGACCTGTCGGACATCTAATTCCTGTTTGGGACTTAGGCCGATGTGAAAATATGTGAACATGATATGAAAATTTCCGTCAACCTTTTCTCAGGAACTATACATGAGAATAATTTGAAACTTGGTAGGATGGTTCAGTATGACAAACTGAACGTCTTAAGCGATTTGTAGACCTGTCGGACATCTACTTTCTGTTTGGGGCTAAGCGGGGGCATCCGTGTCCCATGGACACATTCCTTCTTTATTTATCTGATTTTGATCTTTTTTTTTTATTGTCTTCCTCAATAAAGTCTGTCAACTAAATGTGACAACTGTTTTACGCATCTTGCACCGTGACATTGCTAATGGGGGTTAAAGTTAGGCATCTTTTTATTTGTAGTCCGATTTTCAAAAAAAAATCATTGGAATCCTTGTAAAAATCCCTGTCTTCATATTGTAATCAGATTTGCAATATCTCTTACCGTTTTGGAGAAATTAGGGGTCAAAGGGGCCAAAAACGCCAATTATAAGTGTTTCTTTGAACGTACGATAACTTTTTAAGTTGTAGTTGTTCAATTGATATGAAATTTTCATATGATGTTTTTTTACCACATAAGAAAGGTTGGTATTGAATTTGGGGTCTGTAGCCCCTACTGTCTGAAAAAAGGACCAAAAGGGGCTAAAATGTGTTTATTGACAAAACTTCTGTAGAATGTTTATATTTTCATCCAATTTGATCATTCATTTTTTTATGTATTCCTTTTTAAATTCTGCCAACTAAATGTGACAACTGTTTTGATTTATCCTGCATCGTAACCTTGCAAAGGGGGTCAAAATTGGGCAACACCCCAAAAATCAACTTTTTTATTTGTGGTCCGAATTTCAAAAAAAGAATTCGTTGAAAAACTTGTTAAAATCCCTACCTGAGTTTGTTTTCATTAAAATTGCAATATCTTTTGCCGTTTTTGAGAAATGAGGGGTCATAGGGACCAAAAACGCCAGTTATATAAGAGTTCCTTAAAAGTTGACATAAATGAAAAATTCAAATATGCATTGTAAGTACACCACAGAATGCATGTGTCAAAGTTCTTTGTGAGTCCACCATGGGCTGCATGTGTCCAAAGCATTTGACAATCCATATTGGGTCTCCAACTTACAGGGTTCAACATGTTGCGGTCGTATCATGCTGCGCTCGTCATAGCTTATGCAGGGTCTGTTTAGATCTGTTTTCAGTTCTCTCGCAGATTTTTTCTGTTAAATGACCTAACTAACACCTAAGTAAAAATGTGGACGTGTTGGGTATGTGAGCACGCTCACTTATGTTCTTTTATAAAATCATTTTAATGATATAATCGGCAGGCTTTGGGATCTTTACAAACCATTCTAGTCTAATTCAAAGTTAGACGTTGTTGTGCCAAAACTGCTTTTTTAGTCACTTCGACCTGTGACCTCGTCTATACTGCAAATATTGTCATTGTTCTATATGTTATCACTCATTATACCCCACGCAACGAAGTTGCGAAGGGTATAATGTTTTTGACTGGTCCGTCCGTATGTCCGTGATCAAAATTGTCGTAACAGATATCTCAGCTATTATTAATCGTAGGTCTTTGATATTTGGTATGTATCTTCAGGTGGGGGTCCCATATGGTGGGATACGTTTTCAGGTCTGTAGATCATCTACTTCCTGTTTAACGAGCCGACTTAGACTTTTTTTCACTAGATTTTCAGGGTTGATTGTTTTGTAACAGATTTCTCAGCATCTATTGATTGTAGGTATTTGATATTTGGTATTTAGATAAGTGGGTGTCTTATATGGTGGGGTTTGTTTTCAGGTCGGTCGATCATCTACTTTCTGTTTAACGAACTGACTTAGACTTCTTTCACTAAATTTTCAGGGTTGAAAACTTTTGTAACAGATTTCTCAGCAACTAATAATTGTAAGGTATTTAGCGACCACAGCACTTCGAGTTGCCCCGACATACTTTAGGTTACCTACTATGTACTGGATACCAAAATTGCACAAAAATCCATATAAATCTCGTTTTACCTCTGCTTCAAGTAAGTGTTCTTTAACCCATATTTCCAAAGTTCTATCTCTTACTTTAACAACCATGAAGGAATTTATTATTCAATACTGTGAAAGGGTATTCGAAAACAGTGGAATTAATTATTTTTGGAGTGTAAAAAATTCTCTTGATGTTTTGGACAAGCTTCGTGCATTTGAAAATACTTTCCATACCGTTGATAGTTACGATTTTTCTACTTTATATACTAACCTTCCACATAATCTGATTAAAAAGCAATTTGAATATTTGGTTAAGTGGTGTTTTGACAAATCTAAAAGTGATTATATCTGTTCTAGAGTTTCAAAATCATTTAGTAAATCATTTTTTAGTAACGAGACTCAAAAAGGTTACATTAACTGGACTGATGCAGAAACTATAACTGCTTTAAATTATTTGTTAGATAATATTTACATACGTTTTGGTAAACAAATTTATCGCCAAATTATTGGTATTCATATGGGTACTAATTGTGCGCCACTTATAGCCGACCTTTTCCTATACTGTTATGAATCACAATTTATGGCTAAATTACAAAAAGACCCCAACAAACAGAACCTAATCGAAACTTTCAATTATACTTTTAGATATTTAGATGACATTCTTGCACTCAACAATCCTTCATTTTCTAATTTTATTACAGGTATCTATCCTTCTGAATTAACCTTGAACAAATCTAACGTCACCGGTGATAGATGTCCTTTTCTAGATTTAGATTTAAGTATTATTGACGGAAAATTACAAACCAAAGTTTATGATAAACGTGACGACTTTACCTTCCCTATTATAAATTTCCCTTTTCTTGAAGGAGATGTTCCACTAGCGCCGTCATACGGGGTTTACATTTCACAGTTAGTAAGATATGCTCGGATCTGCAGTGGTGTTTCTGATTTTAATAATAAGAACCGTTTTATTACTGCAAAATTATTAAAACAAGGTTATCGATACCACAAATTAGTAAAATCTTTTTCTAAATTCTTCCACAAGTATCGATCTCTTATTGAAAAATTTAATTGTACACGTCATTTTCTTATAGTGAAAGGAATATCACATCCTGAATTTTATGGTAATGTTTTTTATAAAGCTCACAAATTCAAAAGCAATCCATTAGAAATGAAAAATTGGCTTCAAAATTTATTACGGAAAGGATATGAATTGAATATCTTGGTTAAATCTTTAAATTTAGTGTTTTTTGGCAGAAATATTGACAATTTGATACTTGCTTTAAAACTTCCATAAACGTTTTTACTATTGTCATTTTTAAGCATTATAGCGATCAAGCGTGTCGGTTTTGTGTAATGACACTTCACTAAATCATTATTGTTTGAAGTGTTGTGTCGGATTTAAAATCGATACGTTTGATTTTTTTACATCAGTCGATTAATGATTCTCAGCTAGCTGTCAGTAACAGCGAGTGTTCTATAGAGAGTTCCTTTACCGTCCTTTTGTTTGTTCTTGTTTTTTTTGTCTTAGGTTCTCTCTAGTGGAATTGGACTTTGATCGATTTGATTTTTATTGTGTGTTTAGTTTTTGTGCTTTGTCTTGGAATATTGATAGGGGGAAGGTTGGGCCCAAAAAACTAGTTTAACCCCGCCACATATTACATGTGCCTGTCCTAAGCCAGGAATCTTTGACAAAGCTTTCGTTTGTACTTGTCTTTTTTATGTTTTCTGTTCCTTGTTTAAGAAGGGGGTCTATCTGTGACTATTTCAGGGCTGGATTTGAATTATATGCATTTTATTTAGACCATGGGCCAATTGCAGAACCGCGAGCAGTGCCAAATGGCCTCGTTGAAGGCTGCTGGCGGTTATCCATTGTGGTTTTTCTAAATTGCCGTTTAATTGTGGGTTGTGTCGCGTACACTAATTCCACATCTCATTATTTTCTATTATATGGTGGGATTTGTTTTCAGGTCGTTCAATCATCTACTTCCTGTTTAACGAGCTGACTTAGACTTTTTCACTAAATTTTCAGGGTTGAAAACTTTCGTAACAGATTTCTCAGCAACTTTTAATCATAGGCTTTTGATATTGTGTACAGAGCTTCAGATAGGGATCCCATATGGTGGAATACATTTTCAGGTCTGTCACTCATTTATTTCCTGTTTAATGAGCGGACTTGGAAAGACAACAACTGTGACTTTTTTTATTCCTAACTCAAAATATATAATCTCTGTCCACAATGTGGACGCGTGGGGTATGTAAGCGTGCTCATTAAGGTTCTTTCATTGTCCAGAGGGGAGTCTTTCTTGGTTGATGCTGGGATCGGTCTGAATCATGACTGTGTTTTGTTTGATTCCTTGGGCCAACTGCAAGGTAGCAAGCAGGCTAGGGCTACATTGAAGGCTGCTTGCTATCTTACGTTGAGGATTTCAAATTTCTGCAGGTTTATGAGTACAAAATGTATTGTGTCACGTACACTTAATACACATCTCATTATCGTCTATTCAGGAGATGACACATTACTAATTTTAGATATTTTGGAGAAAATTAAGTTTTAGTTGGAGATCCTCGATTTATTCGCCGGAACCAAAACTTAAGTTGGATATATAGAACCGAATGGTCGACTGTGCGTGTGATTCACCTGTTTTGATAGAGAAAAGCATTTGGTTGTAGGAGCTTTCAGCTCATTAGTCAGATGACCTCCTACAAGGGTCATAGTCATTTAAAGAGTACATGTAGGGCCTTTTTATGTGTTTTGATGTAGACTGGTATGTAGTTCGGAATAATTTTCACGACATTTTCATGTATTAAAGTCAGTTAAGCGAATTTGACTCCTATGAATATCTACTTTAATCTTAAAATTATTTGAGACCCATGACCCTTTAGATTAAATTAACTTGAAATCTCAGAAAAGGCATTAGACACTCAAGCAGGTAGGTAATAGCCCCTCATAGAGCTAGTTGGTTGAAAAGGGTAAGCTCTGTCATCTTGCATGTCAAGGTCGTCAAGCTATGTAGCACAGACAATCGGATTAAAACCAACACTCCTGAAACTGCCTATTCTATAAATTGGGATGTTCACCATAATTTTTGGCCGGATTACACGGAGTGAAAAATCCGGGTTATAAAATGGTGAATGTCGGGACTGGGCGGCGGGCGGCGTGCGGGCGGGGAAGAAATTTTCGTAACAGTTTTCTCAGCAACTACTAATCACAGCCACTTGATATTTGGTATACAACATCAGGGTGGGGTCCCATAACGTGTGATACGATTTCATGTATGTCGCTCACCTACTTCCTGTTTAACGAAATCCGACCATTTTTGACTTTGACAGATTTTATGTTTATTTTGTATTTTTGTATATCTAGAAATTTCGATTTTTGTCTCGCCTGTGAAGAATGGTGGTTGAATTCAATACACAGGTATAACTTTCCGGTGGCGGTGGCGACGGCAGCGAAGGTGTTTCATTTTTCGTTAAACTTTTGTGGAAATGAATTACCAGAATAGTATTAAAGCTAGGCATCTGATTTTTAGTACACTTGGGGTTATGGTCTAGGCAACTAGCACACTATCGTGTGACTATGACCCCATTTTCATTGTTCAGCAACTCGGTTAAATGTTTTTTTTTCACTATTGCAAGCCTTTTTGGAAAATGAATTACCTGAAAAGTATTTTTAGCTAGACATCTAATATTTTGTATACAGACACTTTGTGGTAAAGAGGAGGGGGGGGTGATCTATGCAACTAGAACGATGCCACGTGACTTTCCAATTTCAGCAACTATGCAGTTGTATTACCAAACTTAACATATATATGATTGTATCAGGTAGTAGGTCAGGATCGATATTGAATTGGGATGCTTTCTTGTATATTCCGCTTGAGAAATATTCGAGAAATATTCGAGTTTTCGTCCAAGTTTTTTCTCTACCTCATCAACTATAGTACATGATAGGATCACCATTTATACTCATCAAGGTTAGTAAGTAACCAGTTTGTTTATTACAATTTAGTTACCCATATCTTCCGTTCGAGTGGTTGAATTCGAGTTTACATGTTAATATCCAAGGAACCATGGAGAAGTAGGCCAGCATCCAGCTGAAGGTGGAGCCGCCTGTAGTTAATGGTTTTGCGTGATGTTTGAGTCACTGATATTATGATGAACCTAAAATCGTTGATTGAATATGTTCTAACTGTGATGAAAGTGGGCGAAAATCAAAAGGTGATTTTATAAAAAGAATATATATATTGGGAGAATGGGATAAGTGTGCTATTAATTTCTTCTCTCTCTTCAAGAAAATACTCTACAACATCCCCTCCACCCCCCAAAAAAATAAATAAATAACAGACGAATTAAACAAAAATGTAAAAATGATAAAATGAAATGGATGTTGTTGCTTCATTTATTGACTACTAATATGCAGTTATGAGCAAAAAAAAAAATGAAGAAATTTAGCTGCATTTTACCAATACAAATGGAGAGATTTTCAGACAATTTACGATTAAATTTAATTTAACTTCGCTTTAAAACTCGTTTTAAAATAAATCAATCCCTCGTGCGATTCATATGATTTATGCCGCGTTTTCCTGTTCCATATTTTCATTTGAAAATGTACAGAAAGTTTGAAAAATAATTCATTCTGCTTATTAACAGTTAAGAACCAATTTGAATTTAAGACGAAATAATGCTTTGAATTATACGAGATTAGATAATTAGATAAGTCCTTCCAAAAATGAAAAAGAAGAAGAAGAAGAAATATAAACAAACTTGGTCTGACAATATCATTTACGAAACCAAGCACCAAATTAATGCTATTGGTAATAAAATCAAACATAACCCAAATAATAATAGTCTAAGACATAAATTTTTTGAACTCAAGAAAACCATGAAGAAACTGGTGAAACAGAAAAAATATGAGTATAAACAAAAAATTTTCCATAGTCTAAGTGAAAATTTACAGCAAAATCCAAAAGAATATTGGAACATCTTAAAATCTTTAAAAACTAGAACAGAAAATGAAAATAATATAATAGAATTATTAAAAGATGAAACCGCCTTGATAAAGCATTTCCAAAACCAAGGGAATCCTTTAACACCAACAAACAGTACAAATGTAACAAATATTGAATCAGAACTGAAAATTTTAGAAAATAACTTAGATATTAAACCAGATACTGATATTCCTATTACTTTTTCAGAAGTTAAAAAGGTAATAAACGACCTTAAATTACACAAGTCGGCTGGACCAGACAGAATTTTAAATGAAATCATAAAATACTCAAACCAGGTTATCATTAAGTCAATTGTAAAAATATTTAATATAATCTTAAAAACTAGTATTTATCCAAGCACATGGAGAGACTCCCACATAATAGCACTTCACAAAAAAGGAGATAAAGCTGACCCAAATAACTATAGAGCTATATCTTTAATAAGCAATTTACCTAAGCTCTTTAATGCTGTTTTAAATAATAGACTTATCAAAGTGATTGAAAAACAACTTAACAGCTGCCAATTTGGCTTCAGAGAAAATCACAGAACTGCAGACAGTATATTTATATTAAAATCATTAATAAATAAATATTTAAACAAAGATAAGAAACAAATCTATGCATGCTTCATTGATCTAAGAAAGGCCTTTGATTCTGTATGGAGAACAGGCCTTCTTTATAAACTATGTAAAATGAATATAGGAAAGTCTATGTACTCAATAATAAAACAACAATATTTTAATACTAAATCTGCATTAAAATTTAAAGATTATACATCCGAATATTTCGACATTAACAGAGGTGTTAAGCAAGGGGATTCACTGAGTCCTACATTATTCAACATTTTCATAAATGACATCACCAACGGTTTAGATGAAGAAAATTCAAATCCATTATGTCTTATAAATAGCAAACTAGGATCCCTCCTCTTTGCAGATGATCTTCTTCTCCTTTCAGAATCACAGGAGGGACTTCAAAATAGTCTAGATAAAGTTGCAGTTTTCTGTGATAAATGGCAGCTTTCTTTAAATATAAACAAAACAAAAAGCATGATCATTTCAACAGGAAAGAAAAAGGTAGAGCAATCCATACTTAATTTTAATAATGAGACAATAGAAAATGTCTCAGAATATCCTTATTTAGGATTACTTATTAAGTCCAATGGCAACATGAGCCATAGTACAACAGAATTAACCAAAAAGGCAAAAAAGGTATTATTTTCTATAAAGTCTTATACCAATTCTCTGAGTAATCTTCCAGTAAATGTTTCCAATAACCTCTTTGACACACTAGTAAGACCTATCTTAACATACAATTCTGAAATTACATTTTTAGACTCGTATAGTTGCTACTTTAATGCTAAAAACCGAGCCCTGGTTTCAGGGAAAAATGTAGACCCTTTCCATTTTATTGATAAAAATCCTATTGAAAATCTGCATCTTGCATATTGCAAAAATGCCCTTGGCATTAATAAGAATGCTTCAAATTTTGGAACTAGACAAGAACTGGGTAGAATGCCCATTGAATGTCATATCAAAATATTAACTATTATGTATTTAGCACGCTTTTTCACTACAAATCTAAACCCTCTATTAAGTGAATCTTTCCAATTAACTAAAATACTGGATGAAAAGGGAACGTATACCTGGTATACATACGTAAAAGACATACTTTTTGAAACAAATATTGATTTAGAAAGACTGGAGACTTGTACGGAATTAAAACAACTGAAAAACATTAAAAAATATGTAAAAACTCAAATAAACTCATTCTATGAAAATATTGTAAAAAATAAAATGAATAGTATTGATGATAAAAGTAAACTAAATTTCTATAAAAAGTTGAATCCAGCCTTAAAAATAAAACCATATCTCTCAATTTCAAACTTTGAATTCAGGAAACTGATTACAAAATTAAGAATCAGTGACCACAAACTATTAATTGAAAAAGGAAGGCACTTTAAAATTCCTAGAGAAGAAAGATTATGTCAAAAATGTCAGGTATTGGACGATGAGAATCATTTTTTTACTTAGATGTACTTACAATGCAAATTTAAGAGTAACTTATTTCAACTTTTTATCTTTAGAACACATATCATTCAATAATCTGAATGATGAAGAAAAAGTAACTTATTTGTTAAACCCCTCAACACCATTGCAAGTAAATAAACTAGGATCCTTTATAAAAAAGTCTTTTGAACTGAGGACAGGGGACCCTTAATTTTTTCTTTACTTGTAACTATGTATTACTGTGTGTTTTAGTTAGTTTTATATCTGTGTATGTTTATGTGTCACAAACTGTATAAAAGTTTAATGACAATAAAGATTCGTATTTCGTATTTCGTATTTCGTATTTCGATAAGATCAGGTATTTCAAGATGTCAGTAACTGTTTTTACCTGAACGACCTCAGGTAAACAAACAATGATGTAATCTGTGATAAGATAAAAAAAATTTATCGCACTACAAATCTTATAAAAGATGCTACTTATCTATTTTTTATTTTTAACTGCTTATTTCCCAACAAAAATATGTTTAATTTCAATAAATAATAAAAACAAAGATAACTTGCATTTCTCACGGGACTTTAAAATATCACGACCCCCAATATGAGAAATGCAAGATAAACTGGAAACCGGAAACGGAACTTGCAGTTCTCATGGACTTGCAAATCTCACGCTACACTGGCACGTGAAGAAGTTGGATAATTGCCTCTAATCTTAATAACCTCTATCATCTATACAGCAAACCACGAGAATTAAACATTTGTTAGAATGTTTAAATGATATATATTTTATATCTTAAAGGTACCTCGAAAATTTCATCGTTATAATCCGTTTGTCTTTTCGGTCATAATGTTGAAATCTGACATGCATGTGCTGAAATGGCGCGCTTAAACAAGACAATGATGTGCTTAAGGCGGAAGTGAATGGTCATGAGAATCATGACACACAAATTCAAAGTGACCTTGTTTCAATGCAACAAGAGTGAGTGGTTGAGTAAGTGAGTGAGTGGTTGAGTAAATGAGTGAGTGAGTTGGTGTTTTTCGCCCGTGCAACGCTATTTAAGGTTATTTACAAGCGATAAACATGACAAGGATGATAAAGGTAAATTTAAAAGGTCTATACAGGAATTAACAAAAAAAGGACTTAAGGCACTGTTTGCTGTCAAGAGCAGCTTTTCTAATTTTCAGTCTCTTCCCGTAAACCTCTCATGCAAACTTTTCGATCTATTAATTAGACCAATTTTATTATATAACTGTGAAATATGGTTTATGGAGGAATATCTGCCTATAGCTAGAGCAAAAGATAGAGCCAGTAGAAATGGTAATATTTGTGATACTCTGACTCTGGCAGATAGATCCTCATTTGAAAAAATACACAACAGATATTGCAAATCGATTTTAGGACTTAAAAAAACGGCATGCAATATCTCATCAAAGTCAGAGCTTGGTAGATTGCCTATTGAAAGTTTCATTAAAACTCAAGTAATGATGTATTTTTGCAGACTAAACTCTGAAAAGATTAACCCTTTGTTAAAAGAAGCATATATTGTAAACAAAAATCTACACAATGAAGGAATGTACTCGTGGTACACCCTTGCTTCCAAAATTTTTGAAGAATGTGAATTATATATCACAGAATTTGAGAATTTGGACAAACCCTTTTTGAAAATTAAAAATAAATTAAAAAGTAATTTTAAACAAAAAATAGAAGATAACTACAAAAATATAATAATGCAGAAATTAGCCAGCTTGACCGATGATTCTAAATTATTTTTATACAAACAATTAAAGACTGAATTTGGTTTAGAACAATATTTATTAAAAGAAACAAGTTTTAAAAACAGACAATTAATAACACAATTAAGAGTCAGCGACCACAAATTAAATATAGAATTAGGAAGATACAGAAATATTAAAAGAGAAAATAGACTGTGCTCTGTATGTGAAGTTGTTGAAGATGAATATCATTTTCTTCTGTATTGTAACAATAACAAACAATTAAGACAAACTATGTTTAATAAATTAAATTTAAATCAAAACATCGACTTAAATAATAAAATTATACATATGCAACGAATTTTGAATCCCGATATAGAACTGATTCCAATTGTATGCGACTTTATAAAGCAGTCACTGGTACTACGAAAATAGAGTCCACATTGGTCAAAATGTTCTCAAAACTATATCTCCATAATTATGTTAATATTCTGTATACTCTGTTGTTTTCTGTATATGTTTTGTATTTTACATGTTTTTGTTTTTGCTTTGACCCATATGGGTGTATTTTGCAAATAAAGATTATTAATGATAAAATGAACATGAAATGATGATGAAAAATGAAATATGAGGGATGGAATGGGAAACATAGGACCGGTAAATTTTGAAGAACCTCAGGAAAAGGGGAGAGGTGGGTAGGGGCAAAAAACTTAGCCTATGTGGTGCATTACTTGGCGGTCCACAAAGGAGTCTTTTACGTGCATGAAGCGATGCACCCTCTACACATGTTGGCCCACTATGGTCAGCGGTGCAGGGTTTCCGTATTGTAGACCTGACAACATCCGCGGACGAGATCACCCTATTCAGCCACCTAGGGTACACACTTGGTCACAATTACTGTTAATTTATATTTGCTACTTTTTTGCGTTCTTATGTCAGAGGGCGATTTCGCGGCTTTATATTTCGGGAATCGCCCTTATTACAATTATTTATCATGACACCACCAGTAGGACCAGCAATAGATTTATTTTCTATTCAAGAATGGATCTTAGATAGCATATGGAAAAATAGATGTAAAAAGCTGTCCTCAAACCTCCACCTCAGCACTAATGACACTCAGGATGAAACAACGTTTAAAAGTTCGTAATGTGTACGGCTATCGACTATTCGTGTATCATCTTTTTTCAAGACATGTAGAAACATAATCCTATGAGATGTATTTCAAAGTATACAATAGCATTAATAGTGTCAGAAGATAAACCTGGAACAAAACGTTCAAAGAATTATAATGGAAAGTATAATAAGGGACCGACCATTAACTTGAATTTTTGTCTGGTTAGAATTTTTTTTAACGCGCAGGGGGCGAAAATATACTAGTATATATTTTTGAGATGTCGAGACAAAACATATATGTTATCAATATTAACATTATCATATATGGCAAATATCTTTCTTCATATTTTTTTTTAATCGTCTGCTGTCAGAATATTTTTTTTCATCACAAATGAGATTATCTTTTTTTTAAACCAAGACCCACCATTCAAATTAAATGGTCGGTCCCTAACAACAAGATTCCGCCTGGAGCCTAACTCACTCACCTGTTATTTCATGATGCGTCAAATTCTTTTACCATAATTCGGTAGTCCCTTGAATCGACACTCTGTTTTAGATTTTATGCATTCATTAAAAACATTGAAAATCTTGACCTTTGACCTTCTAATGGTTATAATAGAGGTTATCTGACAAGTTCAACAAAATAAACACTTTTCTGGATCTTCTTCAGCTACTTCACATTTCATCAAGTGAAAGCTTCTTTACATACCATAACCCCTCAATGGGGTCTTATAACAACTTCGACCCAATAGACATTCTTGAAGAACTTATTGAGCTTAACATGCATCTTGTTTTGATTTAGGACCAAACGCAAAATGACCAACGCCTACTGGCCTCGTTGGAAGCTACCGGCTGTTCTTCATTATGATTTGTAGATATTGCCGCTTCTTTATGCGAGTTGTGTCGCGTATTCCACATATCATTATTTTCTATTTTAGCATTCAACAGCATTCATCCATCTCCAACTGTTTTCATTTTGTTCAGTCAAAAACATGACTAATATATATAGATTATTACACAGGGTTTTCCATATCCAGTCCCATATCATTCCGAGACTCCCATATTAGGTCGAGGCGGTAACCAAGACCTAATATGGGTCGAGGAATGATATGGGACCTGATATGGAAAACCCTGTGTCATAAACTTTTTATCATACATTTTCAGCAAGCAAAATAAAGATAATATGATAATAGGTGCAACCTAAAATTGAACGCAGCTTTAGAAAATAGGTGTCAAAAATGTCACTGATCAATAACTAATAATTACAAATATCGAATTATTTGTGCAAATTACAAATATTTGTAACATTCTAAAATAGTAGGATGACGTTGCCGGGACGAAATAACCTTCCTTTGGTGTTACGTTATCAATGACGTCATTTCCCGGTCAGAGTATTTCGCGCTCCAGCAGAAGTAAACAAAGCAACCTTTTTTATGCCAGGTTTTGGGTGATTTTCTGTAGACCAATATATCTTTTTAGAAGTATTGGGTGGAGAAAATTAATATAAAAACCTGGCAGAAAATGACGACTTGTTTGAATTAGGATTTTGGGAAAAAAACACTGGAACATGCACATGCACAGGATTGATTAAAAAATCTCCATGATCAGCTAAGCCTAAGGTAAGACCATCTTTTTTTCTATTCAGTGTTGTAATGCTTTATCTTTTATTGTTATTGTTTAAAACACCCGCTAAAACATCGCCATAAATTGGTTGAATTATTAGTAAACAATCACTAATCACGATTGTTCCTAACGCACCTGTTTACATTGACCATTCTCGCGAGAACTTGGCGTGATCATTTCATCTCTTTGACAACGAGAGTTTCCTTCAAAAATATATTTAGAGAGTTTAGTTTTGACTTTCCATCCGTATTCTCCTGTATATTTTAAAAAGAAATTTAACTGTGGTTATTAGATCTGTCAGTTTTAAAATTTATTAAAAGAAAAGCATCGAATTTCTGGCCCCATAGAAATTCGTGCCTAGTGCGCTTGCGCGCACTCGGCACATCCGGTTTGGAATAAAAACCAAACCATTAACTTTTGGAAGTTTCTACATATGTGGGACTGCGTCCCATAATATGATAATAGGTTTAACCTAAAATGGGGCGAAGCTTAATTTAATCTAAAAAATAAAATGCTAAAATCGAAGGACTAAGCAATAACTAATGGTTTCCGTAAAAAACGTCAAAATTATTATGTTCCGTGACCGGGACGATTATCCACAACTTAAACAGAATATCCATCGTATCTATGACGTCATATCCAGAGTATTTCGCGCACTTGTTGAACAGCAGAAGTGTAAACAAGAGTTACAACCATGAAAATGTCAAAGTTCTGTCAGGTTTTGTGAGGTTTTATGTATGCCCGTATCTATTTCTGAAGTATACTGGCTACAGTACAGATTTTAAAAACCTGGCGGAAATTAACAGGACGACTGATCCCAGGATTTAGCAGTGATTTTTATAAGAGACCACATCCATCAGCAAATCAACATGACATGGGCTTGGACCTTGGTGAGGATCAGGGAGGGATCAATGACGATGCTCAGGTAGGACCAAAATAGATCATAAAATTAGTTGTTATGTTATTTACTAGAAAAACAAACTACAATATTTTGTAATGCCGGTGATATGAATGTTTCAGGATTGGTTACCAGTTCTAAACATTCTCCGGGAACATTCACGAGAGAGCTTCTCACAGACTTTGACTTTGAGCGAGAATTTCATAAAAATAAATTTGTTTTTGACTATCTCTTCAATTTTTTCATATATTTAAAAAAAGAAATTGAACTACGGGCCTTACAACGTTTTATTTTAAAATTTTTCAAACAAAAAAGACCGAATTTCTGGCCCCATGAAAAAATTGGCCAAGTGCGCTTGCGCGCACCATCCAACTTCCGTTAGAAAAAAATACAATCGATCAACATATTATGTTTTTTTGAACTTTCTACATATTTGGGGCTTCGCCCCATATAAATATACTGTGACGTCAATTTTCTAAATGAGGCTCTAGACCTTGATATGGCATATTAACCCACTTTTGTGCACGCGAGGTTTTGATATGGCTATATGTGCCGACTTTTGTGCACTCGAGGGTTTGATATGGAAAAAAGTCCCTTTTTAAGATATGGCTTGTAAATTTACGGCTGTTACACACGTACAAATTTAAAGGTATCAAAGCTAAATGTATGATAAATGATGTGTATCCTAAATAGGACAACGATTCTCTGGTAAAGTAGAAACCATTCAGTTAAAAACAGCTTTTAAAATTGCCGCTTGTTCATGTGGGTTGTGACACGTTTACTTTCCACATCTCATTATCTTGTATTCTGAGGCGCTTTGATAAAATTATTCAGAGATTTTGAGCCCAAATTCGTGATGAAAGAATAGATTATTCGATTTTTTTTGCCACGCTGCTTAATATCGTGCTCTTCTTTAAAACTTTTTGCTGATGCTTTTTCCTGATTCTTTTGTCTGTAAGAGACACAGTTTGCTTGACTTTTCATTGTTCGTTTAAGATCGTTTTCGTTACTTTAGGAAGGTGATTTATTGAAGATGTTTTGGTTGCTTAGTATTGTGTTTGTAGGTTGCCTTCAAATTTTACTTTTCATTATCATTTTTCATACGCAAAATAATTAAATCAAATTTTGGATGTTTTGGTAGTTGAATATTTTCCTGGTTTGCGCTTTCGAAAAGTTTTGTTTTAATTGCTTAATGAAGATCAGAAATAAATTACAAAGAATGCTTCTCATCTTTAAAGAAAAAAAGTGGTACATGTATCTCATTTCAATTCATCATGTAAAAATCAAATACAACAGTGAGAAATATATTTAACAAGTATACAAATTGAAATACAATGACAAAGTATAAAGCTATACTGTATAAGTATAAATCTAAATAAATATTAAAGCTTAAAGTCATATATCAATAAATGTATCTTCAAGAATAACTTAAAAGGAAATTACGATTTCAAAGCAGGTAAATAAAGGTAATAGCAAAATTACCGAACTTGGAGGATCAATCCCAATGTTCAGGAGAAAAGACAAAACAAGGAAGACTTACCGGAAAAAAAATAATTCATTACTTATGAGAAAATCTGTGTCAATTGATAATTCTGGGATTGGTATTGAATAGTCTTGGGCCAATGCAAGACGACGAGCAGCGACCTCTTGTCATAGTAAACACTGTTGGTTATTTTTGCATTTGGATTTTTCAAATTGTCGTTTATTTTGGTTGTGTCGCGTACACTTGTTCCACGTGTCATTACCGTCTTATATACCTGTCTATTTTGATTGTGTTTTCATCGGTTCGTCTGGTTCATCTTTTGATGCAAACCGCTTGTGCCGAACAAGGTAATGGAACACGAATCTAAGGTTCAGCTGGTGCAAACCGCATAATGGAAAGCGCCCAATGCGTTACTCAATACATCTTTGACACAAGATCATAATGAAATCAAAATATATTTATCTTTTAAAAAGTAGCATACACTTGTCTCATTCAATTATTTTCCTTCTTTTCTAGCTTTAAATAGATTCAGAAGCTGTCTGCAAACTACAAGTTGTTGGAACCTTAAGGATTGATTGTGGCTTTTGTATGGAGCAGATTTTTAGTTAATAAAATCAAGCAATACCTTTGTTTGTCATTTCGTGGTGTCGGAATGTTTTCTATATGTGTTCATGGAAATTTATGATCGACGGAAAGAGAAAGGGGACTTCAATCCCGACAAAACAACACCTTAAATATTTTGTCAACAAGTTTGTAAACCCCGCATCATGTTTAAAAAGCTTCATGTTTAACTGTTTGTCGCATAGCAACACTATTTTAATCAACCTCACCAACCAAATTCATAGTTAACTTCGTATAAAAGTAGGACGTGAATGTCAAGACAACGGTCAATTTTGTTCTGCTGTATATGCATATACATCTACATGTATCACCAAAGTTGCCAACGACTTCATCGTGTTTACATGCAGAATACTTTACCTTTAGTATCCTGAAGAATTCCTGTAATTCGCAGAAATTTATATTGAACATTATGTCTCTGCGTGCGTTAGGACTGTTCTAAGTGCCATGAAAAAGTTATTAGCCTGAGGAATTTATCTGCAGTCCCAGACAAATCGAACAAATAATGCACAGAAAATGATCGTTAGCCTGAACAGAACGTCTTGTAGGCAGCGGCCACTGGTCTTATTGAAGGCTGCTGGTTGTTCTTTATTTTAACCGAATTATGGCCTTTATGTTTCGTACACTTTTTTCAAGTTCTATACAAAGGAAAGGATATAAACAAATCATTTCAAAATCTAGGATGCAAATGTCAAACACAGACAATTACATGTATCTTTTTTTGCAATTGATAGGGTTCCCATGCATCCTGAAAACTTGAAAAACCCTTGAATTTCATTTTTAAGCTCAAGGACCTGGAAACGTCCTTGAATTTAATGAACTAAAAACATATCCTTGAAAAACCCTTGAATTTTATATTATGACACTTTGTCGGCTGTTTTAGGAAAATGGTATAAAAAATATCAGGATCTATCATTTTGACGACTATTTTCATCCTTGAAAATGATTAAAATAACCTTGAAAAGCACTGGAAAAACCTTTAAAATTTTAGTCATGAAAAGTGGGAACCCTGAATTGAATATGATAGTGCTTGGTCGAAAAAAAATGGCTTTAATGTTCATGTAAATTCATATGGCACGCTGTTCTTGTCAAAAGAATTATTCAAAATATCATCACAATTAAATTACACACTCAAAATAAAAAAAAATATCCACCTAAAATTTTACATTTCACATGTCGCGCTCAAAATTTTTAATTTTGCACTCAAGAAAGTAAAATAGGGGTGCCATAACTTTGGGTTGAATATCCCCATTAGAGCTACCCACCATGTTAAAATATAAAAGATTAATCGTATAGACATCCTCACAAAGTCAGGGATCCATGCATATGACCCCATTCGGCCATAGAATAGCTGAACACAAAAAAACTGACATTTTTATGACGTTAGCAGGCCTGATGTGTTTGATTCAAATTAAAAGGATTAAAGCGTCATCGTACTTGAACAACAAAGCTTTATGTAATGATTTTATAACTGCATCGAAAGCATGTTTCCTTTATTAAAGACTCTTATCGAAATGCCAAAAGTTGATAGACCAAAAAAACTAGAAATGAATAGCTAAACTTTTTCATACGACAAAATAAAATATTTTCGAAACAAATTTTACTGAGGCCAAAACAAAATATGTGTTTGTTTCCTGCTTCCTACTCTTGAAAATTAGGGTAGGTAGGTAGGACAATTATTTTTTTACAAAATTATTTTACATTGAGTCAATGGGGAAGCAATCCCAACTTTAACGGTGCTTGTTCCAAAGCGCCTATAAAAACTTTAGGGCAGGTAACTTTATTACCCTTTCACGATCTTGGGATCTGGCAGTTTCACAAAACTATGGCACGCCGCAGTCACAAAAAACCCATAAACTAAGTTTTTCGCCCGTAAACTGTAGTTATCGGTCGTGCAAGATGCAAATATGGCACGCGACAGTCACAAAAACCCCATAAACTGAGTTTATCGACCGTAAACTATAGTTAGCGGTCGATAAACTGGGTTAATCACTCGCTAACTATAGTTTGCTGATGCTAATGATAATTTCAGTTGTTTGAAATTTATCATTAGCGGTCCATAATGGGGGTTTCAAATGCTAATTGGGGTTTCTCGGTGATAAACCGAATTTATCGGCGATAAACTGAGTTTATCGGCGATAAACTGAGTTTATCAACCGCAAACTATAGTTTACGGTCGATAAATGCTGTTTTGCGTTGATAAAATAGCATTTGCACCTCGCTAACTAACGTTATCGCTGATAAACTTGGTTTCACGAACGTAAACTATAGTTAGCATGCGATAAACCCAGTTTATCAACAGCAAACTATAGTTTACGGTCGATAAATGTGGTTTATCAGGTTTTTGTTATTATCGCGTGCCATATGCAAAAGGGATCGTGAAGCTATCAAAATAAAAGATTGGTTGAAGTTCTTGAATTTCCGATCATCTGAGCAATGCAGATACACCCCCAGGACTTTAGTTGGATTCAAATGTTTTCTATTGTATAAGTAAAAGCAGGCCCCCTGCTATTGACAACCATGACACAATTGGCTGAAGGATCATAGTCAACTGCAGTTGGGCATTTCAGTCCATCGCTTCCACCAATCAATTGACTGCAAAATTTGCTATCAGGGGATATGATAACCAAATAATTGATTTATCAATTTTCAAACTTATCATTACATCTACATGTTTATTCACTATTTAGGACTTAGGCGGTATCAGAAAATTATTTTTATTTTACTCATTCTTCAAACATGACAAAGTTTGAGGAATAATAGTAAAACAAAACTACCGAACTAATAAGTTAAACATAAAAAAAGACATTGAAAATCGCGATGAAATTTTGGGTTGAACCAGGTTTTATGACCCCTTAATGCAGTTACACCCAAGGACTTTATTTTTATCCAATTTTTTAATTCAAATGTTTTCTATTGTATAAGTAAAAGCAGGACCTCTACTATTGACAACCATGACACAATTGGCTGAAGGATCATAGTCAACTGCAGTAGGACAAATCAGTCCATCGTTTCCATCAATCAATTAGCATCAGGGGATATGATAACCAAATTGTTTGAGCCCCAACCTGCAACTAATATATCACCGCTTTCATTTGCTATAACACCACTTGGAAATCTAAGTATTGTGTCGTCTCTGTATATAAAGATCACATTATATTCGGCATTTAAGACATTGACCGTATTTAACACGGGAACGGTGTGACAGATTAAACTGTCGTTAGCGTATATCTTTGATTCTTCTTTAACATTGAAATCGCGATAAACATGGTGTACCTGCCCGGAAACGCCATTGATTTTGACGACACCACTTCCTGAAACACATCCGACAAAATCATCACCTTTTGATGACAATCCGTGTACTGGTACCTGAGTTTTTAAAGTTTTTATTGCCTTGCCTTTCTCTGCATCAATAATGGAGAGCATGCGTTCTCTTGGGTGCGAAACAGCTAATTTATTGTCCATTAACGAGGTCATGTCGTAAACTTCTTTTGCATTAAACACCTTATCAAAATTTACTACAGACCGAACGGATCCATCAGGATTGAATAGGCGTATTTTACTGTTCGCGTGATCTGTAAGCGCCATTTTCCCGCCTGATCACAAACAACAACCAGAAAATACTCCGCTCACGTCTAGGGGAATGATATTTAGGAGCTAACTGTTTACTCGTTTGTCTCTGGGCATTATGTTGGGCCTCAGAAGCCGATGTATTCTCTATTAACAAATCTGAGCAAATGTCGTTTAATGTAATAGTTCCTAAAGAGTTTCTCTGCATTAGACCTTCTACTATTACGTTATTTATTTCAAAAAGCATGCCTTTGTTTCTGAAGTGAAGAGTTTCATCAGATAAGTATCTAAGATATTTGCTCGACTCGAATTTCCTTTTGATCAATAAACAGTTGAAAATTAGTTGAATACTTTTTTTATATCCTCTGCCTGGTTCAGAATTTTTCGGGCACCTTTCTCTTTGGCTTCAAGAATACTAGATTCGTCTGATAAAGTTTCTGCCATGATCTTATGAGTCAATTTCAGATATAGTATTTTCTTTGAGGTTTATGAGGTGATTTATCATTTGATCAACGTTTAAATCCAAAGTGTGTATTGCATCGTCGCGCATTTTTGAAAGGTCTTTTAAGTTTTGTACGCGAATTTGAGAAGTTTAAGAGAGATTTTCTTGTAAACGTTTCAGGTCTTCCACAACCTTCTCAAAACCTACTGAGTTTTTAACATCTTGAATGATTCCTTCGATCTGTTCTACATCGACACACTTTTGATGGGAAAAGAGACACTGAAGGCATATTGGTTCATCATGGTCGCGACAAAATTTTACAATTTTTTCATTGTGTGATGAACACTTTAGATTAATGTTTAAAACGAACGGGGGTAACCTTAGATAGTCTTCATATGGTATTGTGTCGTGGTCTTCTGAGGTATTTGCTGCTCTGTGTTCCTCACTACAGTCTAGGCACATAAGCGCCTTACACCCAGGACACCAAGATATAGGGATCGACATCCTCTCCTTTAGAGCGCAAATACCACATTTGTAATCCGTAAGAGCTTGAAAAAATATAAAACACAGATATAAAATATTTCCACAAAAATTGTATTATACTGGTGACATAATGAACATGATCCTTTATTTGACCGGTATTTAGTTCAGAAATCTATTTTTTCCAAATCAAATGATATCATGTCCGGTGAACAAAGGTAACCAAAAAAACATCGAAAGAGCATGATCAATCTCATACATCCAAAAAGCTAGTTAATGCCTTGTCAAGTGGCAATATTCTTTTATCTATCTAGATCCAAGCACCTTTGTTCTAACTGGAGTGATCCGAGTTGGATTATCCATCGGAATACCTGTTCTGCCTTTTCAACTCTATTGTTCCTTTTCTTTTCTTTTGTTTTTCAAAGCACGTTTGTTTTCGGGAAATGTTCACTAAGTTGGACAAAGGAAAATTATGAAATCAACAAGATTTTTTAAGATTGAAAAATAACATTGTTCATACTGGGATTTGAACAAGGATCGTCACCATTCCATGTCTACCTTCATATACATGTACTAAATCACGAAATATAAATTACAACAAAGTTCCAGACAATAACCGATGGAAACTTTCTGCGAAAAAATTGTACATAAAGAATATTGAAGGGACCAAATAGGGATCTCTATATTATAGAGAATAAAATGTTTTCTATTTGATTCTAAATACACAAAATGTATTCTTATGTTTGTATTTAGATTTAACATGACATTGTTTTTTTAAATTATAGTAATTATATTCGGACTTGGTGTGTCAGTAAGTTAACCCCCTCCGGTTAATCGGGGCGATCTTTAACTGATACACCGCGTCCCCATGTAATAACTGTTACAGACATCCTTCTTACAAGACAAATATGTCAGTTTGGAAATAAATAAAACTCAAAAGCTAAAAGAAAAAAAAATAACAGAAGTTTTGAAGAATTTAGGTAATCACTAAAATTACCGAAGTGGGATCGAGGATCAATCTCATATCCAAGAACACTAAGTCAAAACAAGGCACAGACATACCAGAGAAATTTAAGATTGCAATGGTCCTGACTTGGTACAGGCATTTCAAAAGAAAAGGTGGGTTGAACCAGGTTTTATGGCGCAAAACCTCTCTCTTCAATTTCGATCTAAGGGTCTAGTAACACAAAACACAACATAATTGTGAGACACAGGGAGATAAAGAGGTGATCATCTCAGTACAACAAACTGTCACGAACTAATTGAAACAATCACGAATCATTTCATTTGACATAATTTTGAATTTTGCTACCAGTGGATGATATCGAATGGAAAACTTTTTAAGAGACCGAATGAGACGTATTTTTTATATCCTTGGTCCAAAAGCCGACCACGGAGACAAAGGTTTCGGGTCAAAAAGTCTGAAAAATTACTAGTAGTACAAGCCCTGGCTTATCGAATAAGTTGGAAAATATATAGGAAAATTATAATAATTTGAAAATTAAAATCGTCTCTTTTGTCGTATATTTTTGTAATAATATGACTACCCGAGTCAAATTCGAGATGCAAATCCAAGAAAGACGTGTCAAGTATATTCGGTGGTTTATTTAATCTCTAACTCTGGAGAATAAATTGAAGGAATCCATCTAGCAAACGAAGCGTTGTTGACAGAGAAGATATCATATATCTGAAAGTGAGATAAAGAATCTAGCGCCTTTTATCATCTTGTTCTTACCGAGTTACTGAAGAAATTCTCGTAAGGGTATAAAAAGGAGCGCGGGGAGAGGGGCAGAATGCCAATTTGTTGTTGAAAATTCTCTCATACAAACAAGCATACTGCAAACTTGTTCCATGGTGTAACATGTCTTATCTTTATAAAATATTTAAGAAAAATACATGTATGCGCATGTAGAATTATAGGCCAAAACAACAAAATTCCTAGAATTAGAGAATGTCTTTTTAATTAGTTCTTTCTAAAGAAATTTTGAACCTCAAATGAATAAGGGAAAAATAGAATACCGTGGATTCATTTATATTCGTGGTTACCAATTTTCGAGGTTTTGGGAAAACGGATTATAGTTCGTGGATTCTTGAATTCGTGGTTCTTAAGTTTGCTGTGTGCATTGCAATGTTAATTTGCCTTTCTAGTTTTGAATCAAATTTCGTTTGTCAAAGCTACCCATGAAAAACACAAAAAGTGATACCCCACGAATAATAATGAACTTGTGACCCCAGTATTTGAATTAGCCATGTCATCCTGCATTGTTTTGATATCATGCTCTTTGTGTTCTTTTCCTTTAACCTTTTAATGATGCATTTTCCTAATTCTTTTGTAGATATAAACTTATCAATAGGGGGAAGGTTGGATCCAAAAAACTAGTTTAACCCCGCCACATTTTATATGTGCCTGTCCTAAGCCAGAAAACTTTGCCAAAGCCTTTGTTTGTCCTTGTCATTCTGTGTTAACTGTTTTATGTCAAGAATTGGGTCTTTCTTTGATGATTTAAGGATTGGTTTTGAATTTTTTGTATTGTATTATAAGTCTTGGGCCAATGCAAAACGGTAAGCAGTGACCTATGGTCATGTTGAAGAATGCTTGCTGTTTTCCGTTGTGATTTTTTGAATTGCTGTTTGTTTATGTTTGTTGTGTCGCGTACACTTATTCCACGTTTCAATATCGTCTATTTAAGAGACGCAGTTTGCTTAACCTTCTCATGGTTCGTTAAAGATCGGTTTCATTACTATAGGTAGGTGATTTATTAAAGATGTTTTAGTTGCTCAGTATTGTGTTTGTAGATTGCATAATTTTCTTGATAGAAAAGTTCTGTTTTTTAAGTTTCTTAAACTTCAAATTTTACTTTTCATTATCATTTTTCGAACGCAAAATAATTAAATCAAATTTTGGATGTTTTGGTAGTTGAATATTTCCTAGTTTGTGTATTCGAGAAGTGCTGTATTAAATGGTTATTGAAGATCATAAATACATTCACAAAGTAGACTACTCGTTTTTTAAGACCAAGTGTTATCTCATTCCAATTTATTATGTAAAAATCAAATATAACGGAAAGAAATATATCTAACAGGTATACGAACTGAAATACAGTGCCTAAGTATCAATCTATATATTGTAAGTATTAATCTAAATAATAATGATAGCTTCAAGTCATTTGACTTTCGATATCGTACTATTTGAATTGCGTCATTTACATGCTTTGAAATCGTAATGTCCTTTAAACTAAATTTGTTAATATATAAGGTGAATTTAAAACTAAATTTTTCGATGAAAAACATTTATATCTAGATAATTGTAATCAAAATTAACGTATGAAAAAGAATTACCGATCTGGGATGACAGTTAAAAATCATCAAGAAAAAGACAACACAAGCAAAGAGAAACTAAGAAAAAAAAGAGAAATTGAATATAAACTTAATGGTCCTAACTTAATTGTACTTGCTATTGGAATGAAATGGAGGGTAAAACAAGGTTTTATGGCATCAAATCTCTATCTTTGATTGCGATCCTATGGTCCGATAGTGCACAAAACGCAACATGGTTGTAAGACATAAAAGAGTTAGTGAGGAGATCATCTCAATACAATAGAAAGCCTAAAAACTAATACAAGCAATCACTATCGATCATTCTTCTTAAAGATTTTTATTGGGTTTTTTTTTTCTAACAACGTCTAATGTAGAAAGAGACACTTTTTAGAATTAACTTTAAACTTAATCTATGAACTCTACACACTATATATGCCGGTGAGCTATGTATCTTACGTTTCTAGTAAATAATTAAAATTGTTCCATTTTTGCATATATTTTTTTACTAAGGTGACTTTCTGGCGAGTCTAATTTGTGATGCACATCCAAGATGCTGAAATTGAAGTAAGCAATCTATCGACCGAAGCATCATTGACAGAGAGGACATTATCAAAATATCTTAAACATGTTAAAGCGAGTTAAAGATCAATTGTACACAATTTTAAAGATTTTTTTAAACCGACACCGCTGTTTCCGTTGCAAACTATTAGACTATTACGATTTCCTTCGTTACCAGTCACTGGTTAAAAAAAATCAAGACTATGTTTGACCAGAAATGGTTAGTGATTGTTTTGATAAGTGTTTGACTGGTTGTATTACAGAGATGATCACCTCGGTAGTCTTATTATGTCTCACTTCAGTGTTGTGTTCTGTGTTCTACCGGAAACTGGGATCGCACTGGAAGAAGGAGTTTTGGCCCTTTTGACTTCTTTTGAAATGGCTGTAACTAGTCAGGACCATTGTGATCTTCAATTTCTTCCTTGTTTTTATTTTCTATTGGACATTTAAATTGATCCTCCAAGTGCGGTGGTTATTACTTACTTTTTTTCCTCTTAAGGAGTTAAAGGAGAATGAGAAAAAAATGAGTTTTGTTTTACGAAAGAATGCAATTTAAACTTTACTAAAGCTACTAGTACTTTCAGGAACCTATAGATTAAAACATGCAGGAAAGTGTGGACCGTGCACCAACAGATACAAGTATTAACAATGGAGAAAGCACCCAAAATAAATCGTACGGTTCCATTGAGAAGCAGGTTCAAGATACTGAAATCAAAATGACCAAGATGAAGATTTTAAAGAACGTTTTCGTCGTCAGTCTTTGCTTTATGGTTTTGTTCACCTCCTTTGAGTCATTGACAAATCTTCAGAGCACGTTAAACAAGGAAGAAAGTTTAGGAACAGGTGGGCTTTCTGTCATTTATGGCGCACTTGTAATAGCCTGTATGTTATTTCCAAATTTTGTCATCGCACACCTAGGTTGTAAGTGGACAATTGCTGTATCAATGTGGTGTTACATTTTATACATGGTAGCCAATTTCTATGCTGTATGGGAAACTATTGGACCAGCATCTGTTATTATAGGAATCGGCGGCTCAACCTTGTGGTCAGCTCAATGTTCTTATTTAACACAATTAGCTGTATGGTACGCCAAACTGACGGGAGCTACCGAAGATGACGTCATCAGTAAATTTTTCGGCTTTTTCTTCATGACATACCAACTTTGTAAGTACCCCACTATCTAAACTGGATATGTAAAATAAATTATGTAATATGGTCTGGTTAATGTACAGGGGAACTTACAGTCTAAAACCTGTCAATTTAGAATATTACTTGTTTTAGAATCAAAGGAACGTAAAGTTGGCTAGATCATTTGTCTTACATAAGTGACAGTATAAACCAGTGTGCTTCTTTTCGGACTCATTTCTAACAAAACATGGATTTGTACCGAATAAAGACTATGATAATAAATACCAGATTAAACCGGCTATAAAGACTAGATACATCGGGAAATATCTTTATTTTTAGATACCAATGTTATATGTTTTTTGAAAATATATTTTCTTCAAATATTTATAGATTAAAGCTAATATTGGTTTTATATAATGCCTTACTAAATAAATTAACCTATAAAACATAAAACTGTTATATCAGTTATATCACTTTTATCAGTAATATCACTCTTACTTCAATAACCCGTGCGGGTTCCGATTCCGGGTGGCGAATAGGCCCGCAGCGCAGCGGTAAAAGTCCACTAAAGAGCGCCCAGAAACCTGACATCGGGTCAGGCCGCTTTGCCCACAAAGCGATTGGGATGTGTGCCCCAGGTGGTTGAATGGGGCAGCCCTGACATCGAGAGATGCGGTGTCGTCAGGCGATAATGAGGAAAACCTGACCGCAAACCATAGTGGTTCACAGTGTTTGGAAAAATGTCACGTTCCTCGCACGTTAAAGAACCCTGCTGCAGGTCTCGGTAAGAGTAGGACCTGTAGGATCCCCATGCAGGAGGCTAAATTTCCGGTCCCTACCCATTGCTCCTTTTTCCAGTGGCAGTCAAAACTCTCCTATCCGATTGGCCTTGTGTCCGCATTTCCTCCACTTCATCGTCATTTCATGTTTATTGTATCACAACTTTCATGTTCATCTCCCGGATAGAGCCGAACTAACTAACTAACTAACTTACTTCAATAAAAAAAAGTATAAAGCATATTAATAAAAATGCTTCACATATCCATACCATAGCAAACACAAGAACGTTTTTGTAACGTGTTTTTTATAGAAGCAAGATAATGAAATTTGCAAATTGACGAGGTTGTCGCTCTAGATTTTTTTCTTCCGTATTAGGTGTCCTTTGACTGAAAGCAGAATTTGCACATGCGTTGATGTAAAGTTTTTCTTGTTTCAGGTCAGATATGGGGAAATATGATTTCCTCCACTATATTTGCTGTCACGCCAAGAAATACAACACAGGACTTGTCAACCTGTGGTGCTAACTTTGATCCAACTTTACCAGCTGGAAATAACTCAAACTTAGATCGACCAGATATTGTAAAGGCAAGATCATACAGGTTTTTAAATTAAAGTATCAAATATTTAAGCTATTTTTCCCTTGTGGTAAAAGATTATTTGCCTAAATGTTTCATGCGATGTAAAGATAAAAGATGCTTAAAAAGTTGAATAAAATATGTGCACAAGTTTTAAGTAAATCACTTTGTATAAATAATGCTTCTTCAGATGAAGTGTTTTTTAACTTCTTGAACGATGCTTGACCAAGTTTTTTTGTGTTACTTTTTTTAAACCAGATTTATTAGATTACTATTCCTAAGGTATCACTCTATTTTTGGCCATGGTGTAAATCAGCTGTCGATAATCCATGTGCTTCAAGTGTACATGTACCTTATATATATATACTGTGTGACTTACTATACATATCAGACTACACTATAAACATTTTCAATGCATTCATGTTTACAGGAAACCTAATCATGTTGTTGTTCTTTAGGTTTATACCCTGGTTGGAATATATGTTGGTTGTGCTTTCCTAGCCTTCCTTATAGCTGCATTTTTATTAGATAACATTGCATTAGATAAAGATCAAAATGCCACTGACAAGAAAATTTCGATGAATTTATTTCTATCTACGGCGAGGCACTGGAAGAACTCAACCGAACAGAAGCTGCTTACTTTCCTGACAATATACAGCGGGATACAAAACGCCTTCCTGACTTCAGATTACACAAAGGTTAGAGGTACAACAGAACCAAATTAACATTTGGCTTCTAAATCCAACGGGCAGTACGAGCCGTCTCTCTTTGAAATTTACCAAAACGTGCTCGACTTTACGTAAAAAGGTACCGTCAATTTCTCCAGTCTATAAGTTACAAATACCAAAACGCCGGTATAAATGGATAATTTGGATATGCTATATATCGATATTTCAAGGAGTAACCTCTCATCAGTAGCATTTAAATCAAAACACTGGAATGCCAAATTCCAATAAATAATAAATATTTGAATCAGGCTCGGGTGATATATATATATTTAATCTTAAAGTAGCACAATACAAAAGCGCTAAAAAAATTTTCAGAATTTGTATTTTTATGTTTTTTAAATTCTATTAGTTACCATTTTCCAAATGGTGCAAACATTTTTTCAGTTCATTTAAAAATTAATGAGCTAAGGTGATAATTAAGAAATCAAAACAAATGCACGTGTACTATAAGCTGTCAATAAGCTATGAAGGTTTGGCTTACCTATAACAGCTGGAAAGTTTTATGGCTGTTGACCTGTTATTTGAAGCAGAACAAGTTTAATGATAAAGATTGGAATGGACGAGTCTTGTCCTTTTCTGTAAACAACTGACCTGAGAGAAGGTCAACATGATCCAGCGTTTCCCGCAAATTCTGAAAAAAAGTGTAGGATATTGTGTCAAATGTTACGTTGTTGGTCGTATCTTTGATTTAGTTAACTTTGTTGTTTTATCATTTTAGTCCTACATCAGCTGTTCTATAGGAATCTGGAATGTCGGATACGT
The DNA here is from genome assembly GCA_963971305.1 of Arcuatula senhousia. Taxonomy (NCBI): domain Eukaryota; kingdom Metazoa; phylum Mollusca; class Bivalvia; order Mytilida; family Mytilidae; genus Arcuatula; species Arcuatula senhousia. The sequence continues at coordinate 55,346,853 of OZ020306.1, forward strand.
CATGATATGTTATGGAGTTGTTGATGCCATTTGTTCGTTTTCATTTGGTCGCCTTGTAAAATATGTTGGACACGCTCCATTTTTCTTATTAGGTATTAATATTGTTCCTAAATGATATAAAAACAGAAACTTCAGAGACTATTTGTTACATATCTCTGCATAGTCTTAGGTTCTACTTTTACGTGAAAAACAAATTAGATTACTCTGTTTCAGTCCCGGATAAATGTTGTTGATTTTATTTAGAAATCCATTGTGTGTTTTCTACGAAAGACCGGTAGTGTCATTGGTTCTGTCACATTTCTCGATTGATGCGAGAAATTTCCCATTTTCAAGTGGACATTTCGCACTTCCAAGTTCACATTTCTCAATTCCAAGTTGACATTTCTCAGTTCCAAGTTGACATTTCTCAATTTCCAACTTGACATTTCTCAGTTCCAAGTTGAAATTTCTGGATGGATTACTCCCCACATGCTCTGGAATTTACGAATCAATTGTGATACGTTATCTCCATATGCTGGAGAGGACGGAATGTTGCTACAAAGAAAGGGAGAGTTAATTATTGGAAAGTTGAAGTCATCACGTTTGTCATAGAGCTTAATTTGTACAAAGCCTTCCTTGTGTGTCAATTTCGAGAAATAGATCCAAATATGAAGCGGACCTCCTAGAATCTGTAGTGTCCTTTATCTCAAGTTCCTTCGGATATATGAGATGTAAATAGTCACCAAATCGAGGATAGCTAGAAATGAGAAATTTCTCGCATCAATCGAGATATGCGACAGAACAGTTTTCTGAAGTAGTCTTTCTGATGAAATTGTCTTCAAGATCAAGTTAAATACCTAAATTCTGCGATTACTGCTAAAGTTGTAAGAAATAGTCCTAATTTGTACTTTGTGATTTCGGCTTGTTATGAGGTCATCTTTGTATAATTCAATGTAGCTTTCCTATTACACGGAGGTGCTATGGTAACACTGTTATTTTGGCAACCAGATCCCGACAACATAATCTTGTTCTATGTGTTTGCAGCAGTTTGGGGTATGGGTGATGCAGTTTTTCAGACGCAAGTTTATGGTACGTTTCAATATTTTATTAACGTTTTCAGATATAATTACTCTAATAGATGAATCTACAATTTAAGATATACATTTCGCGTTGTTATCTGATATTCAGTATTTTTTGTGTTTCCGTGTTATATATTGTCTGGGGTTTTTTTTTCGTCCTATTCTTGTTTTTGTTTACTGGTTTTGTTTCTGCCCTTTCGGGCTTTGACATTCGGATGTCCCATTGGTACCTCTGCTTCTTTCTCTTATTTATTGCGCAAATAGAAAATACACAAGCAATTATTTGTCAACAATAGGTTTTTCCAATAAGAAACAAGTCAAAACAAAAACTGAACATGTTCATTTTTTTATAGATGTTATGTATTACGTTGTTCTTTTATTTTCTTTCTTTTCTAGCTTTATATGGATATCTGTTTTCATCGAATTCAGAGGCTGCTTTTGCAAACTACAAGTTGTTGGAATCCTTAGGATTTATCATGGCTTTTGCATGGAGTGGATTTTTAGTTACAAATATCAAGCTATACCTGTGTTTAGCATTTTTGGGTGTTGGGATGTTTTTCTATGTGTTCGTGGAAATCTATGATCGACGGAAAAAGAAAGGGGAATTCAACCTCGACAAGACTACAGCTTAAATATTTTGTCAACTTATTTTTTAACCAGTGTCATGTATATCGCATAGAAACGCTATTTTTAAACAACCTCACAAACAAAAATGATAGTCGGTACCAAAGTGGGCCATGAATATCAAGACTACGGTTAATTTGACAATGCTGAAAATGAATATTTCAAAAACTTTGCAAACTATACTTCGTCGAGTCCATATTCAGGATACTTAACTTTGTGTTTCTTGACGAATTCCTGTAACTCGTTACAAGTTTTAGATTGTTTTGACATTGCATGTTATATTTGTACAAATGCTTAGAACTGTTCTTTTAAAGTGTCTTTAAAAGTTATAAACTTAGGCATTTTCATTTTTCATCAAAATAGATACTGAACAAAAAAGGATACGCATATTTTTATTTGTCTACCACTACCATAAAAAAATAATTTGGCGTTACGCACAATATTGGTGTGTACCTAACGTCATAACCCAAACCATTTTGACGAAAACGCGTAAACACGGGGCGTTAAAAATGTTTTAAAAAATACTCTTTAATTTCACAAAATTCATTTTGATTTCGAATAAGGCTTTCGTACAATTGAATAAATATAATTGACATTCAAGGGCTAGCGCAGAGTTTTGTAGTCTTGCAAGTGAAGACGCTTTAACTGATAAGCCTTAATAATTACGTTAAAACAAACGTTTGCAAGATATTACAGATTACAAATATTATAGTCTTTCGGAAGGTTATTAATTAAGCATTTGGAGGTCCTCTGCCTTATCTTATCTATTACTCTATTTTATTCGCAAGGTTGGACGGAGCTTAATTTTCTCTATCTTTTAGGTAAGATTTAAACGAAGAAGCCCGAAATAATTGACCCGTGACCATACCCGTAGCCAGGGGGGGTTCGAGGGGTTCGGACGAACCCCCCCTTGGACAAAAAATTTGATCAAAATAGGGAAAAATCAGATGAAAAATCGGTTAAGCACTATTAAAGTCAGGAAAAAATTGGGAAATCGAACCCCCTCTTCACATTTTCGAACCCCCTGTTGAAAAATTCTGGCTACGGGTATGGTGACCAACCCGGTAAACAAAAATTATTATGTCGTCTGCTCAAATTAATTAACGGTATCTTTGCATAAATTAAATTAAATGCAAAAGGGGAAGGAACTCGACGATGATAAAAAAAAAATCGAAGAATTGTAAAAAGAAAGTAAAACCTATTTAAAGGGAAAATCTAAAATAAATTAAATTATTTAAGGAAAAATATAAAATTGAAATCTTAAGGAGCCTGCCGACATTTGAGTAGTCAGTACATTGGGTTATTGATAATAAAAACCCGGGTAAATTTTACCGAATGAGGTGAATTTTAGAAGAACACGGTCGTTATACTTGTCCTGCGACAACATGTTTTCTACCGATGTTTCTGCTCGTTTTCTACCGATGTCCTAGATTTCTACCAATGTGATGATAAAAAAAAACAAACCTGGCAGACGATTTTTTCCAAACAATGATACCCGGCTATTATTGCACTTATCAACAAACTAATTTAATTTACATTATTTTGTTTTAAGTATGTACATAAAATTACAGTAAGGGTATTGTTTATTTTTTCCAGCAAGAGACAATTTCCCTTTTTTCAGATAATCATGAATATCTGTTTTTAATTACCATTCACTGGGCTGAAAATTATGCTCCATGTTCTAAATAGTCGGACATTTTTAAAGACATATCACTTTTCATTACAAATGGCGTATTTTTGATTTTTCGATCATTTCAAAAAAAAATATGGTCCTGGTTTTCTAAAGATGTGTCCTGGTTTTCTACCGATGGTCCTGGCATTCTACCGATGTGATAATGTGATATATATAAAATGAAATTTCATGACAAATTGTAAAACTGTATATTTTATTGAACACATAATATTGACGATAAAAAGAAAGTGGAGGTTCATGAGCAAAAACTGTTTTGCGCACACCAAGAACACTTTTACAAAATTTAAATAAATGTGTATTTTCTCAAAAGCTGGCTATCAGAAAATGATAGTATATCAACATTTCTTCCACTTATATGAGATTTGTGAAGTGCTTTATATATAATGGGAAATAATCCTCCATATACCAGATTTCACTGTTATATCTAGCATTGCTGAGGCTGAGGCATGAACGCATTTCTCGGGCTGAAATTGATCTGTACATATACAACAGTATGGCACGCCATTTTAACCAAAACCATGGTAACTATAGGATACCTCAGATAACTTGGGGTTTACTGGCAACTATCTGGGGGTTTTCAGAGCGAAACTCTTAATTACATCAAGTATGGAGAGTTATTTCAGGTAACCGAGGGTTTCCTATTAGCTATCCCATGAATACCACAAAAACTCTTGCTATTAAGAGTTTTCAAAAATAATTTATTGGAAGCTGAGCTTTGTATTCGTTTTTGAGGAATTGATAGTTTTCATCTTTACATTGATAAATTCTGCTTTCAAAGAGTTTAAAAATAGCATGAACTTAAAATATTTGTGAATGAGTGAGTGAATGAGTTGGTGTTTTACGCCCGTGCAACGCTAAATAGGTTATTTACAGGCGATGAACATTTAAAAGATGATAAAATGAACATGAAATGAGGATGATAAATGAAACATGGGGTTGGGGTGGGAAACAAAGGAACTGCAAATTTTGAAGAACCACAGGAAAAGGGGAGAGGTGGGTAGGGACTGAAAATTAAGTCTATGTGGTGCACTACTTGGCGGTCCACAAAGGGATTTTTACGTACATGAAGCGTGGCACTCTCCTCACACGTTTGCCCACTATGGTCGGCCGTCAGGGTTTCCGTATTATAGACCTGACAATCCCTGCGGACGAGGGCCACCCTATTCAGCCACTTAGGGTACACCACTTGGTCGCTCTGTGGGCTGAACACTGACCCAACGTCAGAATCCCAATACCCTTAGTCGCCTCTCACGACAAGCTAGGCTCTGCTGTGGGCCTAGTCGCCACCCGGGCCCCGAACGGGACTACAATATCTGTAGGTAGAAGGGGTTTAATTAGGTTTCTATATGATAGCTGACAGCAAACCACCAGTTACCAAGATAACTCTTAATACCTGATGTAATTGAGAGTTTCGTCCAGAAAACCCCCAGATAGCTGCCAGTAAAACCCCAGTTATCTGAGATATCCTATAGATACCAAGGTTTTGGTTTAAATGGTGTTCCATACAACAGTATGATAAAGCTTTACTGTACAACACAAGCATTTACGGTGTATGTATGCCTTTAGAAACAACGATAATGTGTAGTTATATAAAATTAGATCATCGGTAGAAATCAAGGACTCATCTGTAGAAAACACAGTAAAGAACATACCTAATCGGTAGAAAACCAGGACATATCAAATTTCTTAAACCTGTTAGTTATATGAAACAGCAAATGGCTCTTTTACAAATAAACGATCATTTATTGCATATTATCCCATAGGATGTATTCAAATGTTAAAAATAAGCGTTATTTTTCATATTTCTAAAAAAACAATCGGTAGAAAACAAGGATCATCGGTAGAAAACAAGCAGAAAAATCGGTAGAAAACATGTTGTCGCAGGACAAGTATAACGACCGTGAAGAATGGAGTGCTATTGTAAAAAACATAATTGAACTGAATTGTATACCCCATCCTTTTTCTAGCCTATACATATACTTGCTTCCGAAATTTGCCGAGGGTAAATACTTAAAATTCAATTAAGCGGCAATATCACAATTGGCTAGCTGTATTAAAACGTAAAAGAATTATTTTGACAACTGACGAGAACCGAAACTTTCTTCAATCAGTGAACAAAACAGTAAATAAATATTAAATACAGTAAGGTTTAAAATACCATAATAATAACCAGAATTTGGGTAACCATTTAAGCTCATATAATCATAGTTATTCATAAATAAATTTTTCACTCACTAAATTTGGAGGAAAAAAAATAGCATCAGTGATATAGTTACTAATTTATACTTTAAGAAACCTTATTAGTATTTTTATTTGACTTTAATGCGCCTATCATATTGTATACCCTGCCACAACATGTCTGGAATATACAGTTATACTGATGTCTTTCCGTCCTTACCCATTTCCACGCAGTGCCCGTTCCCGTTCGTTAAATTAAAAGAACATGTAACCGATCACTCTGCAGAGTTCCTTCCGTAAACGACAGTGTGCGTTTATATACCCAATATTTCCGTCAAGCTTTTCTCAACAATGGTTTTCAATTTGACAGGGAGATATAGAATGATACACTGTATGTTCTTATCAGCTATCAAACTTGTCAGACTTCTACTTCCTGTTTCGTCCAAAAATTAACTTTAAATTTTCCGTCAAGCTCTTCTTAGAAATCGAACATGGAAATAATTTGAAATTTGTTAGGATGTTACTACCAAAGCAATTCTGTCAGACTTTGACTTACTGCTTGTGAGCCTATGTGGAGGCATTTGTGTCCTACTTTTTAAACGGAATTTCAAATGAGCTAATAAGCTCCCGCAGGGCGGAAGCTAAGTTGACTGAGTATGATGCCTTAAACCGGAAGACGTATAAGCTAGTCAGAAATCCGCACCCAATAACACGGAATGCAAAATTAAATTCTTTTTTTGAAATTTTCAATTTAAAAAAATAATAAACATAGTTATTGTATTAATATAATTATTTAAAGTATTCCCAGCTATGAAATGTTTTAAACGTAAAGATTATTGATCAAAAGAATGCTCTTTTGGCTCTTAGAAATAATGTTTTAAAGTATGTTAGCGGTCATAATTTTCAAGATAGAGGTATCCAAAAATGGCATTTGGTCATTTTCGTCATAGTCACAAAACATGCTTCTGTACCATTTTGGCGACATTTTTTTTTCAGAAGTTGTTGAATGAATAGTTAATAGTTTGATTATTTCTTCAGTTTGCTCTTGTTTGCACTCAACCAAAGAATTTCAAATGAATCTATCAAAAGGTGCCTGTTAAATATTTGTTCAAAATTGGCAAAAAGCATTATATGGTCAAAAACATCACGAACCCCCCCAAAAAACTAAGTAAAAAAAATTGTTTTCTGAAAGGTATCTGAGACGATGTCTTATAGTTTTAACCACATGAAAAGAAGTGTAAAAAATTGCATTGCCTGGTACACATTTTTTTCCAAAAAATTTTCGGACTTAGTTTTTTTAAAGGCAGATAGCAATTTCAGCCACATAACACATTTTGTCATTTTTGACCAAATTTATCTAAGTCAAATTTATACAGATTCTTTTGATATTGATTGCTGGCATGTAGACATAAGCATACTTTAGAATAAATAAAAACACTTTTCCCTGCATAGAACAACTTTAAAAAAGAAATGCTACCAAATGGGCCCAGGAGCTCATTTTGGACTATGACGATAATGGCCAAATGCCACTGTTTGAATGCCTCTATCATAGAAATAATGACAGCTACCATATTTGTAAATATTATTTCTTACAGACAAAGCAGCATTCTTTTGGATCAATAATCAGAACTTTTGACTGGATTTATCATGGGTCTGCCTTCATCATCTAAAATTGACAATATCTTCAATTTATCAATTATTCTTGAAAAATACACCAATTTGACTCTTGAATTTCACTTTTTCCGCAACTCGAAGACAGTTACATTAATTTTTATTGTAACAACATATCTTGACACTTATTAAAAATGCACTTTGTTTAAAATTGAACACAAGCATGTTTTTACAAATGTTGTCAAAAAATAGGAAATTTTCTACCAAAATGTGAGACTGACCCACTTCTCTGACTTGTAGCGATGTCATAAAGCATGAGCCGAGCTCTATTTTTTAATACAATTGACATTAAAGCCTGTTGTTAAAATATATGGGAGTGAATTTGATTTAAAGAGCCTGCCTTAGACATGAAACAATGCTAAAGTTCAAGTATTTTGATGTTTTTTTTACAATTTGGAAAATTGCCCATGTCACCCCCTAGGGACGCTGGGTAATGGTTATTAAGATTTTTAAAATTTTCATCTATTTTGAAGGCAAAGGTATTACCCTTTAAATATTTACTGTTCAATTTGTGATAATTTGAAGATAAATGGACCAAAAGAAACTTTGAAATACATGAGGTTTTGTAATTATTCAAGCTGATTTTGTTAAGAAACCCAGGAATACTGATGAACCCTGTAGGTCGGCCATCTTGAATTTCCCGGAAAAAATATTTGGCCAAAATAAGTCTTTCATGAAGGTCTTTTTGTTAAACCATCCCTTAAGTTGATGTGAAAATATTGGTTTGGAACAAAATTTAGGATTTTGCATGGTTTTCTGGCAGATTGGCTGTTATATGTATTGAAAATTGTCAAAGTCATTCAACCAGAAAATCAAGGTCAAGGTCAAAAGATGGGGATGCAACTGTGCTAAGCTACTACTGGGGCATATGCATACCAAGTTTCATCAACCCAGGACCTATAATTCTTGAGATATGGAGGTGCTCATAAAACTTTTCCAAAAAGTTAACGCCGCCGTTGCCGGTAAAGTAACACTTATGTCCCGCTCTGCTTTGCAGGCGAGACAAAAACCAAAAATATATATATAATTTGAAAAAAAAACGTATTCGGTAAGTTTTTATTTGGATCTTAGTAGCTATCTCGTGTACGAATTGTACACCATTTTTTGTAGAACGTACATGCACATGTAAAATTCACCTAAATTTATGTTGCTTTTTATGTTAAAGGAAATTAATTTATTATCCCCGGGATAGCGAAAGCGCGGGGATAATTGTTTTGCTGTTCGATGTACGTTTGTATGTACGTACGTACGTACGTATGGCTAAACTCCTCGCAGGTTTATCCATTCGGGTCGTTCCTCGCCTGTTTAACAAAAAAGGATAAGACAAACCTCGCGTAGCAGTGTAGTCGTTAGCCGCTGGGTTTCGGAGCTTGACGTATGGCGTTAATGTCCGGGATAATCTCTGTAACCACTGGGAGTAAAAAGTTGAAGCTTGGGTTATTGATTGCATTGTGGGTGGGGACTGTGCCGAAAGTTTCGGAATTTTGATAATGCCCCTAGGGGCTGGGCTGTATAAGGGGGCAGACAGGGGGGACGGGGATACGGGGGTTGAGGGGCGGGAAGCGGGTGTAGAAGAACTCCTCCTAGGTTAGCTGAAACTGGGCTCAGTAGTTGCACTATGGATGTAGATTCTGCCGAAGGTTTCGGAATTTTGGTAATGCCCCTAGGGTCTGGGCTGCATAGGTAGCCTAAGGGCACATCCTTCGTCACGCAACTCCTCCTATGTTATTTGGAATACAGATCTGAAACTTATTATCATCTAACTTTTCATTGCACCCCTTATTGTATCCGCCAAAAATTTGTCCATGTGTTATTTGTAAATTAGTAGATTTACAATTTATCTTACATGTTCAGTTATTTTTTCTAACCGTCAATTATCTATTCGAGAAATACATTTTCCATACGTTTTTATTTGTTTTATGTAGTTTCGTTCATTGGTACTTTGTTGCTCTAGTAATGTTTAATTTGTTCTTTGTATTATTCTCATATATTTTACTTTCATAGCCAGTTTACTATTATCTTTGTTCGCTTATTGTTATTCCCAAATTTAATTATTTGTTTCACGTGCTGTAAAACAGTTTTTGTGACCTTATATTAATCAAATCTCAAATTTATTTAGCACAATTTACATGGACAATAGGTACAAACAAAACAGTGAAATATGAATACAATAAAAATTGATATTTCTACAAACAACTTTCCTCGGTACATTTGGCTGTTTTAATAGTTTGGGATCCAAGAAGTTTCACTTGTTGTAAACAAAGATCCATGCATCGCTTTTATATAGAATATTTCTTTTTATGTAAAATATTTCTTTTTATATAAAATATTTCTTTTTATATAAAGTATATACAAATGACAGTTCTTAACTTTAAAAGCATTCATTTGTTCGATTTTTTTACTCTCCCTAGGAACTCAAAAGGATTTTTCCCAAGTTGCGACTAAAATATATACTTCTTAGATGTATCATATTCATATTGAAGAGTTATAAGATTGTTAATGTTTCTTTTTCCGTCGATCTTTGATTTCCAGGATCAGATAGAAAATCATTCCAGCAACCAAAAACCCGAGACAGAGACCAAGCTTGACTCTTGTAACTAAAAATCCACTCCATGCAAACGCAATGATGAATCCTAGTGATTCCCATACTTTGTAGTTTGCAAATCCAGCTTCAGTGTTCGACGAAAACAGATATCCATATAGTGCTAAATATATAAAAAAAAAAAAAAGGACAGCAATATACTAGCATAGGTTCAAACCATTTCTTAAAGAATTTAATAGAGCTGATCTTATTTGAAAGATAGGATATTAAGACGTGAGTCCAATCTACAAGGTTACAAGATTTTTTTCTAATTTTATTTTATTTTTTTTTGGTCAAAAACAACGGACTACTAGTGGCACTTAGACATACACGTGTTGTGAATTCTTTATCTTTTTCGGTTGGTTATAGGCTTTGTAGAAAATTGACGAGAGACAAGGATCTTTTGGTATTTTTAACCTCCTTTTAGCCAACCACAAATACAGCAGTTTCAATCAGTTGTAGATAGGGGTGGGTAGAAGGGGGTCTCATTCCGCACTCCCGTTAAAATAAAAACCAAATCCCGCTTTCCCGGTGACATAAACGACCATTCCTAATTCCCGCTACATAAAAATCCCGAATTCCCGCAGTTTTAACTGTAAAACCCCGAAATCCCGGCGAATAAATTAGCCTTTTTCGCTGTCCCGGAAAAGGTCCGACCGACCCTCTAGATACATACCATTGATTTGTGTCTGACAGACTGCATCACCGATTCCCCAGAACGCTACGAAGACAAAGAACACGATCTTATTTGCTGGGTCTGGCTGCCACAATAACAGTGCTATCATGGTCCCTCCATGCGATAGAAAGGCTGTAACAAATAAATAATAAATTAGGGACTGGTCATTTAACTTGAAAGAGTTGCCTCGGTTTTTTGTCCACGCATAGAGCCGAACAAAATAACCCCCCCCCCATTATTAGCATTATTTTATGAGGCAGAAATCATTCTACAGAATATTTTTGTTCCTTTGCTGTCAAAATGTTTTTTTTATATCAAAAATCAGATGCAGATCGAATACTTTTAGGAAAAAAACAAGGCCACCCCTTCAAGTTAAATGGTCGGTCCCATAGTTGATAAAAAAAAATATTTTAATACTTTTCTGTAGAGTTTTGAAAACACCGGAAGTCTTGTGGTATGCTCGGTTGACTTTCCGACGTCAACCCACTCCGATATCAACATTTTGTGGTAAGGGTGGGATAAATAAAAAATTACATTTTCAGTTGAACATTTGAACTTATATTACTTGTCTATCTATAGTTACTGTTATTTTTTTATTCTTGAGAAAAAAAATACATACCAAGGAAGAAAAATGGAGCATGCCCTACATATTGTACAAGACGACCAAATGAAAACGAACATATGGCATCAACAACTCCATAACATATCATGACATAGCCGACGTTCCAGATTCCTATAGAACAGCTGATATAGGACTGAAGAAAAAAAAAAAGAGAAGGTTAGCAAATCTACTCTGGATTTTTTAAAGTACCGCTTGTTGATGTAGGTCGTGTTGCGTACATTTGTTCCACATCATATTGTCGTCTGGCATAAATAAAGATACAAAACAACTCACGACATAGCTATCATTCCAGATTCAGATGAGTCCACTCACGTTACGACTTGAGTTCGCGTTGTTGAATTCCGTTCGGTTGATTTTGTGTTTTGTGTTTCTTCGTGCTGTTGTTGTTCATGTTTACCGGTTTCGTCGTTGTCCTTTCGTGGACTTTTGACACTCGAATGCCCCATTGGTGCCTCTTTGCCTCTTTAGATAAAACAGCCGATGTCAGACTGAAAAAGAAAAGACAACAAGGTTAACTAAAACAAAGATTCAACTCCATAAGGGACCACCATTTAATTTGAAGGGGGGGGCTTGGTTTTTTCCTAAAAAATATTCTGAAAATTATTTTTGATGTAAAAAATATTTTGGAAACTGGGGGTAAGAAAAAAAAATATTCTGAAGAAGGATTTCTGCTGTAAAAAATAATGCTGACAATGAAAAAAATATTCTGTCGCCACGCCTTCGATAAATAATTTTTTTGTCCGCGCTCTAGATCAAACAAAAAAACCAAGCCCCCCCTTCAATTGAATTGGTCCGTCCCTAACATATATCATGACATAGCCGACACTTCAGATTCCTATAAGACAATATCAATACTTTCTCTTTGATTTTAAGTGAACGGCACTTTAATAGTCACTGATCGTGATAAATCCCTGCTGTCGGTGTTTGTCTATCATGGAGTTCTATCGTCTAACAGTAGCATGGTTTGTCTTACCCTTGTGTAATCGCCAGCTATGAATGCTTGTTCTATCCCACTATATATTGTCAGGAGCGTCAGCAACTTCATTTCGTTTGAGTCGATCCAAAGTTTTGCAGTTGATAGCAACAGATTCATTGAGATCTTCTCTTCTTTGACATCTTGCTTTTTATCTAAGGTGATTTTATCTAGTAAAAACACCATTAAGAGAAATGCCGTGACAGCACAACCAACGTATATTCCAAGGAGAGTGTACACCTATGAAAACACTGAACAATGCACTAAACACTGTGATAAAAAATCTTCGTTTTCTTATTTTCGGCATAGACCTGTATATTAAATAGATTTGCAAATTGGTGAAATCTCACAATATCTCATGCAAATAAACGAGATTTTGTACAAAATAAACAATTGTATACTGTAATATCGCAAAACCGTTAAGAAAAGATTTTAACATGATTTTTTTTTACAATCATCCTTAAATGTTTTGAGATTTTTTATGTGTTAAGATAACTTTTATAACCTATAACACTTTAAAGGAGTTTCAAAAGAGCTCATACTACCCTTATTTTCATGAAAATACAATATTTTACCAAATTTTCGTAAAGTTTTCATCTTAAATTGTCACAAATATGTTATTTCTCAGCCAAGTTAAATGAAATTTTCACACAGATATTCCTTATTTTTTATTCTGATTAATTCCATAGAAATTTAAAAAATAAACTTACTCTTATTTATCCACCAGACTGATTGATATTTTCACACATATATTGGACAATTCTATTTAATATATACAGGTCTATGTTTTCGGCGATTTTTTTATAGGAACTAACATGACAAATTGAGTAAAATATTGTCTTTGTTTTTTTTCTACTAGAATTGCAAAAAGTCGGATAGAAATCGAGATTATAATATGCATGTTAACTATCAGTATCAAACCAATGTTATATTGAATTTCATAAAAAATAGTGTTTTGTTTCTTTTTTGTTTGAATTTATTTGATTTGTTTGGTTTCATTTCCCAACAATTTGTTGGGTTTTTTTTTTGCAAAAAAATCGCTAAAAATATAATACCATGTTCATTTAAAATATATATCTGTACCATTTAGGACCATTGAGATATATTCAATGTTTCTGGTTTGTCTTTGATTTGTCGTGACATTTTGAACGGATTATGCCGGTTCTGTCAACTTTCAAAAAATATTCTATTCGTATTCTTTAATTTTCTTTCTATTATAAGGATGGGGTTGTCTTGTTCGTTACCTTGTAGTCATCAGGTCTGTCCAAGTTGGTATTATTTACAGCTGGTAAAATCGGGTCAAAGTTAGCACCACATGTTGACATATCCAAGGTTATATTTCTTGGAGTAACCGAAAACACAGTAGATGAAATCAGGTTCCCCCATATTTGAACTAAAAATATAATTTTGGCGACACCCCGAAGTACTTGAGCAAGATAATTATTCGATCGTGTCTCGCATTAATCATGTAACCAATGAACGATCTAATTTAGTTTTTTGAGTTCATATGCTTTTAACGTTGTAACAATGTTCATGTGTTAGCTGGAATCTTGTCTGTTTTAGTAAAAGTATGTAAAATTATTCCCGATTCATCTTTTACTTATTTATATGTGTACTTTTACTTTTTTATTTTTTATTTTTATTTTTATTTTCATTAGTTTATAGTGGTGTTGTCTATGATAACGAGAAAGAAACTGTAGATCTAAAAAGTTGTCAAATATTACATGAATTCTAAGATTTTTTATACAGAACGTAACAATATGTTCCTATGAATTTCTGATAATATTCAGTTTGTATCAACGACTCTTTCAGAGCTGTAATTATACTCATTTAAAAAACTTATTTACATATAGAGAATATTACATGGCATAATCTGTATCATACCGGTATGCTGTATCATCCTGAGATTCCAATATCAGGCCCGAGGGCTGATATTGGTCGAGGGATGATACAGCATATGATACGAATTATGCCATGTATTATACACTTTATCATATATTTTTCAACCCAAGAGTGCTGATATTGGTGAAGGGTGTGATAAAGGTTTAGGGGTGCGATAAAGGGGGTGTGATAAAGGGTAACCATGCGATATAGGGTATGTGATAAAGGTTAGGCGTAGATAATTGTGATACAGGTAGAATCCATGTTGCTGTATCACATATTCAAAAAGGCTGTATTTTATACTAAATATATGATAAAACAATATTTACTGACTAGTTTGAAATATCATGAAGAAAACTCCGAAAAACCGGTTGATGACGTCATATTCGGTAGCTCCCGTAAGTTTGGCATACCATACAGCTATTTGTGTTAAGTACGAACATTTGGCCGACCATAAAGTTGATGCGCCAATCCCTATAATAACCGATGCTGGTCCAATAGTACCCCAAACAGCATAAAAGTTAGCTACCATGTATAAAATGTAGCAGCACATGGAAAGAGCAATTGTCCATTTACATCCTAAACGTGCAATGACATAATTTGGAAGTATTACGCATGACACTACCAAAGCACCGTAAATTACCGAAAGTCCGCCAGTTCCTAAGCTTGCCTCCTTGTTTAACGTGCTTTGAAGGTTCTGTAACGACCCAAATGAAGTAAACATTACAACGAAGCCGAAACTTATAACCAACAGATTCTTTAAAATCATCGCTTTCGTCATTGTTATATTTGTTTCTTGAGACTGTTTTTTACTGGTGTTGTACGATGACGATTTTCCTTGGATGCCCTCGCCATTTTTGAGCTCTAGTACTAGACTTTCCTCTGATGTTAAATCTGAAGGATAAAAATGTATTTAGTTAACATAAACATGCTAGTTAATTTGTAATAATTAAATGATGAGTCTTGAATAGATGAAGCACGCGTGAGACGTATCAAAATTTATTGTCTGGAACTTTGTTGTAATTTTCATTTTTAAGACTGAATTATATGGGACACAAGCCCCAATATTACAAGAGCGTTCATAGCGTTGTTTATAGAGACTTGTTTATAGTTCTTTCGATGCTTGGTTTTGGAGCGCACAAGGGCACTCCCACTTCATGACACTGGAGAGGAAAATGGCAAATCTCGAAAGTAAAAATTCGAAACAGAATTAAAAACAAGATCTTGCATATCTGGGGGTGGGATGTCAAAATTTGATTTCTTTCTTGCGACACAGCTCAAATAACAAGCGGCAATTTAGAAAAAAAACACAATGGACAACCGCCAGCAGCCTTCAACGAGGCCAGTAGGCGCTGCTCACGGTTCTGCAATTGGCCCATGGTCTAAATAAAATGCATATAATTCAAATCCAGCCCTGAAATAGTCACAGATAGACACCCTTCTAATCAAGGAAAAGAAAACATCAAAAAGACAAGTACAAACAAGTACCCCCAAAAAATGTATTCTCTGTTTCCGTTGGACAAACTGGTGCCATCTTTCGTCCGCTGTTGAATTGTAAGATTGTCGGCCCGATAACATCTTTAAAGCACTACTCGTCTCAAATCCAGTCTTGAACTGGTTTGACTTCAAATGAAATATTGTAAGCTTTGCTTTGTACGCTTGTTACAGAGGTTGTTGATAAGGTGTAGAACATCTTCTGTTGAGAAGGTACTAGATTAGGCTGAACGTTTTTATGAATTGGGTTGGTGGACGGTAATTGTTGTACAGGCCGGCATTCCAAAAGATGACCACAGGGCCGGTTTGTGGTTGACCAAGGGCTGATGTTGTTCCTGGCCCTTCAGGTGCAGTGCATGGCCCTGGTTTTTAACCTAGGTGAAGCCTAATCATACGAATCCAAGATGTGTTTTGTTTTTCATGTAACGTTTCCCAACCAATAGAACAAAACTACGAAATTCTAAAAATACTAATGATATTACTTTTGCACTCTAGGTTATGCTGACGCAACATAATCATAAGATCATGATCTTTTGGACATTTGCCTCAATCTTAATTAACAATCGCTAATATTGCAAAAGAATTGAACTAGAAAGAAGATACGAAAGTGTTTCAATGGAATTTTTGTAACTAAATGTCTTACGAATATACCAGCTTCTTAACACGCTTCTGAATTATTGGTACAGTCGTAATTATGCCTTCTTAAATGTTTTTAGATAAATATATACCATCTTCATACAAATAAATATAATTTTGTACCTGGCACTACAGGAAGCAAAGGTCGGTTATTTTGTTGGTCTTTCTTTTCCATATTTTATGTCATCATAAGCCACAAACATTGACCATATCATTTGTTTCCAACGTCATGTATAAGCACGCCTGGTGTGACCATATAAAGAAGATATAATACATGCGTAACATGACTGTGAAATATTAAGTTAGCATGTCATTTAAACATCATCAGCGAGACCTGAGACAATAATTAAATATGATTTTCTCAGGCGATACTAGCAAAATAAAAAAAACGCCAAATGGGACCGTTAACATTATTATAATCCAACACGTTCACAAAGTTTACACGTTGTTTAAAGTGAGCTATCTTTTTTAAGGTACAATTAAAATATTTTCCTGAAAAACGAAATGCTGGCTCGTTTCCATGGTGAATGTTTATGTTGTCACTGGTTTATGTAGGTTATGTCGAGCACTCTTATTCCAATTGATTTTATCATAGATATGCTAGAATAAATATTTTTTTCTTACAACATTGATATGAATAAAGGATGTCAAAAGATCCCTAATTGTTAATAAAACCATATCTCTCAATTTCAAACTTTGAATTCAGGAAACTGATTACAAAATTAAGAATCAGTGACCACAAACTATTAATTGAAAAAGGAAGGCACTTTAAAATTCCTAGAGAAGAAAGATTATGTCAAAAATGTCAGGTATTGGACGATGAGAATCATTTTTTACTTAGATGTACTTACAATGCAAACTTTATAAGACTAACTTATTTTAACTTTATATCTTTAGAACACATATCATTCAATAATCTGAATGATGAAGAAAAAGTAACTTATTTGTTAAACCCTTCAACACCATTGCAAGTAAATAAACTAGGATCCTTTATAAAAAAGTCTTTTGAACTGAGGACAGGGGACCCTTAATTTTTTCTTTACTTGTAACTATGTATTACTGTGTGTTTTAGTTAGTTTTATATCTGTGTATGTTTATGTGTCACAAACTGTATAAAAAGTTTAATGACAATAAAGATTCGTATTCGTATTCGTATTCGTTAATAAAATTTCTGTATCTTGAATGAATAAACATATTAAAAGTGCCGAATTATGATTTCCATAGTCTGTGCTAAAAAATAACTCACCAAACATAAAGTTACAGTCTTTTTGCTATATCAGGACTTTTTGTGTATATTGTGAACAACTATTAGAAAATTGTTTTTATATGTAAGATCTCATGGATTATTTTATGATAAATGGTATTTAGATAAAACACGACCTCTACAACGTAGAACTTTGATTTGAATTTGATATACTGGTAAAAACGGGTCTTTTCCAGCCAACAGTTTCTGATTTTTTATGCGAGAATATTTGTGTTCCTTTGAATACGATAGAAACAAAATGAATGAAAATTTGCGTTTGTAAAATAAAATGTTTTGAAGGTCGAGAAACAGACGCCTTCAATAAAGGATGGGTTGCGATATAAGACCCCTTTTCAGGCCACCATTCAAGTCAAAAATAAAATGAGGTAAATTCTATCACAAAATGTCTTGCTGGAAAGGTTAATGTTTCTAATTGATATATCATTGAAAAAGGAACATGCAGAGTCACCATATATATTGACTTTATTTCCTTCATATAGAAGATACAGAAGAATACAATTATACATAATATAAGACAATGATAAACATTTAAGATATACACAAAATTTCACAAAAAAAAAGCGGAAAATCATTTCGTCATAACTGTTTAAAATGACAATGTATTCAAACGCTTAGCAAAATACATGCATGAATAAGCCGGTGAATAAATTAACACAGAAAATTACGACTATGAGTACAGAAACTCTCGTGAAAATCTTTCGAGAAAAAATTATCCTAGGTGAATATCCGAAGGCTGATAGAAGATATAAAAAGAATACCAGTATGCATATTAATACACTTTGAATGTACACAAAATATGACTAAAGGAAAAAAAAATCATATCATCACAGCTAGTAAGACTGACAATGTATAATGAAATGCATAAAACATGAATAAATTGAAAATGAGAAATTGCGACTTTTATGTATATATTAGTGCAGAAAGTTTCATGAAAATCTTTCAAGGAAAAATTAACTTGGGTAAGTATCTGGAAAGCCAATGTTGACAGGCAGTATAGGTATTAACACTTCATAAGGTGGTTTATACACATAATTTGTCATATATGAGAAGAGTTGTAAGCATACATGAGTACAGACAGTTTCATTAACATATATCTTAGCTTCACAGTAGGTGAGTTACATAGCCTCCTTGTGGGTAACCCATGTATAAATATAATTTAACATGTCTGAAAAGTGATGCACATGCGATGTACATAAACAACACAAGTTTTTGAGAATTCGAAGCTATTAGTATCATCAAGTTCATAGTCAGAACAGCAAGACAGAATGTGTGAGGTAAAGACGTCAGACGTCATATTGTCCAGGTATACACTGAAATCTATCGGCTCGATACTAATAAGTTCTTCCCAGAAGTGTTCTCTTATGGTAACAAGTCGGTCACAGGAGCATAGAATGTGGTCTATTATATTCGAGAAAAACTTGCCGCATTTCTCGCACAGTAATTGTGTATCTTCATATCTCACCATTGCACACAAGTCGACAACGTATTTAGCAGCTGTCAACAGTTTGGGTTCTACGCGGGCAACATGCCATGCACGGTGAGGAACAATATGTTTGTGAATCAGCCGGAACATATCAAAGTCAGAGTTTGTTGCGGTACGTTGCAGCCACGCTTTCTCCTCTACATCGATAATGATTGTGTTTACCACTTTCGTCCATATCGTTTTAGTTGGAAATTGACCAGAGTCGATGAAGTCCGACAGGTATTTTACTAAGTCATATTTCTTCATGATTCTAATAATATCAGGGATAAAACCACTTTGTCTTTTGTTGCAGTTGTTTTTAAATTCCAAAAGTCTGAGAATAAAAATTCTTTTCGGCAGGAGCTCACTGCTCATCCTACATAATCGTCCTAGAAACAGTAGTTTGCATTTGTCTATGAAGCATTCAACAGGAAGCCACCCCAGTAAGGCTAAGCACTTGTCTGAGCGAGTCTGTTTAGGTAATCCCTGGAGGGTCTTGCACACGAATCTATGAGAACGTTCAAGCATTATAAGTTCAGTTGCCGGTAAGTGGTCCCAAAGTTCACATCCGAAGAATGCCTTGGTATAACACATGTGCAATATAATTTTAGTGCAGGTCATTGGGTTTAGAAAACTTGGATGAATACTCGACTTTAAAACAGAAAGTACAGATGCACGA
This sequence comes from Arcuatula senhousia, assembly GCA_963971305.1. Taxonomy (NCBI): domain Eukaryota; kingdom Metazoa; phylum Mollusca; class Bivalvia; order Mytilida; family Mytilidae; genus Arcuatula; species Arcuatula senhousia. The sequence goes on from OZ020306.1 coordinate 55,366,345, forward strand.
AGAGTTCTACACGCATTCAAAGTCCTGTTTTCAGATTTAAAATCAGAGGTGAGTAGTATACCGACATGTTTTGTTTCTTTTACTATTGGAATCACGGATTCGTAAAGTAAGAAATCTTTTTCCTGGAAGGTTTTCATAGGATTAAACTTCAACACTTCACTTTTACTGGCTGAAAATTTAAAACCCCAGTTCAAACTATATCTTTGGCATATATCGAGGAGAACGTTCATTCCATGCCTAGTCGTAGAAAGTAGAGCAATGTCATCTGCTTGTACAGCGCTCGTCACTCTCAGGTCAAATAACAAACAACCGGACCTGCTGTTTTCTATTTCGGAAAGTAAATCGTTGATGTACACTAGGTAGAAGATGGCTGAGAGGACGCCTCCTTGTCTGACACCTCTGTTTAGGATGAACCATCGCGACTGTTTGCCTTTGAATTGTACACAACTGCGCATATCAATATACATTTCATGGAGTAAAAACCATAGTCTGCCTTTTATACCATAACTGTACAGTTTAAAAAATAGTCCTTGATGCCAAACGGAATCAAATGCCTTCATACTATCCAATAGTGTGACGATAACAGGGGACCCTTAATTTTTTCTTTACTTGTAACTATGTATTACTGTGTGTTTTAGTTAGTTTTATATCTGTGTATGTTTATGTGTCACAAACTGTATAAAAAGTTTAATGACAATAAAGATTCGTATTCGTATTCGTATTCGTTAATAAAATTTCTGTATCTTGAATGAATAAACATATTAAAAGTGCCGAATTATGATTTCCATAGTCTGTGCTAAAAAATAACTCACCAAACATAAAGTTACAGTCTTTTTGCTATATCAGGACTTTTTGTGTATATTGTGAACAACTATTAGAAAATTGTTTTTATATGTAAGATCTCATGGATTATTTTATGATAAATGGTATTTAGATAAAACACGACCTCTACAACGTAGAACTTTGATTTGAATTTGATATACTGGTAAAAACGGGTCTTTTCCAGCCAACAGTTTCTGATTTTTTATGCGAGAATATTTGTGTTCCTTTGAATACGATAGAAACAAAATGAATGAAAATTTGCGTTTGTAAAATAAAATGTTTTGAAGGTCGAGAAACAGACGCCTTCAATAAAGGATGGGTTGCGATATAAGACCCCTTTTCAGGCCACCATTCAAGTCAAAAATAAAATGAGGTAAATTCTATCACAAAATGTCTTGCTGGAAAGGTTAATGTTTCTAATTGATATATCATTGAAAAAGGAACATGCAGAGTCACCATATTTGTACTGGATACCTAAACTTCACAAAAAAGGTATCTTGTTCAACTACAGAATATTCCGTTCAACTTACTAAAATCCTGTCTGCTATCAAAGAAGGACAACAAGCATAATGTTACACTATATATAATCGTAGTGGAATTAATTATATGTGGATTTTAAAGAACTCAAAAAATTTGTTAAATAATTTTAAATCCAAGTCATTCTCTGAGGTTCATTCTTTGAAAACTTTCGATTTTTTAACTTTGTACACCACATTGGCACACGAAAAACTTAAGTATCGACTGAAAAAAACTTATTGAAAAGGCCTTTTCGAATTCAAGGAACTTTGTTGTTTTAGGCTATAATTCTACATTTTTTTCCAAAACATCTTATAAAGATAAGATTTGTTACACTTTCGATCAAGTTTTCAGTATGCTTGATTTCCTTATTGACAACATGTTTGTCACATTTGGAGGAGAGATTTTTTCAACACCAAGTCGGCATTTCAATGGGCACCAAACACCAAACTGTGCTCCTCTCCTCGCCGACTTGTTTTTATACTCTTACGAGACTGAATTTCTTCAGGAACTCGTAAAGAACAAGAAGATGAAAGAGGCAAGGTCATTTAATCTCGCTTTCAGACAAATTGATGACGTCCTCTCTGTCAACAACTCGTCGTTTGGCAGATGGATTCCTTCAATATATCCTCCAGAACTAGAGATTAAAGAAACCATAGAATCGACTTGCTTTACATCATTCTTTTATCTGCATCTCGAATTTGACCCGGGTAGTCATCTCAGTACAAAAATTTACGATAAAAGAGACGATTTTAATTTTAGAATTATCAATTTTCCTAACCTGGAAAGTAACATACCTACGTCACCTGCAAACGGTGTCTATATTTCACAACTAATTCGACATGCCAGGGCTTGTACACATTTTTACAGATCTTTTGATCCGACACCGCTTTCTCCGTAACCGACTATTATACCAAGGTTATAAGAAAATACGTCTCATACTGTCTCTAAAAAAACCAAAATGGTTAGTTCTTGCTTTGATTAGTGTGGCTGGTTGTTTTACTGAGATAATCACCCTAGCATCCCTGGACCCAAAGACCGCAATAAGGGCCTTATCGCAATTCGTCCTTTTATTATCCAAATTCAATGTTTCCTTTGCTGTTATGAAATTTGTTTAAACACGGGAAAACTCAATAAAACTGTAAATTCACTATGCATGTGCTGCTTTTATGTTTGCCATAGTTGTTATGCTTATGCTTTTGACCTGCATGATATGTGTGCTTTATTTGTTTGTATATCTTTTAGTATAATACTAGTGTTTGTATTGTATGCATGTCCATGTTATGTTTTATGTATGTCTATGTCTTTATGTAAGTCAATCAAAAGCTCACCAGAGCTTATGTTATTTGTATATTGCTAATCGACTATAAATAAAGCTTATTTGATTTGATTTGAAATTCGCATTTATTTGTGCTTTTTCAATGTATTTCTTTGGCGCCAATATACCACAGACTGCTTGAACGTGAGAGTGCTCTAAGAACTGAAAGTAAATTTGGTTCTGTTACACCATGATCAAATAAAACCCGTAAAATTCCGAACTTTCAAAACAGAAAGCGAATCCATTTTTGTTGCAGCCACATAAGTTATTATTGGCAAAAAATAAAATAAGTAAGATTTCCAACGAGTTTTTTTTTTTTTTTTTTTTTTTTTTATCAAAATGTCCAATGCCTAATATATATGGTGAAAGGGATTGCCAACGGTTTGGTTTTCTTTCGACACCAAACTATGATTATTCTTGATGAAGGAGCTCACCAAAAAGCACCACCAAACTAATATCCGTAATGAACGAAACAGCTACCTTAAGAAGCAAAGGGATACCAATGGGGCAGCCGAATGTCAAAAGGGCTAAGACACAGCCAGCTAACCCGAACGAGACCACCACGAAGAAACAGACAACGCAAACACAAAAACAAATGAAAAGCAACAAACAACGCGAACTTAAGCCGTACCGAGCACTACTTAAACTAACGCGCTTTGGGAAGAATCGTGGCTGAAGGACGTTCTATTTGCTGTAGTACACCCGTCGTGATGCTGATGACCCGGCATGGGGCCCCTAAGGTGTTATTTTTAATAAATTTGGTGAAAAAGGACAAAACAAGGCCGTATGAAATACCAACATCGATCTGCACTCATCTGAGACTAGAGATAGAAACCCCATATTTAAGTGCATGGTGTCTTCTTTAAAATTTCCTCAGTGAACATAACACCCAAGAAGCTTCGTGGCACTGTGTTGAAAATATTTCTGTTAAACATGACGTTCTTCCAAGATATTTGATGTACATGTAATCACATCTGTTGTAGAGATTTGTTCGAAGTTTTCCTTGAGTTTCTATTTTGAGATGTAGATCTTAAATTCTTAATAAGAAGCAGACTTTCCAGAATACGTTGTGGCCTTCATTTAAGTTCTATACGGGATATATGAGATCAAGAAAGTCAACAAATCGAAAATTGATCGATGAAATGACTTCATCAATATGACGAAAAGTAAGGTTACAAGAGAAAGCTAGAAGTTCAGAATACACCGCCGCCTACTACTATCATCGTTGATAAAAGTTTACCTGATCTTTTCATCTTTACCAGCGCAATATGGCTTACGATCCATTAACTGTCATAACTCTTGGCAAGCAATTGTGCATTGTCGGATACCCGACGATGGCAATAGTGAAGATCGTCAATTCAAAAGTGTTCCATTATTCACAACAGCCAGCATGGATTCTTGAGGAAGATGGCCGACAATTTAATTGAAATTTCCTGCTTCCTAACCTCATGCCCACAACATAGCTTTTATTAGGCCCAGTTATTGTGCTCTATTAAGAGGAGACATTAATATAAATACAAGTTTCACTAAACTATAAGTGATGAGATACGGATTTTCATCACATCGAGCTAGATATTTGTCAAATAAGGAAACGAGTATTTGCGAGTTTCCTTTGACAAACACTAACGAGTGTGATAAAGATCCGCATCTCATCACTTGTAGTTGTGAAACCTTTGTCTCTAACTGTCTAACGTTCAAGTTTAGGCCCAAAAAAATATACTTATTTAAGGTTAATACAGACAGTTGTCGCATGACTTTAGCACCTTAAAAAATGCAAAATTTAAGACCAGTGTCTATAAAGTCAATAATAAAAAATAGAATATTTGAATTTATTGAAATGAGAAAAATATTCAATTGTTAAACAATTGCATCAATAGTTTCTTGAAAAACGGAATTTTTGACAAAAACAAGGGAGATAACTCACTTCAAAATTACCCTAAATTTACAATGGAATTGAATAGTAGACAAAAATCTAAGCTGGTGACCCCCTGTTTTCTAAGTTTTATTTTAATATATAGGTAAAAATATAACTTTTGACAAATTGATAACAAGTTCCTAATGTAAGGAATTTTTCTGAGACATGATTTTATGCCTAAAATTTGGCCTTTCCTCATTCAGGCAAACTTTATCCACTTATATTCGGTCACACTAATTAGCGCCCGGGAGCGCCCGGGGAGGGATTTAGCGCCCGGGGGAAATATTTAGCGCCCGGGGAGTACTAAATAGCGCCCAGGAACAGATTTAGCGCCCGGGGAATGCATCTTCATTTATTATACGAAGGTTGATCAAACCATTTAGAAAAAAAAACCATCTGCGTATTTGCACATTCAACACATGCATTTTTTTGCAAAAACAAAACACACACACAAAAAAAACTAAGTAACCTTTCGAGGTTATTTTTAATAATAAAAATATATATATATATATATAAACTAACATATAATAAATTCTGAAAGATTTAACATGCCATCAAAATGATCAAATTATATTGTCCAAAGGCACTTATTTTTTAAATGATGAATGAACAACCAATATCAAGATCCTAGCCTTAGGACCAATTACGCTAATCAATGAAGGTGACGCGTAGTTTGTATGTAAAAAAATATACATCTACATGAATATTATTCACTGACATTCGACTTTAAAAAGTGTTATTCCTTATTTTTTACATAGATACATTTTTATAAAGTTATACGGTTTTGTATCTTTTTTATCTTACTCATTTAAAACATATAAAAATCTTACATATTCTCTTAAAAATAAGTCATGTTCTAATCATCAAATTCTTGGATTTTTACGCACAGTTTGTTTTGGTTTTTTTTTTTTTTTCTTTTTATAGTTTTTAATTTAGTCCATTGTTGTAATATATACACGCCTGGGAATCTCGATAGTCTCAACCAAATGTTGAGCACAGAAAAAACTCGCGGTCGTTTCCGGTTGAGACTATAATTTGTGTTGAAGCGGAGAATCGAGGAGATATGATCCTTGACTTTTCAAAATTTTCTCATTTATACTCACATTTGTGAAAAATTGAAGAATGTCAGGCAACGGCCAGTTGATTTTCCTTTCCAACAATGTTAATAAATACATATTTCAGCCTGTAATCAAAGCTGGGCGACTTGCACAAGTTGAAAAAAATGTCACGTTTTCAAATTCAAAGATCGACCCCCAATTTTTTATTATCCGAGTTTCGCAAATTCTTAGTATTTCAGAGACGGGTTAATTGTCAAATAGGTTTGTTTTGATCATAAACCTAGATACCTAACATCATTTTGACCTAAAATGCACGTAAAACGTCCAAACTTGCATTTTTAACCGATGTTGAGAAAATCGGGCGTATGTTGAGAATATAAGGTGAATGTTGAGACTATAATTAAGGCTCATCTTTTCGAAGTTGGATGCATGATCCATCTGATATTGATATATTGAATCAGAGCCTTATAGGCACTAACTATTTTGTGTTAGAAACACGCCAGTCTAAATTTTCAGTCTCGCGTGCGTGTGTGTGTGTGTGTAGGTGAAACCAGGTATGTCCTAATTTTTTTGAAAATTAAAATTCAAATGCCTATTTGCCCGCCACCGCAACGCGGGGCGGGGACATAGAAACGCCGAGCGTCCGTCTGTGCGTCCGTCCGTAACACTTTTTATCGTAACAGATTTCTCAGCAACCACTATTCCTAGGCTTTTGATATTTCGTATGCAACTTCAGATAGGGGTCTCATATTGTGGATGCGTGTCCAGGTCTGTCGCTTATGTACTTCCTGTTTAACGAGCTGACTTAGGAATGTTTTAAGGATCAAATATCGAAAATTTTGCGTAACAGTTCTCTTAGCAACAACTATTCCTAGGCTTCCGATATTTGAAAAGGATATATGTCCAGATCGTATGTTACTCGTGGTTAATTATGAGATTGCTCAAGCTCTGTGCATGCTTTTTAACAAATCTTTAAAACATAACACTTTTCCAAATTAATGGAAAATTGCAAATGTAGTGGCTCTGTTCAAGAAGGAAGATAAATCGTTGGTATCAAATTATAGGCCAGTCTCACTTTTATCATGTGTTAGCAAAGTCTTTGAAAAAATAGTTTAAAAAATTTATTTACAATAACATGATTGCTAATGACTTACTAGTACTTTATAAATATCAGTCAGACTGTCTATAGTTCATCAACTTATCGAAAGTTGCCACAATATCTTGTTGTCGTTTGATTCGGGTAACAAGACTTGTATTTCATTTTGCGACATCAGTAAAGCCTTCGCCCGAGTTTGGATTCGCGGGTTATTGTTTATACTAGAAAAGATGTGGTATCAAGGGTAAGCTTCTTCTGTTGCTAGAAAGCTATCTTTAATTACAAACAGAAAGCAACGAGTAGTACTGAACGAATCTGCTTCAACTATAGGGTTTTTGCATGCTGGTGTTCCGCAGGGTTCAGTTTTAGGTCCCTTATCATTTTTTGTATATGTTTATGATATTTCTGATGACATGATAGGTTTGTGTTTGCAGATGATACACCTATTGGTCATTCGGCCCATGAATTCTACCTTGGTTAATTTAAGTATTTCCAGGTGGTCAAAAAGATGGTTAGTTTAAACTAAACCAAGATACAACTGACATAGTTGTTTTTAGTACTTTTCCTATAACAGTCAATCTGAGTTTTCGTTTTGAAAACACCATTATAGAACCAGTTTCGATTCATAAAAATCTTGGAGTACTTTTTAGTTCAGATTGTAAATGGACTAAACACGTTGATTATATTATAGAAAAGACGTCCTGTTCTGGAATACTCGCACGAAGTATGGGATAACTGTAGAAAATCAAATTCTGATAGAATTTAGAAAATCCCATATGAGGCAGAAAGAATCAAAACTGGTCTGAGCTGCTATTGCAGTTTAGAATCCATTTACAAGGAAACTGGCTGGGAGACATTAAAATGAAGAAGAGAACAGAGAAAACTCAATCTTTTCTACCAAATGGCTAGCGGACAGTGTCCAGAGTATTTAGCTGACTTATTCATAATCTTAAAATTACAATTTAAGAAACGGAAATAAATTTTAATATCCCGTCTGCTAGACTTTTCTTTTTCCAACATTCATTCTTACCAGGTATAATGAATCTTTGGAATAGTCTTGACTCCTCACTTCGTGAGTGTCCAACTTTAAATCAAAACTAAAACTAAAATATAGAACTTTGACCTCATTTTACAATATGTCCATCTTTCTTTTACTATTTTTTCAGTCGTAAATTTTTGAATTTTTCTACATGTATTCCCCCTCTTTTTTGTGATATTTTCCTTCTTTCTTTTTCCACAATCAAACTCTGTTCTGATTCACCTTGGTGTACATATTATATAAACTTATAATTGGTGTCTGTTTAATATGCACAAAATATGCACATAAATATGGACATCTCATCGAAAAATTTGATTGTACACGTAGATTTCTGATTGTTAAAGGAATATCTCATCCTGATTTTTATAGCAATGTAGTTTATAAAGCACAAAAATTCAAAAACAACCTTATGGAAATTAAAAACTGGCTTAAAAACCTTTTGAAAAAAGGATACGAATTCAATGTTTTAGTAAAATCTTTGCATTTGGTATGTTTTGGCAGAAATATTGATAGCTTGATAGTAACTTTAAAACGTTAAATTTTCGCTTTGTATCCACTGTATTATTTATAAGCACCACAGCGATCAAGTATGTCGGTTCTGTATGGTGATACAACTCTTAATCATTCATTGTTTTGACGTGGGGTGTCGGATTTAGAACTGATGTATTTGATTCTTTTACATCAATCGATAAATGTTTCTTAGCTAGTTGTCAGTAACTTCGAGTGTTCTCAAGAGAGTTCCTCCTTGTCTTGTTGTTTTCGTACAGTATTTTGTCTTAGGTTCTCTCTTGTTGAATTGAACTTTTGTCGATTGAGTTTTACAGTGTGTTTTATATGTAGCTTTGTGCAAGCTTATCAATAGGGGGAAGGTTGGATCCAAAAAACTAGTTTAACCCCGCCACATTTTATATGTGCCTGTCCTAAGCCAGGAAACTTTGCCAAAGCCTTTGTTTGTCCTTGTCATTCTATGTTAACTGTTTTATGTCAAGAATTGAGTCTTTCGTTGATGATTTAGGGATTGGTTTTGATACTTTTGTATTGTATTATAAGTCTTGGGCCAATGCAAGACGGTAAGCAGTGACCTATGGTCATGTTGAAGACTGCTTGCTGTTTTCCGTTGTGATTTTTTGAATTGCTGTTTGTTTATGTTTGTTGTGTCGCGTACACTTATTCCACATCTCAATATCGTATAATGTAATGTATGTATTCTGTACCACAGAAGAAGGCATTCTAAGTTGTAGAACTTGTGTCCTATCCCTTATCCCTTTTTCTTTGTTTTGACAATAAAATATATTTAAACTAATATCTTTAAGTCATACATTCGTTACCCATGCAGGTTCCGGGTGGCGAATAGGGCCGCAGCAGCGCAATCTTGTCGGTAGAAGTCCACTAAACCTGACATTGGGTCAGGCCGCTTTGCCTACAAAGCGACTGGGATGTGTGTCGCAGGTCGTCCAATGGGGCTGCCTTGTCATAATGAATGCCGGTGTCGTCAGGCTATAATGCGGAAAACCTGACCGCAAACCAAACTGGTGCACCGTATTGGGAAAAATGGCACGTTCCTCGCACATTAAAGAGCCCCGCTGCACGTCTCAATAGGAGTAGGACACACAGGATCCCATGCAGGAGGCTAAATTGCCCGTCCCTACCCATCTCTCCTTTTTCCAGTGGCAGTCAAAACCCTCCTCACTGATTGGCCTTGTGCCCCCATTTTCTCCATTCATTATCGTTTTATGTTCATTGTACATGTATCATTCATTAATGTTCACCCAGGATATAGCCGAAATCGTGCTGCTTGGGAGTAAAGCAATAACTAACCAACTTACTTACATATATTTGTCCATGTTGGGCTGTCCGGTCGTTTGTCAGACTTGAGATGTTCTTTTTGTAATGAACCGTAATGTTTTTTAAGAGCAAACTATACCATCTATTACTATTTAAAGGGGAATGGGCGAAGGAATATGGACTTCAACCTTCATGACCTTTGTGAAATCTTATCCACCCATGCTTTGCAGTAGCGGGGATGTATACATCATAGTAATTTGCCGGCTTTTCTTCCTCCTATGTTTGTTTGTCTGTTATATTGTTTGGTCTGCAAATTGTTGTCCAGATCGTAAAATTCGAACTCCTTAAAGATAGCGGAATTTCTAAAATAAGATAAAGATGCAATTTTATGTCAATGGGTCAAAGGTCAAGGTTATGTCGACTTAATCAAATATGCAAGGCTTGACCCTCGGGCCCTTCTGTAAAAGAAGCAGAGAGCAGAGGAGCATTCCGATATCAAAAGTCTGGAAGGGCACAGAAAAAAACCAGTAAACACAAAGGAAAACAGCACGAAGAAACAGATATAACTAAACAAACAAAACACAAAGCAAAAAACTATGACATACCAACATTTAATTATGTAACAAGATAATTAGAGGTTAAACCTTTAAAAATAGATGAATTGCCTATACCAAGCCACATATTTCTTTAATTCTCTTCAACTCCTCTAACGGTTTGTCACATTTTCTTTGTGAAAGCGCAGATTTTGCTTCCAAAACTAAAGTTACACTTGTCACACGACAACTTCTTCCCATGACTATGCCTAATGTGACTTACTAGTTGATATTGCTCTATCTTATTGACCTGGCTCGTCACGGGTGAATTCTTTCGAGATTCTTCGTTTAAATCTTACCTAAAATAAAGCTTCATCCAACCTTGTTAATAAAATATAGAGTAATATCTATATTTGCATGTTTCTGCACATTCTTGACATTGGTACTTTCTAACACCACTTGATGAAAGACCTGTTCGTGAAGCTTTTTATTGCATGGTCGTCTAAAATTAGTCTTTTCACAAAACTGCCCTTAACCATGCAAATGACCTATGTGAGAAATATTTGGCTTAACTGGTCTCTAGCTGAGTAGGCCTTGCTACACTCCAAAAAAAATATAATTTGTTCCATTGTCTTTTCGTTTATAATTGATATTAGATTTATTATAACTTAGGCCAAGACATTAGAATACAATGTATGTAAGGCAAAAAAAAATGTGTTTGGGGGAACATGGTTTAAAAAGTCAGGTAGGATTTTTTTCTACGTTGGAGTAAAGAGGAACAAAACTTAACCATAAATAATCAACTTTTTTGGCCTAATTACAATATCTATGTTAGGAGCAAAGGTGTACAAAAAGACAAAAACAAAATCGGTTGACATGAAGTTATCAAAACAAAACAAACATAATCATATATTACAGCCAACCAGCAATCAGTAAAGCGGCGAGAGTGAACTCATCAGGTGCATGATTTTTTTCCATTTAAAACAACACTTAATCACTCTACATTGATGCCCTCTCCTTCATCAAGACAATGTTATGCTTATTTCTGCCTCTTGTCCCACTAGCGCTATATATCCGAAATTTGAAGATAGAAATGGAAGAGGTCTCAGGGTTAAGAACAATGAACATGTTTAAATTTGCCATTTCTTTTGAAATGCCTGTCCCTAGTCAAGACCACTACGCTTTTTAATTTCTCTAGTAATATGTTTAATATGTTTTATCATTTAATCCTTTTTAAATTCCCATTTTACTGACCCCCTTAAATGCTATCCCTGTCCATCTGCTAACTACAGTTAAAAAAAGTCAAACATTTTTTTCGAGAAACATATTAATTACAAATGACACAGTCGATAGTCTCAACATACGCCTTATATTCTCAACATGCGCCCGATATTCTCAACATCGGTTAAAAAATGCATGTTTTGACGTTTTATGTGCATTGTAGGTATAAATTATGTTAGGTATTTAAGTTTATGATCAAAACAAACCTATCTGACAATTAATCCGTCTCTGAAATACCAAGAATTTGCGAAACTCGGATAATAAAAAATTGGGGGTCGATCTTTGAATTTGAAAACGTGACATTTTTTCAACTTGTGCAAGTCGCCCAGCTTTGATTACAGCTTGAAATATGTATTTATTAACATTGTTGGAAAGGAAAATCAACTGGCCGTTGCCTGACATTCTTCAATTTTTCACAAATGTGAGTATAAATGAGAAAATTTGAAAAGTCAAGGGTCATATCTCCTCGATTCTCCGCTTCAACACAAATTATAGTCTCAACCGGAAACGACCGCGAGTTTTTTCTGTGCTCAACATTTGGTTGAGACTATCGAGATTCCCAGGCGTGATATAGATAACATTGTGAATAATAAAGGTAAAAATGTTGTATGCATAATTAATTTTTTATCAATCCAATCTATATTCTATTAAAGTTTCCCCGGGCGCTAAATCTGTTCCCGGCGCTATTTAGTACTCCCCGGGTGCTAAATATTTCCCCCGGGCGCTAAATCCTTCCCCGGGCGCTAATTCGTGCGACCCCTTATATTGCAAGAACGAGCATGGTGACCTATCCTTATTTTTATTTCAGATAAAGGATATTAATAACATGTTTCATTTTAGATCATAAAATCAAATGTTTAATGACAGATTTTTTTCAGTATAGGTGTCCACATTAACCTTAATTATAACTCATAGGAAAATAATGTAGTTTGTTTAGCAACCATGTGAAAAAAGTAGTCAAATATAAAAATACCACCATTTTATTATAAATTTAAATTAAAAGTAGACTTTATAACATGTGCATTTTTTGATATATTTTGTTTGTCTTTTTTAAAAAAAAGATTTGAATTTTATTATAGCAAGATCAACAGGTGTTCAAAGAAAAATAAGCACGCTTTCCACGAAATGCGTTTATAACTGCGGTGTCTCGCGCGGACAGCCAATAAAAATATCACATCGTGTGAAGTGTGATACGCAAAATAGTCTCATCTCGCGAGAACTACATAATGTTGCACGACAGTTATAGAGAATTATGAGTACGCAGCCGTCAAAAGTTTCAGTATAAATATAAAGAAACGCATTCGAACTGACTCGATCTCACAAAGTTTTAGTGTTAAAGTTTTATGTTTCAATTCACCACCATGAATTTCTTTTTCAACCTCGCGTTGGTTGATTTTTAGTTCAGTGATAGTTGAACTTTAAGATTGATTTTTTTAGATAGTTTTAATCTAAAAAACCGTTGCAACTGTGTCGATAAATATTAATTGTTTCATATAATATGAGATTGATGTTGCCATTAAATCTCATGTAGATACAAATTAGCGACGATTGATAGAGTATTTCCAGTCCTTTTTCTGCGCGTGCTGACCATTTGGCACAAAAGGGGGTATCTTACTCTGCAAAAAAAGTTACGCATAGATAGAAAATTCCCCGTACGTTTATGCAAATCGAAACAATTTCAAAACATTACTGCCGAGCTGTTCTGCAACCGATATTCACGAAATAAAATCCAGTAAAAAGGAAACAAAATAAAGATTGTTTGATTAATTTCGACCAAAATCCTAACTTCAATGGTTTTTAACACATTGTGAGTAGAACACGACTAATGTTTTTCACGGAACATTTTGCATTGATTTAAATGGGAAATTGAATCGTAAAATGTACACTTGAGTTCTACTTGCAATATCTTAAAAAGCAGCGATGTTACGATTTTACTCAAAATTAAACAAATAATCTTTATTTTGTTTTCTTTTTACTGGATTTTATTTTGTGAAAATCGGCTGCAGAACAGCTCGGCAATAATGTTTTGAAATTGTTTCGATTTGCATTAAACGAACGGGGAATTTTCTATCTATGCGTTACTTATTTTGAGGGCACAAAACGGGCTTTTTCAAAGGTGGAGATGGATTGGCGCGGGAAAATCAGGGCCGGTAACTCAATTCTAAGACAGCCTCAGGAACATCCTCAAAATTTATCGAACCTTTTATTTTTTAGTTACGGATTTGCAATAAAAAATTATATGCATGTAAAAAAGATTGAACATTTTTCATCAAACAAATCGTTATGATTTTTTATAAATGATCATATAGCAACTAATTAGTTATTCATGTCATATCTTGTATAATTTTTTTATACGTAAATAAAACTTCGCGAAAGTAGCTTCATCTGTTCTGAAAACTTCAACATGACAGCATTCGAAGGCATGATTTTTCTCATTTTTGCTTATTTGACTGAAATGTTGAGTTAAACCTACGCCAATATATGCTGTTCGACATTTGTTTGTTTAAAAGTTACCCCTTTTTAGCCATGTTCTTGACTGGCATCGACTGAAAAAGCAACATAAAGTCGAGATGCTGACGATGTTATTTTTGTCAAGATGTCAGCCCCCATGAAAAAGCCGGCTCAATATTATTGTTCCATCAAAATATTGTGTACTTTAACTAAGTTTTCAATCTGTGGCTTGAAATAGAAACATTTTGGATCTGTTTGAAACTAAATGAGTTGTTAGAATTTGCTGTAATCTGTAATCTGTACGTGTCATAAACTTTAAACACTGGATGGTCACTCCTGTACTGTAAAATGAATCCTCGCGTGTATTTATTTTTCTCACGGTATTACACATGGCAATAGAAAGCTTCATTCATAACAATAAAGCTGTTGACCAAATATTTTTCCTGCAGTATAGAATAGTATTGATATATACAGCTACAGGTGAGCAACTTGTGTCGATGGTGTACAGGTAAAAGGGAGGTTGGGTTGGGTCCTGCTGCCAGTAGTCCACTTTCTCCACTTGGTTTGACGCGTCAGGTAAGGGAGACACACAGAAATCTGTCCGATGCGCTGGGGTCAGCGTTACAGAATTCTAGAACACATCCTACCTGTCAGTCTAATGGTGGCTGGTTGTTTGACATCACGTCGTGACAGTTGTCCTATACAGGATATAAAGATAGCATACAGTATAGATATATTTCCATGAAATGGGACTGCATCATTGTCAAAAACAGCTTGTTTCCTGAGAACTGTTTACATGTTTTAGTGACAACAACAATCACATGAATCTCAATTTGGATATAAACAAAAATTTTTAAATTCAGTTTAAAGACTCTTGGCCTCATTCAAAATATGACTTAAAATCAAACAGCTAATAGCTGGGTTCAAGAATTACAATTAAAGCGCATACCACTTAAATAAAATAATAGATATATGCCCATAGAAACAAATATTCAAAGCTGTTTTCATAAAGTAGTGTTCGGCATTTGTGAGTCTTTACCATTACAGTCGATCATGAGAAAGGTAATAAGCTTAACTGTTTATGTTACACAACCTACTTTATACTTGTAAACAAATAGCAATTGAAAGGTCTTTAATAGAGGACAGTCTTCAATGTGACTTGCCATCCACATTGGCCCAAGACTAAAAAATATTATACAATAGATTCAATACTAATCCCCAAATTATCATCATAAGACCCATTTCTAGACATAGAACAATTAAGACAAAGCAGAGGGGGCTATATTAATGTAATCACCCTTTCTGTATGGCTGTTGATTTTTTTTTGCCTGTCAACTTTTTGAAACATAGCATGCTAAGAGGGCAGAGGACAGGGTTTTCATGCTGAATTTTGAAATCTTCATGCCATTTGCACATTTAAAATTAAATTTACAGGTATAAATCCAAATTCCCTAATCATAAAATGCTTGGTCCTAAATACTATCAGGCACTTATCCTAATGTCCTGTAAACATGAATAGCGAATCCTGAAAAAACAAGTACATGTACCCTTCTTACTTTTTGAATTACTAATTTCGTGTAGATGATGAAATCGGTAAATTTTCCTACATGTATCTCTAATTTTGAATTAGATGTCAAAGCAATGAAATTCATTATGATTGGCTAGGGAAATAAACTGTTCAATAATTATTAAGTAGGTTGCAGCCTACAAATGGAAGCAAAGTAAAAATCAATCAGCATATAAACCATATGGCTTGTCAAAATGGTGCTCTGAAAGATTGAAACATGAGGGAGAGGTTAAGAGTGGAAAGCTGATTTTGAGGCCATGAGATCTTCAGAATCATGATGTCAGACAAGAATCTACAATAATTTTTCCTTTAGAAAAAATAAGATGGTGATACATTCATTTTTTTAGCAACATAATTTATAGTAAGGAAAATAATTTTATATTAATTTGATATAAAGAATGGATGTTCTTGTACGTGTATATATTGGGGCTTGTATCCCATATGAAAACGTGTATATGTGTAATGATTTTTTTTTAAAAAAATGAGAAATAGAATGTTTCTTAAGTCATGTATTAGTGTTTGACAAAGTTAATCTTTTTTTTGTTACAGAAATGGGTGTTATGCCTGAAATAGGGCAAGCAGTAGAAGAGATGGATTGGAGGTGGGTAATACAAGCAAAATGACTGTAACTTTTGATTTTGTGCAGAATATAAAAAAAAAAGGTACAGAATCTACTTTTGTCCTCAGGAAACTTTTAGAGAATCAACCCCTAATCATGGTTATTTTGCAGTGAAACCTGTTTACCTTAAAAACTTTATGTTTTAGATCCTATTTGTCGCCTTGTACACTTATTATGGAAGTTTGAAATTCATGAATAGAAATATTAATTTCACTTAAAATTCCTTTTTAAAAAACAATGGTTAGAAACTCATAATTTTTATTTTTGGCCGGATTTCACGGAGTGAAAAATCTGGGTTATAAAATGGTGAATGTCGGGGGGCGGGCGGCGGGGAAGAAATTTTCGTAACAGTTTTCTCAGCAACTACTAAACACAGCCACTTGATATTTGGTATACAGCATCAGGGTGGGGTCCCATAATGTGTGATACGATTTCAGGTATGTCGCTCACCTACTTCCTGTTTAACAAAATCCAGCCATTTTTGACTTTGACAGATTTTTACATTTGTTTCAATTTGAGATATTGTAAAATACCCCCAAAAGATGATTTAAGATTTATTTATGATACAGTATTAACCTGTCAATGTCTGTACAAATGTTGTATTCTTGTTTTCCTAGTTTGCCAACAGATGTTCAGGCAGAAGCTATCCCTATGATTCTTGGCGGTGGAGATGTTTTAATGGTTAGTCTTATTTATTGTAAAGCATTGACATTAAAGAAAACTTTACTCAGCAAAAATAAAAACTTGAAAAATGTCATGTGCTATGTGTATTATAGGTCAAAGGTTTTGTAATTGTTTCATCACCACGTCAGCATTATTACCTTCCATTTATATAAAAGAAGTAAACTTACACAAATTCAATAAGGATAGCACTGCCTTGTAGTCTTATTGCTTTGAAGTTGAACTACAACAAAATTGATGCTGAAGTTCTATTGATTTGCAAGTCTATGATGTACAATGTATGCATTTTATTCCAAAAAAAACTTTTGATACTAATCGTTTCTCCTTCTAAAAATACATGACACAGCATCATTTATGTGCCTGTATTGTTGATGGTTTTGTTTCTAATGATAGTTTAATTTCTGATGTAAAATCTTCTTTGGCTGAAAAGAAAGAGTTTTTTTTTTTATTTATAGGCAGCAGAAACAGGAAGTGGAAAAACTGGTGTAAGTTTGTATTAGAAAATTAAGACATTTGCTTATGATGATAAGAAAAAAGTAAGACAGGATTACACCTTAAAAAATAGGATGTAGGGTAGTTGTCTGTTCCCCTAAGGTTTCCAGATAATAATTTGTGAAAATGCATCTAACAATTTTAATGGATATTTTATACAACTGTCAAGTTCAATTTTCAGGATGATCAGAAAAATATTGTATAAAGTTTATATAGTGTATATATGTCGCCACTTTATAATTTTTGGCTGGATTTCAGGGAGTGAAAAATCCGGGTTATAAAATAATGAATGTTGGGCGGGCCGCGTGCGGTTGGGGAAGAAATTTTCGTAACAGTTTTCTCAGCAACTTCTAATCACAGCCACTTGATATTTGGTATACAGCATCAGGGTGGGGTCCCATAATGTGGGATACGATGCTTGCCTACTTCCTGTTAAACGAAATCCGGCCATTTTTGACTTTGAAAGATTTTTCAAAAGTTTGACAATGCTGATTTTTTCTGGTCCAAGAAGGATAAATCAATTTTCTCTCTGAATATATTTTTAACTATTGATAAATATTGTGACGGGTATCAGGTAATGTCCCATTACCGTAGATATCCTTTTCTTGTTGGTGAGTCCTGGGATCCATTTGATATCTACTTCCACTACTCTGTAAAACTTTAAAATTTAGATGAAAGCAGGACACTAATGAGCAGATAGGCTTTCATTTTATAGGTGGTGATAAAAAGTTCTGGCTCTGTTCCATATAAACACCAGGTCATGTTACACTTTCCTTAGGATCCAGCACTTTGACATTACATGTAGTTTTAAACCTGGAATGTGGTTAACCTAGATTATAATTGATTCCAAATACATAAGACTCATTGCTCCATAAAAAATATCCATACATAAATATTTGAATTTTATGTGTTGTGCTGATTCATATTATAGCATTTTGATTTAATGTTTTTATGTTTTGTTTCATAAATAAAAATAAAAATATTTACATCACATTCAAGTTATTCCTGTATAATTACTTCTTGTTATTCATGTAAAATGGAACAACATTCATTCATTTAGATAGATTTTGTTTTATTTTTCAGGCATTCTGTTTACCCATTATCCAGATTGTTTATGAAACTTTAAAAGATCAGCAAGAAGGGAAAGGTGGAAAGCTACTGACTAGATCACAAGGTAGAAATAGTCTATGACCCCGTTTACACTAGACGGAAAGATCGATCTTTTTTTAATCGATGCAAAAAAGATCGATCTTTTTGTCAGTGTAAACGACTTAGATCGATCTTCAATCGAACTAAAAAAGACTACCTCAAGAGGTAGTCTTAAAAAGATCGATCTTCTTTGAATCGATTCAATTATAGATCGATCTTTATTTTCACATGTGTAAAAGGGGTCTATGAAACAACTGAGAAAAGCTGATGATTTTCATCAGCCTTCTTATCTTAATATGTATCAGCTAAATCAGTAACCTCTCAGCATGATAGCCATAAAGCCAGAGAAAGTAAAACATTAGACTGGTTTTAATTATATTGTACACTTTCAACTGCAAAGTGATGTTTGAAATCATGTAAAATATTTTCATTTTTTTCCAGAAAATTCTGTAACATGATATGTGCACAATGGAGTTTGTGGTCAAGGAACTCAACTCAGTGTTGATAGAATAACTTATTTTAAGTGATCAGAGATAAGAAATATAGCATCCTTCTAGCTTGTTTCATAGACTGGATATCGGGGATTTTGTTCAGGTCTTTTTGAGTCTATAGAAGACACACACCTGAAAAAAAAAAGTACTTAAATGTTCCAAATAATGGTCTCTCATGTTAGAAAACCTGAAATTAAGTTAGTTTAATGAAAATAAAATCATATGTACATGATTTAGTTTTAAAGATACAAGCATTGAAAAAAATTATGAAATATTGGACTCCTCATACTTATTCAATGCAATAACATTGAAACAATTTTTTAACGGCTGCATTTTTTTTTTTCACATTGTAGGTGGTGGCGGTGGTAAATGGAAAATGAATGTGTATGACAGAGGCGATGCTATGGGTAATCTTTTTTAACATAAATAACATTTGACATAAAAAAAAACTTAGTATGGTTAATTAAGAATTATTGAACCCCATCAGTAGAGTATGCATGCTCCATTGCAGTAAACTTGTCCTTTTTTTTATGCTCTGACCATGTATGTGGATCGGCCATATAGTTTTACCCTTTTCCATCCGTTCATACGTCCGTAACACTTTGGTTAACGTCCATTACTTAGATACTAGATGTTGGAGGTCAATGATATTTCACCACTAAATGGGTCTTGGGTAGGGCTACACCACCCACTAGAAATTAGGTCACTGTGACCTATATTTTATGTACATGTATGAACAACTTTGTGTAAGTTCTTGGTTAAGGTCCATAACCCAGGTTATACATATTGGGGGGGTCAATGATATTTCAAGAATGGGAGTGCCATCCTGTGGCTCACAAGCACTTTTCAGCTCACCTGACCCGAAGGGTCATGTGAGCTATTGTCATCACTTGGCGTCCGTCCGTCGTCCGTAAACTTTTTAAAACGTTGACTCCTCTGACACTTTACGTCCAATTGGAACCAAACTTGATATAATTGTTTATTAGCATTAGGTGTATAGAACTGATGTGGGGATTTTTGATTGGTCGTAAAACATGGCCGCTGTGGCTAAAAATAGAACATAGGGGTAAATGGCAGTTTTTTGCTAATAACTCTAAAACGGCTACAGATATCAAAATTCTGGAGGGTATAAATGATCAGCGCCTCAAGATCTACCTACCCTGAAATTTTGAAGAAAATCCAACAACCCATGTAGGAGTTATTGCCCTTTTTGTGGATTTTTTGCAAATTTTGCACCTGTTTAGCTCAATATCTTAAAAACTATACAAGATATTTGAGAAATTTAAATTGCATGTTGTTAAGCACATCAAGATCTACAAATAATGTAATAGGGTCAATGTTGTAGGACCTTTCGTTTTAGGAGTTATTGCCCTTAGAACGTCAAAATTTAGCATTTTAACAGCATTTCCTCATTACATTGAAAACGTTAACTACTCTGACACTTTAAGTCCAATTGGAACCAAACTTGATGTAATTGTTTATTAGCATTAGGTGTATAGAACTGATGTGGTGATTTTTGAATGGTTGTAAAACATGGCCGCTGTGGCTAAAAATAGAACATAGGGGTAAATGGCAGTTTTTTGCAAATAACTCTTAAACGGTGACAGATTTTAAAATTTTGATAGGGAACAAAAGTGATCAGCACCTGAAGATCTACCTTCCCTGAAATTTTGAAGAAAATCCAACAACCCATGTAGGAGTTATTGCCCTTTTTGTGGATTTTTTGCAAATTTTGCACCTGTTTAGCTCAATATCTTAAAAACTATACAAGATATTTGAGAAATTTAAATTCCATGTTGTTAAGCACATCAAGATCTACAAAATATGTAATATGGTCAACGTTGTAGGACCTTTCCTTTGCCCTTAGAACGTCTAAATTGAGCATTTAATAAGCATTTCCTCATTACATTGAAAACATTAACTCCTCTGACACTTAAAGTCCAATTGGAACCAAACTTAGTATTGTTGTTTATTAGCATTAGGTGTATAGAACTGATGTGGGGATTTTTGATTGGTTGTAAAACATGGCTGCTGTGGCTAAAAATAGAACATTAGATTGAACTGCATTTTTTTGCTAATAACTCAAAAAGGGTGACAGATTTTTAGATTTTGATTGAGAAAAAAAGTGATCAGCACCTTAAGATCCACCATATTGTGAGATGACCCCCTTATTAATCTTATGACCCTTTCAACATCAAATAGATTTTGCCTAATAACCTTCACTTCAGGCACATATGTCAGGTGAGCGATTCAGGCTCCTGGGAGCCTCTTGTTCTAGTTATACCTTAAAATGTAGATGGGCTTATTGTTTTTATCAGTTTGTCCATTTGCCTGTCCAAAATCCTGGTTACCTTCATTTTGAGTAACTTTTCCTTGACAGCAGTTTGATATTATCATGAAACACATATGCATCAGAGTATTAAAAAACAAACAAAAAACCCATTAACGTATACCCTACCATCCACTTCATAGAGCATTAATTTAAGAGAACATAGGTCATCAGTTAGGGCTTCCTGTCAAGTTCTTGTTATATTTTACTCATTACCAGCATTTGTAACAAAAAAGATAGATGTAACAACAAAGAGAAAACTGATAGAAAAATTCAAGTTATCATTTTCTAAACTGATGGCATTGTTTTATATTTTAGCTATTGATCCAGAGGGAACTTTATGTCAAGCCAGAGATCCTCAAAGTTGGCATGGAACCAGATCAAACAAAGCTGTTACAGGGAAAGGTTTGTTTAAAGAGGGGGAATGTTCAGAATAGCCCTTAAATCTTACACAATTCTAAAATTCTTACAACTCTTGTGACTGTTTTCAACTTCTGTCAACAAACAATTTTTGATTTAAAAAAGAGCATCAGTGATGGCATTGGTTACTATTCGAAGGTTTACTTGTAAAGAGAAGGGAGTTTTCTTCATTTATTTTTGTTTTAGCTTTGGTTGTAAGCTCTTAAATAGGTGAAGTCCCATCTTTTCCATAAATTTGATATAAATCTAATATAAATAAAGCTGTCCTGTTTTACAAAAAAGTGAAAACCCAGGTTATAAAATAGCCAATGTAGGATTAGGGAGGAATGGGCACATACATTGTCTGGGAAACATGATGTAACAATTTTCTTGTACTTATTTTATTTATAGCAGGTAGGAACTGCTTATTCTTCCGGAGCACCTGAGTTCACTCTTGTCACAACTTGAGTTCGCATTGTTGATCTCTGTTTGGTTGATTTTGTGTTTTGTTTTTTCTTCTTGCTGTTTTTGTTCATTTTTACCAGTTTTGTAGTTGCCCTTTGGACCTTTGACACTTGAATGCCCCATTGGTGCCTCTTTGCTTCTTTCAATACTTATCACAACCTCTTGATATTTGGTATGCAGCATGAACAGGCCCTATTGTGGGATTGACATCTATCTTACCATTTTACAAAACCCAGTCATTTCTTACTTTTACCTATTTTGTGAATTGTTTTATTTCAGGTAAATATTACTATGAAGCAGAAGTGACAGATGAAGGTTTATGTAGAGTGGGCTGGTCGACAGATAAAGCTACGTTAGATTTAGGAACCGACAAGTTTGGATATGGTTTTGGTGGGACTGGAAAGAAATCATCTGGAAGACAGTTTGACAGTTATGGGGAGGTAATTTGCCAGATTTCACAGCGTGCAGGAAGGGAAAATACTTTCGTAACCGTTTTCTCAGCAACTACTTATCACAGCCTCTTGGTATTTGGTATGCAGCATCAGCATGAGCTCCAATAATGTGGGATTTGATTTCAGGTCTGTGGCTCGTATACTTCCTGTTAAACGAAATCCAGCCATTTCTGTCTTTGACCCATTTTTTTTGGGCATTTGCATAAGTACTTGTTCATTAAAGTTGATATGAAGGGGGTAGAGCCTGTATTTAAATATTAAACTAATTGAACAGTGAGGGGGAGGGATGCTGGAAATGAAAACACACACCTGTTGAGATATTATTAACAATATCCGTTTATTATTAACAGCTCTATATATGCATACATGAAATGTATTTAAATGTTTGAATATTTATATATTTGTTTTTTCATGCAGTGCATATTTCATACAGATAACAACCCTCAGCCTTGAGAATAATATAAAAATGCTGCTACACTCCAATGACTCCATTATATTTAATAACTAATCAAATAAGGAATATTAAAAACGAAAGAATATGGAATATGTGCCAAAAAGACACGAGCCACATATTGAAATGATTTTGATAAATGTACAAAAGCAAAATTTCACTGCGTGTGAAGCGTAGTTGTAACCCTATAACCTATGATTTCCAACAAATTCTTTCTTCTGAAAACATCTCCATTTTACCTCAGGTCTTTCCCATTCTTTTGAATTTTTTGGCCATGCTTTGTGGTTCAGCTGCAGGTATCATTTTGTTTTCCTTGTTTCTCTGATTATGTCCATCTAGAATCAGCTTGCGTTAACGGTGTTTAGGCCTTCCTTTGTCCCGTGTCTAAACAGACAGTGAAAGGTACAAAATGTTATGATTAATACCCCCAATTTAATAGTAGGGGGTTTTAATTGATAGGGATGTCTTACCTTCCAAGTGTCCCTCTGTCTGTTTGTGTGTCCATCTTTCTGTTACACCTTAGGGTACCTTTCTCTTATTTGCAACCCTCCTAAAGCCGTCAATAAATTTTTATTAAATTTTCATACAAACTTTGTGACATAATTTTGTGTGGAGACATTGTTTTTGTCCTGTATGTCACAAAGTTTGTCAGCGCAACTCCTCTGTAACTACTGAACCAAATTCAATGAAACTAATAGTATATAGGAAGGACACCATATGTAGTTGTGCATATTACCAGGAAGTATTGATCCTCAAATTTTTGTGGGAGTTACTGCCCTTTGAACTTAAAAATTAGCTGAAAATCCTCATTTATCATCTTGTCAGCACAACTCATCTGAAACTACTGAACCAAATTCAATGAAACTTGGCATATGGAAAGTAAATTTAGTTGTGTATATTACCAGAAAATTCTGATCCTCTTAATTTTTGGGGAGTTATGGGCCTTTTAACTTAAAACATTTTTTGGGAAACAGGGGGAGACAAATTTTATATGTTTTATATTAAACTAAATTGAAAACAGACATGAGCAAAGAACATTGATGGCTGCTTACCGTCTTGTGTATCTCCAAACCTGATTTTATGGAAAACTATGGTTGACCCCTCATTGTCCAAGTTGAGGATTAGAGCAATGATTTGACATTTTGTTTTCTTTTATCCATGATAGGCATGTGGTAATGATGATATAAATGGTTGGTTTTTTTTTAATCCATTTCAGGCCTATGGTATGAATGACATGATTGGTTGTTTTATTATATCCAGTTTAGGCCTATGGTATGAATGAAGTGATTGGTTGTTTTATCTTATTCATTTTAGGCCTATGATATGAATGACATGATTGGTTGTTTTATTATATCCATTTCAGGCCTATGGTATGAATGACATGATTGGTTGTTTTATTATATCCATTTTAGGCCTATGGTACGAATGACATGATTGGTTGTTTTATTATATCCATTTTAGGCCTATGGTACGAATGACATGATTGGTTGTTTTATTATATCCATTTTAGGCCTATGGTATGAATGATGTGATTGGTTGTTTTCTTGACCTTGAAAATGGTGAAATAAAGTGGTCAAAGAATGGTAAGATACTTACTGTGGTTTCCTTATTATTGGTGGGGTATAAGGTTTTGTGGGTTGCCTTGACAAAAGAAATTTGATACTGCATGAAAAGGAAATTAAACATTGATCTGTATGCTGAAGACTTAAGAACAGCAAAGTTTAGAATCCTTACACTGATCCTTTGTTCACCAAACCAGGAAAATTGGTACCCTTTAAAATAAATAAATCAACAATAGTTGAAAGAAGAAAAACAATTTGATTACGGGAATTAATTTATTATTTCATTGTAGTGTAGATTCAACCTAAAAAAAAAGTAATAACTATTGCTACAGAATAAAATTTAATAAACGTAATTTCTTTAACTTATAACCACTAGGAACTCTTTGTTTACTATTTTTCCTTTGACTCAGGTATCTGAATTTTAATGGATAAGTTTTCAGATATTTCAGATTTAAAAAATCAAATTTATATTTTTTTCAGGAGTTGACCTCGGCAAAGCATACACTATACCTCAGCACATGAAATCTGAAAGATTTTTTGCTGCAGTAGTTTTAAAGGTAGCTTTCAAATTCATTATAGTTATAACAAGTCAACTATTTATAGAGGTATTTTTACATCTAGTCTGTAGTTGATCTTTGCCAAAAACTCAAAGAAAACAAGAATCGCATCTTAATTACATACATGTTAAAAATGTTTATATACAATTTTGTTTTATATGATCTGTTTGAGATATATACATGTATGTGCTAGATAAAATAATAGCTCAGTATAATATTATAATTGTACAATACATGAAAACTCGTTGAATAGCATTACCACTTTGATAGTATAAAACAAACACACTAGCTCATTGATTTCACTAATGTTTTTATCTTTTTAGAATGCAGAAATGAGCTTTAACTTTGGAGACCATCCATTTAAGTATCCACCTGCTGTAAGTTCGATTAAACCAGATATATGTTTTCAGAAAATGCAATTTTCAGCTAATAATATAAAGTACCAAAATAATGAGGCACATTTTTCTTAGCTTGTTTGCTGATTCAACAACAATATGCCTGGAAAGTTTTATATATCAGAAGTAGGGGACCCTTGTGTGGTTTAAACTTTTCATTGGGTCAGACACATTTGTTACAGCATTTTGTTAGTCACCCCTAATTATTTAATCCAGACGAGGTAACCAATACTTTTTCAAGAGAATACATGTAAAGGATGGTCACTCTTGAATATTTCTATATCAAAGATTTTATGAATTATTGTGGAAATGATACACAATGGTCCACTTTATTAAATGACAAAAAGAAAAACATAGGTAAGTGTTCTTGTGTATGAGATATATGACATAAAAAATTTGGCGGGAAAACAGCATCCTCTAGATTTTACATTAGCTATAATATTGCAATGTTTTTGGATTTAAAACCTATGAAGTTGTATCAATTTTTTTTTGGAAATTTTATACACTTGCTTCTTTGGAATATAATCAGAAATTGTCTTAAAAAGGAGGGGTCAGTGTGCAACAAATTACTTCAGTATTTGAAGGATAAGTATGGAGGAGTTCCAATCTCTGACTGAAATTTTTAACAAAAAGAGTGACCATCCTTAAGAAGTTTTAGATATGACAGGTCAAGAGTTATTTGTAAAGGAGTCCTGCTCTATAGAAATAGATGAATAACTAGTAAGTAAAATAACTCTTGTGGACAAAATTATTTATTATCAAATTTGTTGACATATTTACCTAGTTGTAAAGGTATAAGGGAAATTTCTTTTATGTTGAAAATGATATAAAACCAATCTACATTAACAAAAGCTTTGAAGATTAAAAAGTTTGGCTAATATGGCTTCTTGCATGTTTTATATTTCAGAGAGGGACATACATTGCTTTATCAAATGCTCCACAGAAAGATGTTATTGAATCCAGAATTGTTGGTATGTAGTCATTTTGTGTCACCGTGTGAGACATATAAGGTACCAGGGTATTACTTTTTGGTAGTGCTGTAAACTTTTATGTTAGAATTTTGTGGAAAAGGAATAACTTGAAAAGTATGATACTTATGCATCTGATATTTAGACTAGTATAAAAACACTGGAGGTTGTGGAATATGCTAGTGGAACCATGACCATGTGACCATGATATTTAGACTAGTATAAAAACACTGGAGGTTGTGGAATATGCTAGTGGAACCATGACCATGTGACCATGATATTTAGACTAGTATAAAAACACTGGAGGTTGTGTAATATGCTAGTGGAACCATGACCATGTGACCATGATCCAATTTTTGCACTTCAATGACTTTGAGAACTTATGTCTTTTTTCCAGATAGTAAACTTCTTTGTAAAACTTTTGTGGAAAATGAATTAATCTAGGCATCTCTTATTTTGTATACAGACACTTTGTGTTATGTTCTATGCAACATGTACCATATGCAGGGTGACCTTGACACCATGATAATTGATACACTCGCAAAATAAATTCAAAGTATACAATTTTTTTTGTAATACATTTAATGGCAATTTCACTGAAGCTTGTTTATTCCACAAAAAAGAGTTTCATAATTGTTATTTTTTATTGATGGTTTGCATATGTTTTTTTAAAGTAACCAATATTAAAATAACACTTTGTCATATTTTCATGGTTGAATGTTACCCATGTTAACCATGAGAATTTGTGCCCCATGAATTATTATGAACGTCAGAAGTTCTAGTATGACAGTACAAGTGCTATTATTTTTGTCTGTTTGACAGGTTCAGGAGCAGTTAATTCTAAACCAGCATCCAATGCTCCTCAGGCCATCATTATAGAGGTAAGAAGAATGATGAAAAAACACATGCAGCAAACCTACAGAGATTGAAAACATATCTAGTGAAAAAAATTAAGCAAAAACAAAAAAAGGTTACATACTGCAAGCTTTCTGAGGGAAAAGTGCAACTTCATTAAAGATTTTAATTCCAGTTTGATGGAATTAAAAAAAGCATTTATTGAATAAGCTTAAAAATAAAAATATGTGTACCGGGTATATGAAATGTGCTTTCAATTTTTGCTTGCTTGAGATTGATTTGAAATAATTTGCATATCCCACTTATTTAGAAATGTTGTATAAAAATGCAAGACATATAAAAAAAAATGTAATGTGTATAAAAACTGAAATTCAGCATTTGAATTATGTACTTTGAAATATTTGATCAGTGTAATAGCAATGTTTCTGAAACCAACTTTTTGTGTCCAAATAATAATTTTCATATCTAAATAGAATTTGTTTATCTTTCAGCCTTCAAGAGAATTAGCTGAACAGGTAGCCTACTAAAATGTTTGCTTAAAGTATTCAAGGTGTAGAAAAATTAGTTAAAATTGTTGCCTTTTGCATGTCAATAAAAAAATGAATAATGGAAGAACTAATGCAATAAATATCAAACAAATTGAAACAAAATCAAGCCACAATAAAAAATATTATAATTTTTATTGTCTGATTTATTTTTTTCTTCGGGTGATGTTAAAAATATGCATCTTAAAATGATAATTGAAGAAGTCATTTTTTTTATTTGATGATCTCTTTATGAAATTCTTTTGAATAAAATTTTTCAGCTTTACTTTTAATTTTCAGACATTTACACAGATACAGAAGTTTAAGGTTCATTTATCCAATCCTTCCATTAGGTAAGAACGGTAAATTACTGTTTTCATGGGGTTATAAACAGTTATAACTCTGCCAAACAGAATAGCCAAATATTTAAGGAGTTCTTCTCAAAACGACCATTTCAATTTTATACCCCCTCTCGTAAGAGAGGGGGCTATATTGCAATCACCTTGTCCGTCTGTCCGTCCGGTTCAATTTCTCTGCTTCTACTGGATGGATTGGTTTCAAATTTGGTACACAGCTTCAGCATGATGAGTTATACTATGCCTATCCTTTCCAGGTCAGTCCATCATCTACTTCCTGTTTTCAAAGCCGACTTAAACTTTTTTAGGGGAAAACAAATTTGAAAAGTGAAATTTTTAGTAACAGATTTCTCGGCTTCTACTGGGTCGATTGGTTTCAAATTTGGTACACAGCTTCAGTATGATTAGTTATACTGTGCCTCCCCTTTCCAGGTCAGTTCATCATCTACTTTCTGTTTTCCGAGCTGACTTAGACTTTTTATGGGTCAAAAATAGACAATTTTTCGTAACAGATTTTTCGGCTTCTAGAAAAGGGATTGATTTCAAATTTGGAATACAGCTTTAGCATGATGAGTTGTACCATGCCTCCTCTTTCCAGGTCAGTCTGTCATCTACTTCCTGTTTTCTGAATGGCCGAGTTGGGGTATGCTTAGCACGACTTAGTGTACAAGTGTACAAAACATATCCATCATAAACAAGTGAAAATTTAAGATTTAAATAAAAATATGAAATTGCTTTAGAATCTTTGAGTGTGACTTTAATAGTAGTGAGAAGAAATCATTGAATTAAATCATTGAAAAGATGACCATTGAAATTGTGGTAAGGTGTACATGTAAAAAGTACAAAGAAAAAAACCTGCATTTGTTTATTAAGAACATAATCCATTGTTGTTTCGTTAAAAACTGTCCATGGGAAACTATGGTATGACAGACTCAATATGTCTTAAGTGATTTTCAGACCTTTCAGACATCTACTTCTTTTCGTAGTCGGGGGGTTTTCATATACCATGAACACATTTCTACATTCCATTTTCAGAGAATTGCTGATTATAGGTGGTGTCAATGTAAAGGAGCAGGTAGATGTCCTACAAAAAGGGGTAAGTCTTTTATGCAAAAGCAATGATTTAATATCCTGTTGGTCTTCTAGGGATAATACATTCTATTATTAGAGATAATCAATATAAAAAATATACTTTGGTTTTGTAACTTATATGAGCTCAGGACTGGTTGTATGCGCTTAACATAAATCTTGAGCTGTTTGCTTCCCTCTCTTCCCAGTTTCTCGATTCTTATGCCGAGAAGTATGTCCAAAATGTATTGATATTGAATAATTAGACAAACTTTTTTTTTCAATATTCAATCAATATTAATCTTTTTGTTCATATTCAATAAGGGCTGTTCCAGCAAAATATACATGGGACGGGGGGAAGGCACTTCTTTGAAAGGGGAGCCACCCATAGAATTTATTTTTCAAATTCACAATATTTTCATTGAGTTTACACAAACTTTTAAAGCCCACCCATAGCGGCAATTTAAATTTGCCTTCCCCCTGTCCCATGTATGTTTTGCTGGAACAGCCCTAAACAGACAAACTTTTTGGTACTGTGTATTTTAAAAGTGACAAATAACATATTACATGTGGAAAAATAGAAAAAAGGATAAGTGGAATAAGTGTATGTGACACAACCTATACAACAATTTGAAAAATCTGCAATGGAAAGCAGTCAGCAACCTTCAATGTGCCCAGTGGTCACTGACAGCTGTTTTGCAATTTGCATCAGATCAAAATCATGTTACATTGCAATATTGTACATTTCACATCATCCATTAAACATCATCAAAGTTTAGATTTGCTCAGCCTTGCTCTTTGATGTTATGTCATAGTAATGTTAACTAATGACCAATTCACTGACAACAATTTATTTCTACAATTTGACTGACATTAACCTTTAGCCTTAGTGCAATCTTTTAAATGACCTTCAATGACTTCCTTTTTCTATTACCGGTATATAACACCATCCATTCCAATTGACTGATATGGAGCCAATGAATTATTGCACCGTGCTTGTTTGATCTGGAGAAAATGAGCCTGACTTTATAGAGAATCAAACTTAATCCTACTTAATCTTTCTGGACCATTAAATCGCAGAAGTAATCTTTGTTGAGAATGTTTGAACGATAAATGTTTTACAAAACAGTTTGAAAGCCGTTTTGTTTAATTTTTTTTCCCCACATTTTTGTCCCCCGCCGCAACGCGTCGAAGGGACTTAGTAATGGTCTTCATCCGTCCGTCCGTCTGTCCGTCCGTCCGTCCGTCCGTCACGTTTTTTGTGGGCACAACTCCTCAGAAACTACTGAAAGGATGTTGCTGAAACTTTACACACTGATAGGGTACAATTAGTAGATGATCATCCTATATTTGAAATTTTCAAAATGGCAGCCGTTTCCATGGAAACAGGGAAGAAAGGTCAAAATATAGGACATCCAATATCTCGGTTACCTAGGTGCACAGGGTTCTGAAATTTTGTAGGCTGATAGAGCAAAAGGTACTCTATAATAATACGAAAAAAATTTTGAAACAATATTTACAGTTTTCGAGTTATTTACAAATTTGTGATTTTCCGGTCCAAAAAATGTGACTTTGTCATATCAAACATTTTTGTGGGTGCAACTCCTCGGATACTACTGTACGGATGTTGCTGAAACTTTACACACTGATAGGGTAATGTTGATAGGTGATCATCCCATATTTTGACAACCTATTTCTATTGATTCTCAGAGAATATATTGCTTGCATTGACATACCACACAACTTTTATGTGGCGGCGGGGGACACATGGCTACGCGTAGCAATCTTGTTTAACTAATGACACTTAACAGTTTTGAAACATAACATGGACAAAGTTTTAAGTTTTTTTTTTCATGCAGCTGATTTAGTAAGTGGCTTTCAGAACATTTTCATCAAAAATCAATAATGGTGGATTAAAAAGTCTTAAAAAATCAAAAAATCTTATACATATAATCCAAAATAGTATTAGAATCAATAAGAAAGATTGTATTGATAAGTTTTATATGTAAAATTGGAATAGTCTTGTCAAAAGAAAATATTACAATCTAATGAACCTCTACATATTATCAAACTGATATTTAAAACAGATTGCCATAAAAAGTTCAATGGATAAAAAGATAAAAAAAAGAAAATAATGAGATAAGTGTACGCAACAAAGCTCACATAAAAAGCCGTAATATAGAAAAAACCACCAGCAGCCTTGTCGAAGGCCAGTAGGCACTGCTCGCCATTCTGCAATTGGCTTTAAATCAAATGCATATAATTCAAATCTAAAATTAAAAAAGTTCACATTAACCATTTTAATTCTTTTCTAACCCACCTAGATTTCGTAATGTACTTGCTATAGTTTTTAAATTCAACATTTTTGATGTTCCTTACATAGTTGAAATCAGCAGGAAATTGTCATGGTTTCCACTGCTGTTCCGTGGTTGTCATATTTGAATAAATTTTGAAACTCTTCTACATTTTAGTACGCATCAATCAACTGTGTAGCCCAAAGGGGATGAAAAACCTTTATCATTATGTCTCACTTTGTTGGGGAGACATTTATTTTCATAGACTGTCTGTCAGTATTAAAGATCTGCTCAAATTTTCTCAAACTTATTATTTTCATACATCTTGATATGTAGCAAATACACCAAATGAAATTTTGATACTCAAACTTTTGTAGGAATTATTGACCTTTGAACTTGGAATTTTGGGGGAAACAGAGGGAGACATTGCTTTTGCCGAGAAAAACAAACATTTTAGAATTTGGTTTATTTTGTTGTAGGTTGATATAGTTGTTGGTACACCTGGAAGGTTAGAAGATCTGATATCTACAGGAAAGCTAGCTCTACATCAAGTCAGATTCTTTGTTCTAGATGAAGCTGTAAGTAAAAACTAGCTCTACATCAAGTCAGATTCTTTGTTCTAGATGAAGCTGTAAGTAAAAACTAGCTCTACATCAAGTCAGATTCTTTGTTTTAGATGAAGCAGTAAGTTTTAACCTGTGCCACCAATGATGAAAGTTGTACACAACACAAAGACACCATGATAGTCCTCCATCTTTTTGCAGGAGACTCCCACTTTTTTATATTTTTTGAATTTTGGACAAATCTCCCCCACCCCCCAAATCTTTTGGACAAAGGGGGGATATTTTTCACATAAGAAGATTCACACAAAGCATATTAAATTAATAAAATAAAATAAATGCATATTGTTAAGCACATCAAGATCTACAAATGATGCAATTAGGTCAAAGATGTAGGACCTGTCCATTTAGGAGTTATTCCCCTTAGATGGTAGAAATTGAACATTTTTCAGTGTTTCATTGTTAACTCCTCTGACATCAAAAGTTCAATTGCAATCAAACTAGATATAGTTGCTTATTATCATTTGTGGTAGAAAACTATTCTTCTAAGGTTCTTTAGGTTGAAATGAATTTTCCATGGAGAAAGGTATGGTATCATCTTGAAACTTTATTATGTCTCCCCTTCCCAGAAGGGGGAGACATATTGTTTTTGTGTCAGTTCTTCTTCTTCTTCTTCTTCTTCTTCTTCTTCTTCTCATACAAAGCGTGTCCGGGCCATAACTTTTTTATCCTTTGAGATACGGCTTTGATATTTGGCATGTGGATGTATCACTATAAGACGATGTGTTGCGTACCAGAATGACCTTCGTATGACCTTGACCTTTGACCTCAAGGTCAAATTAATGCTAATTTTACATCCAAAGTGTTCCATGCCATAACTTTTTTGTTCTTTGACAAATGACTTTGATATTTAATATGTGGATGTATCACCATGAGACGATGTGTCGTAACCAGAATGACCTTCATATGACCTTGACCTTTGACCTAAAGGTTAAATAAATGCTAATTTTACATGGAAAGTGTGTTTGTGCCATAACTTTTTTGTTATTTGACATAGGGCTATAATATTTGACATGTGAATGTATCACCATGAGAAGATGTGCTCCATACCAGAATGACCTTCATATGACCTTGACCTTTTACCTCATGGTCAATTTTAAAATTGCTAATTTTACATCCAAAGTGTTTCATGCCATAACTTTTTTGTTCTTTGACATAGGGCTTTTATATTTGGCATGTGGATGTATTACCATAAGACGATGTGTTGCGTACCAGAATGACCTTTGTATGACCTTGACCTTTGACCTAAAGGTTAAAATAATGCTAATTTTACATGGAAAGTGTGTTTGTGCCATAACTTTTTTGTCCCCCGCCGCAACGCGTCGGAGGGACTAAGTAATGGTCTCCGTCCGTCCGTCACGTTTTTTGTGGGTGCAACTCCTCGGAAATTACTGTAAGGATGTTGCTGAAACTTTACACACTGATAGGGTACAATTAGTAGATGATCATCCCATATTTGAAATTTTCAAAATGGCCGCCGTTTCCATGGAAACGGAAGAAAGGTCAAAATATAGGACATTCAATATCTCGGTTACCTAGGTGCACAGGGTTCTGAAATTTTGTAGGCTGATAGAGCAAAAGGTACTCTATAATAATACGAAAAAAAATTTTGAAGCGATATTTACGGTTTTCGAGTTATTTACGAATTTGTGATTTTTCAGTCCGAATAATGGGACTTTGTCAAACATTTTTGTGGGTGGAACTCCTGGGACACTATTGAACTGATGTTGCTGAAACTTTACACACTGATAGGGTACTGTTAGTAGATGATCATCCTATATTTAAAATTTTCAAAATGGCCACCGTTTCCATAGAAACAGGGAAGAAAGGTCAAAATATAGGACATCCAATATCTCGGTTACCTAGGTGCACAGGGTTCTGAAATTTTGTAGGCTGATAGAGCAAAAGGTACTCTATAATAATACGAAAAAAAATTTAAAACAATATTTACAGTTTTCGAGTTATTTACAAATTTGTGATTTTCTGGTCCAAAAAATGGGACTTTGTCATATCAAACATTTTTGTGGGTGCAACTCCTCGGATACTACTGAACGGATGTTGCTGAAACTTTACACACTGATAGGGTACTGTTAATAAGTGATCATCCCATATTTTGACAACCTATTTCTATTGTTTCTCAGAGAATATATTGCTTGAATTGACATACCACACAACTTCTATGCGGCGGCGGGGGACACATGGCTACGCGTAGCAATCTTGTTGTTATTTGACATAGGGCTATAATATTTGACATGTGAATGTATCACCATGAGACGATGTGTTGCATACCATAATGACCTTCATATGACCTTGACCTTTTACTTCATGGTCAAATAATTGCTAATTTTACATCCAAAGTGTTTCGGGCCATAACTTTTTTTGTTCTTTGACATAGGGCTTTTATATTTGGCATGTGGATGTATTACCATAAGACGATGTGTTGCAAACCAGAATCACCTTTGAATGAACTTGACTTTTGACCTAAGGTTAAATTAATGCTAATTTTTCATGGAAAGTGTGGTTGTGCCATAGGGCTATAATATTTGACATGTGAATGTATCACCATGAGACGATGTGTTCCATATCAGAATGACCTTCATATGACCTTGACCTTTTACCTCAAGGTCAAATTATTGCTAATTTTACATCCAAAGTGTTTCGGGCCATAACTTTTTTGGTTCTTTGGCAAAGGGCTTTGATATTTGGCATGTGGATGTATCACCATGAGACAATGTGTCGCGTACCAGAATGAACTTCATATGACCTTGACCTCAAGATCAAATTAATGCTCATTTTACATCCAAAGTGTTCCATGCCATAACTTTTTTTTTCTTTGACATAGGGCTTTTTTATTTTATGTGGATGTATCACCATAGGACAATGTGGTGTGAACCTGAATGACCTTCATATGACCTTGACCTAAAGGTTGAATTAATGCTAATTTTACATGGAAAGTGTGTCTGTGTCATAACTTTTTTGTTCTTTGACATAGGTCTATAATATTTGACATGTGCATGTATCACCATGAGATGATGGGTTGCCTACCAGAATGACCTTCATATGACCTTGACCTTTGACTTCAAGATACAATAAATGCTATTTTTACACGTTAAAACTGTCTGGGCCATATTTATATTTTAATCCTTTGAACTAAAAGCTTTGATTTTTGGCATGATAATGTGTCATCATGGGAACAATGTGTCACTAACGTTAATGACCTTGACCTGTGACTACAATGTCAAATAAATGCTAATTTGGCATGCAAAGCTTTCCAGGCCATAACTTTTTTATCCTTTGACCTCGGGCTTTAGAATGTAGATGTATAATTATTAAACAATTTGTTGTACAATGTATGTCATTGTGACTTTGACCTTTTGACCTCAAGGTTGAATTTTAAGGAAGGGGAGACATCAGTTTTAGTGCACTTAAACAGTTTTTATACGACCGCAAAAAATTTGCGGACGTATTATGGTATGATGCTGTCGTCCTCGTTGTCGTCGTCGTCGTCGTCGTTGTCGGTGTCTGTTAACTTTTTAGTGTTTCCACAATAACTTTTGTTCCAGTTATCCGATTGCTATGAAACTTTACAATGATGTTCCTTACCATAAAAGGATGAATGGGATTGATTTTGGGGGTCCCCCCTTTTTCGTTTAGAAATTAGGGGCCAAAAAGGGCCAAAAATACTACTTTTTTGTTTGTTTCCACAATAACTTTAGTTCTAGTTATCCAATTGCTATGAAATTTTTCCTAGTTTTATGGAGAATGTTTCAGTCTTATCTTATTAGTGGAGATCTATAGCTGCAAAACAAGCTAAAAGATCCCTTCATTGAGTTGAGATGTTAACATCTTAACTCATATCAGATCTTAACTCATATCAGCTTGAAAATGCTCATCTACAGAAGAATATTATCTTGTTTTCAATTTCACAGGATGGTCTATTATCAGCTGGCTATGGTGAACTTATCAACAGACTGCATGCTCAGATCCCTAAAGTGACTAATGATGGCAAGAGATTACAGATGGTGGTCTGTTCAGCAACACTACACTCATTTGATGTCAAGAAAATGGCTGTAAGATTAAATGATTGAAATAGATTATTTCATGGCATTTTCATTATTGGCACTAGTACATGTATCAGCTAATAGTTTGATGACTTATAATGATTTAAAATATCTGTTCAGGTTCATGCCTTGAGATATATTTGAATATATATTTGTAGTCAAATATTATGTGTACTTTCAATTCAATTTTTAATGATGTCATGGACTCTTGATTATAACTTCACATTTTTTTAAGCCACAATATGTACTTCGGATCCTATTTTTTCAATATCTGTACCCGGATGATGATGCCCTAGGCACCAAAACTAGTCAGTCAAAAACAGAAATAAAGAAAGATTTGCAAATCAAGTTGATGTTGTTGTCCTTTCTCTTTTTCATTTTAATGTTGATAGAGACAGCCCAGCATTCCAAGAAGTATCCTCATCTGGATTTCTGAAGAACCCAAAGTAATCAGACGTGGTTCACTTTTCTGTTTGATTTGTATATATTAGTTTTCACTTTTGACACCTATTAAACAGATTTCAGAAACCGAAACTTTTTGTTTTGCTTGACAGGAAAGACTTATGTATTTCCCAACATGGATTGATCTTAAAGGAGCTGATGCAGTACCTGAGACAGTCCACCATGTGGTAAGTCTGTCTGTCTGTCTGTCTATTTGTCTGTCTGTGTGTCTGTCAGTAGTTCTTTATATAAGGAACTAATGCTGTGCCTGAGACAGTCCACCATGTGGTAAGTCGGTCTGTCTGTTTTGGTGATTTGTTCAATACTAGGGTTGCACAATATATCCGTTCCGGATTTGACTCGTCATTTAGACGAGGTCATCAGGGGTCACGGGGAGGAAAAACGACGTCATTCAACAAGGGACAAAGGGAACGGCATTTTCTATCAACGATTCTTCTGTAATTATTCAACATATAGGGTAAAAATCATTTGCAACTGACAAATAAACCAACCATCAACATTTCCAACCAATAAAAAATCAATCTTGAACAGAAATAAAGAAATTACTTTCTTCGTCCATCAGCATGTTGGAACCAGTTTTTTTACCAGTTCCTCCTCTTTTGGCTAAATTAGTGATCAATCCCGCAAATGCGCAACGCGTGTATTGCAAAAGTATTTGGATATCAGTATAGCTTACTGAACATAAAAGACAAATATAAGTCAGTACTTTACTAGAAACAGCCTGCTGTATAGTAAGTATGTCTGTTTCTTTGCTGTTTTGTTGTTTGTCTGGCCAAAACAAGGGCCCCACATCAAGAATGTGGAAGCCTTATACTTTATACTTTGTCTGTTCTTCTATCAGGGTGTTCGTCTACAATTTTTTGTTAACACTAAAATGTTAAAACTTTAAGGTAGTGATTTAGTACCATATGAAAATATTGTATTAAAATTTCATGTAAATCTGTCAAATATTTTGAAAAAAAAAGTTGTTTTTTTGGCAACTGGGGATCCTTCCTGATTTTTCTAGTTTTCAAAAATAGCTTGCACATTGGTATTCAATAGGTTTGTCAATTTTCTGCCCATGGTCAGTGGTAAACTTAAGATACTCTGCCATTAAAAGTGACTGTCTTATGCAACCAATGTGTGTTAGGAAGATTTTAAATCCCCAATAATTTAACCTTATACATGGATAGACCTGATAAGAGGAGAGGTTTTACAAGAAACTGCTCTTTTAGTAGAATATAATAGGGCCTGCTGCTACAAGAATGGACACAGAAGCCCTTTGTTTTCAGTTTGTCCGTCTGTGTGTATACAATTTTATGTAAACTATTTTGGGTACAGATCTGAAATTATATACAGTTATAAAGTACCAATTGAGGATTGTCCTAATATGGAGTAGGCATTGCCTAAATGCGAGCATAGCTAAAAGGGACTACGTTTTTTTGTTTTTTTGTTCTAAATGTCGACATTCAGGGATATCGCTATCATTTAATTTCCAATATTTCCATTTGCTTATTTTGGGGCGACATGGTATGGGGCGATTAAGCTTCGAGACACGTTAGTTTCGTACGTGCATATAACCAAGACGAAACGAGCAGCTTATGTGTATTTATTATTTTAAGAATATTATTTTCTTGTAAAAAACGCAATTTATTATTTTTTTAAGCATTATTTCTTTTCTTATAAATTCATTCATATAACATTCACTCCGGACCTGTAAAAATAATAACCCTTTCCATAAAAAATCTTAATCAGCATTAGCAAATTTCTCGCGGAAACAAATACCGTAGAGCTCTCCGCTCGAGCGGGTACTTTGTGCCCGCTTGCGAGCTATGCTCGCTATTAAAACTTTGTACGACTTTACCCCCCACAGAGCTATTCAATTTCAGTACTTTAACGGGTGTTACAGGCCTCTTTTATTTTTAGAACTTACACGGCCTGTTTATCTACAGGTCAACTTGGTTCATGCGTACTTTACGAAGTCATAGTTGTTAAATTTTGATGAAAGGTAGATTTATTCATCATATTAAAGTTTTTAATTTGTAAGACATTTTGCTTATGCATTTTGAGTTAAAATCGTCTCGAAAAAATCCCTGTCCTGAGCGAGGTTTGAACCATCATTCCTTGTCGTACAAGACTTCAATCTTACCCCACGACTACTGAGGACTACATAAAATTGGTCCTTTAAATATATATGAACACCAACTATTACGACAATCAATTCATATACAGTCAAGCCTGTTTTTAAGAGGCCACCCTTGGGATGAGAAAAAAATGACCACTTAAGACAGGTGGCTACTTAATCCAGGTTTGTTTTTGCTGATTTATTAAAGAAAGGGAAAAAAATATGTGGCTGTCTAATGCAGGTGATTGCTTAATAGAGGTGGCCGCTAAGGCAAGTTTGACTGTATTGAATAAATTTGAGCATTAAAAGGCACTTTCTGGATCATTTGTTAATTTTGCGAACTTGTGAACAATAAAGTTTGTACAAAAATATCATCCAAAAACGGTCAGCCAGTAAAAAATAGACTTAAATAAGTTCTGGGTGAGTTTAGAACTGATTCTTAGACTCCACTTCATGCTATACTTCTGTCTTCAATTATTCCACCCCATAACGGAGGCTTTCCTTTACTAAAAACAATTTTAAAGCTTCTGCTTGTGTTGAAAATAAAATATAGAGCTTGATGCCATATCAACTTCTCTGTGAATTACCAAAAAATAAGAACTATTTGTATATCTATTAAAGATATTAAAATTTGATTTTTTAAACTTATGTCCATGAAGAGATAAAAAAAAAAAGATAAATACTTATCAAAAATTGAATATCGTTAGTTGTGCGTTTTGAATAAATAAGTGGATTGAGCAAGGTTTGATTGGGACGAAATTTTACTCTACAATTTGTTGAAAATAAAACTATGGCGGGCTAAAAGATAACAATTTAGTTTTTTTCTAAAACCAAAAAAAAACCAACCAATTGATATGATGATGATGTAAAACAAGGACAACCTTACGCTTGCAAATTTTGGTTTTAATTATGTTGAATGTGAAACGTTTCACAAAAAAACCCTGAACCAATCCGTTCAATTACGACAAACAACTTACCAGTATTAACAGTTTTATTTTTTATGTCCAACATATATTCCCTTAACGGCAAGAGTTTACATTTAAGAAAAAAATCCATCGATATATTATAAAGTTTGTTAAAATTTGGAAAAGCTAGAAAACCAGCTGTATGTTTTCAATAACTTTAAATGAAGACGAAATTCTTTTTTTTTCATTCAGAAACTAAGTCATATTTCATTTTGTTCGCGTTGTTGATTTCTGTTCGCTTTGTATTCTCGTGCTGTTCTTGTTTGTGTTTGCTGGTTTTGTAGTTGCCCTTTTTGACTTTTGACACTAGAATACCCCATTGGTGCCTTTTTGCTTCTTTTATATCTTTTTTTCAAATAGATTTCATTTAAAAATGTTTTGAAAAAAATCTTACTCTAAATATGTTTCTTTAAAGCATTTGGTAATCTTAGTGTGTTTCTAGGTTAAAAAAACATGACGTTCAAACAATGATTCTGAACGAGGTTTGAACCACCATGCTATGTCATTCTAAACTTCCATCTTCCCACTAGACCACAATGGCTGAGCAATGAGTTTGGTGGTTTAAATGTATATAAACACAAATTTTACGGCAATCAATTCATACAATAAATAAATTATTACAAAATTTTAATATATATTTTTTCGACATCGTACAAGTCAGATACAAAACATTTGTAACAGAAAAACAAACCGGTAAACCCATTACCGAACAGTTTTTCCGCCTAAGAATCGGGCAAAATCCTCGGTGCAAGCGTCTCGGACTTTGACCTGATATTTCGAGCGGAAAAACTGTACTATAATGGGTGTTACCGGCTTGTTTTTCTGTTACTTATGTATTGTATCTAATACTTGTTTAAATCTTTTGAAAACTTAAAAAAATAACGTGTTTTTTTTGCTGCATGGCTCATTTCTGACTTTGTCGGTATTTCATGTTAATTACTGTTTCATAAACATATCTTGATTTTCTTCATTAGTAGAAAAAATATCCACACAAAATTTAATGCTATACTGACATTTTCTACAAGTGTAAATTGCTTCAAGTTTATTACAATGTACCCGCTCCATTTAAATTCTTTAGAAACAGAAACTGATAAACACAGCTACACACATTATACAAGCTAACAGTATGTACATTATAAGCTTGTATAGTGTGTGTAGCTGTGTTTATCAGTTTCTGTACACATGTACAAACACAAAAAATAGATTACCTGATGACAAAATGATCAATGATTGTAAATCTTTGAACTCCATATCGATCAAACTAATCCTTTTTCATTTTTTTTTAGTAAACTACACTTAATGTACCTCACTTATGACACTTGGTTTTAGACAACTATTATAACTGGTATTGCACGCACCAAAATAGTTGAAGGTTTAATGTTTTTGCCTGATGGATGGTATGTGTCTGTCATCCGTTGCTTGTTGGTTCAACTCCTCTGATACTGCTCAACCAATTTCAAACAATAGTTTGTAGTTAGTACATTATATGTAGTTATGCATATTTTCAGTGGATTTTCATCCAAAAACTTTTGTAGGAGTTATGTCCCTTTGAACTTAAAATTAATTTGTTCTATAACAAAGTATGTTAAATGCTACTCCTTTGAAACTGCACTTTTATCTTAATTATATTTGTTCTCTATTAGAAAGTTTGTCGGTGCAACTACTGTGAAACTAAATTTCCCTGGTACTTGGTTTATAGTAAATACACAATATAATTGTATGCATCATTTTGACAAATTTGTTTGAAAATATTAGAGGAAGTTTGAATTTAGAAATATTTTGACTGCTTTTCAGAATTCTTTCCAATCCTGTAATATATAGGATAATATAAGATGCACATATTTTACTACCATGGGACCCTGACAACAAAGTATCTACCTCAAATAGATGGGTGTTTGGGGTATATAAGCATTCTTACCAAGGTTCTTTCATTTTGAATCAAATGATCCTGATGAGAGATTTCTTGTTGAAACTTGGTACTTTGTCTTAAAAAAAGCCACAAACATCAACATGCAGTTAAAATATTTTAAAAAACAATTAGAAAATACCAATGAAGCACTTTCACACAAAACATAGCTGAAAACCTACATGCCACATTTGAGTAGAAGATCTATTATTCCACCAGTATTATAATTTTAGAACATCTCCGATTGGGAGATGAAAAAAATATGGTTTCCAAAATATTAGGCTGTATGTGTCATTTTAAATAGGATTTTGTACCTGTCACATTCCTACTTCCTGTTTAGGGTGTTGCGGCATCTTATGTCCAACAGACCCATTCTACTATTTTTCTTTGATTTAAACTTTCTTTTCCATATCTTTTGAACACTTATCCCTTGTTGTGTATAATCTAGAATTTCCTCTCACGGTCGTCCTTAGTAGGTGGACAGCTATAAGTACACCAACATCCTGACCTTAGGAAAGAAGAAATAATATACATCTATATATATCTTTATATGTGAGACAAGGAATTAGTTTTAATTTGTGTCGCTTTGCATCAATGTTGTTTCCAAGATATATCTGTCATCGGTATACATGAATTGTATCGTTACTGACAATGCTAATCCCACAAGTATTTGTTTATAAGGAAATTGGTATTTTCTTCCATTATGTAGTTAAGACCTGAGAAAGGTTGAATAATGTTCCTGGAAATTTGGATGGGTTAATAAACTTGATGATGGATTGAGAATTTATTTTTGTCCAGCTTAAAGAGATCTTTTTTTTTCAAAATTAAATGAACTTGATACTCCTTTTCCAAGTCCAGCAGAGTTTAGGAAGGGATATAGCTTTTAGTTCATTTGCTCTTACTTGGTGTGTATTTTGTCAATGATTTTGAAACTTAAAATTTGGTCAGTGGGAACATCTTTGATAGAACCCAACATCAGTGCCAAAAAAGTAGGTTACATTGACCTACATTTTCTGCAAGAATATCAGGTTAAAGTCTCAATATTTCAGCAACTTCAAGTGGTATAGGAATATTATTTGTTAAGAGTGTAAATCAACAAATATATACCAAAATTATGCCACTTTGACCTAAATTTTTAATAAACAGGCAGGGGATTAGCTGTCTTGTGTGACCTTTCTCTTTCTTTTTTTAAACATCTTTAATGGATGGGTCTGATGATATCATTTTTGTGTAACATATATAGAAGATGATTTGTTGCAATTTCTTTTTCATCACCATGATCACCACAGCTAGAAATAGCTCAATCAAAATGCTTCACTCTATTCATGCTTGCTTCTATCCTTTATGCTTTTGTAAGTGCTTTCATGGTTTCAGATCTTAACAGATTTTCTTGGAAATTTATGCATATTTTTTTATTGTTTTTATCTTTAACAGTTAAATACCTTGAATTAAGCATCAGTCAACAATTTTATTTGAGAGTTATGCCCCTTAGACCATAAAATTTAAGTGTTAATAGGGCAGTGTATCTTGAAATACTGTTCAATTAATGTAGAATCAAAACAATGGGGATTAGTAGGTAAAAAAATAAGTACCACAAAAAGGCTTTTGAAAAGCTATTGTCAACTGCTAGAAAAATTTGATTCTTTCAGTTATAATGAGCCGAATACATTAAAGGATGTTTTTTTTTATCCCCATCTATAAAAGTACGGGGCATATAATGTTAGGGTCTGTTGGTCCTTTCGTCCATCTGTTTTGTCTGTCCCTTCCAAATATTAAATGCTGCATTGTGTTGTTTGGACATATTCTTGTGATACAATGAATTATAGAATTATAGAATTTTAGTTAGATTTTAAAAACTTCTCAAGACATAATTAAACCTTTCATTACTGAAGAAATGTTTTCCACTTCTTATGGCATGATCTGGTTGCATTTTATAATCCATTAAGCACTCTTTAAACTCATGTAACGACTTATGGTTTTTAAGGCCGAAAATCTCACTATGTTGAATAGAAATTAATGAGATGTTGAAGTTGCATTAAATCTGAAGTAGTCGGCAAGATTCCTACCAATTTCTTATGTCTTATTTTTTAAAATCAAGCACATGGACCTATGATTTTTTTTTTTTTTGGTCATTTAATAAAGTGTTAGTACATGTCTAAATCTAATCTAAATATCATTTGATAAAAATTCACAAATTTTTTTGTACAAAGTTCAGGAGTTAGCGTTCTTACAAGATACATGTTTTTAGAACTAAAATGACATTTATTTGCTATCTTATTATATCTTGATGAACTAATATATATTATTATGTTTTGCTCTTATAGAGTTTGTAACAATAAAATTAAATTTTGTATGCATCAACACTGAAAAAAGAAAATAACTGATTTCTTAAGAATTTTCAGTGTTAAAAAAATTAAAGATTTAATAAAATAATTTTAGATTTGAAAATTCAGTTTATCTATTGACTTGTATCATTAAAACCCAACAACAGCCAGTAGAATAAATAGAAAAAAAAACAACTTGATATTGTTATTTTATTTTACTTCAAAATAACAAAAAATCAGATGAAAAATGATAAGCAAAAAAGCTTGGACCCATAATTTATTTACCTAAAAACTTCCTTTCTGTTAAAAAAAATGTTGCAAAAAATCATGTGATTCAGTATTTGATTTATCCAGAGAAAAAAAATATTCTTGATTTCTTTATTCAATAATTTGTGTTTGTGGTTCATGTATTGTTTCATCTCCATGCATTTTTATTTACACTCATATATTACATGTAATTGATTTGAAATAAATCTTCTAAATTTAATAAAGAACTTTTTGAAGCTTCATTATTGAGCTAAAGTACAATTGTACTTTTAAAAGTTGGTCAAAAGTTCATTTGTACTATTGATTTTGTGGCTTGGTTACTGATGCATGAAAAAAGCATGCAACATGCTTCAGCTATCTATGTCTCTAAATTGACACATAGGGGGCAGTACTTCTAAGATGTTCATCCAATGAAAGCAGACATTATAATTGATAAGGTGGAGCTTCATTAATCTGAAATAACTTTTATGGACAACTATTTAAAACTTTTTAGAGCAAAACAAAGGGCAGAAAAAAGTGAATCTGTTATAGATATTTTGAGCTTTGTAGATAAAACCTCTATCGAAAAGGTACATTTGAGATTTTGCAAAAGTACTCTAGGGGTAAAAAGAACATGTACAAATTTAGTTGTCAGAGAAGAGCTTGGTAGAGTGCCAATTGAAACTTTTATTAAGACTCAATCAATCATGTATTTACTTAGACTTAATACTGAGAACATTAACCCTCTCTT
The DNA here is from genome assembly GCA_963971305.1 of Arcuatula senhousia. Taxonomy (NCBI): domain Eukaryota; kingdom Metazoa; phylum Mollusca; class Bivalvia; order Mytilida; family Mytilidae; genus Arcuatula; species Arcuatula senhousia. Next base: position 55,411,272 of record OZ020306.1, read on the forward strand.
AAAAGAGGCATTCAATTTGAGTAAAAGTCTTGACCAAAAGGGGGTCTATTCTTGGTATACATATGCCAAACATATTATGTCAGAAACCGAATTAGATATTGACATTATAAACAATTGTCAAACAATGAAAGAAGTTAAACAGCATAAAAAAATAGTGAAAGAAAACTCAGAAATTTTTTATAAAGAAATTATATTAAATAAACTAAATAATTTAAATGAAAACAATAAAAACTGTCTGTATAAATCTCTAAAACAAAATGTAAATGAAATGGAATACTATCTTTCATATCATAATAAAACATTAAGAACCCTTTTATCTAAAATTAGACTAAGCGACCACAAACTAATGATTGAACTTGGTAGATATAGAAAAATCCCAAGAGATCAAAGACTGTGTGCCATATGCAATACACTTGATGATGAGTCACACTTCTTACTTGAATGTAAAATCAATTATAATATTCGAACTGTCTTTTTGCAATATTATAATAACATTTATGATTTTAGTAAACTAAGTAAAACTGAAAAACTAACAAAAATTCTGAATCCAACTACAACTGAAGAAATTAAGACCGTTACTTCTTTTATAAAACAGTCATTAGAACTGAGAGAAGGAGACCTGTCATAAATACTTTAGCTGTACATTGTAAAATTTAGATACCACTATGATTAATGTTGTTCTTTGCTTGTTTTATATTCATGTATATGTTTTTAAGTTTTGTAAAGCTATAACCAATGCGGTTTACTGTGTGCTTTAATAAAATAAAAAAAAAAAATTAATTAACAACCAATAGAAATGGCTATCCAATTATATTGACATGGTTACACATGATCTTTTCATTTTGGCACCAATTATGGTCAATAGAACATGCATTTAACAAAAATGACAACTGCAGAAAAGATCAGTAAAAGAACATGCAGTCAATTTTTAGGGAATATTAGGTTAGTGGTTATATAAAAGTACTTTTCATTGAAGTATTTACTGAAATTCTTGTATTTGAAGATTTTTATAGACTGACATTTGACATAATAGTACTATAGTGTGTTTCAATTTATCCTCTTGGACATGTGAACTTTTAGAAGTCAAAACAGATTGAATTTAGGTCTGTAATTTATAACAAAGCATTGAACATTGAAGAAAATATTCTCAGCTTCAATGAATTATTAAATGATCAATCTTAAACTTCTGTCAATATAAATTTCTTGAAAAATAAACATGTTGAACATGTTTTAATCTCAGAGTTGAGCTTTATTGACAATTGACAGAAAAAAAGCACGGTATGGCTAATGCTCAAATTTTACAACACATTACCCTCTCCCTTTCAAAAAGCTTTGTACCTGCCTTCAACTATTGTCAAATTTCCAAAATATATGTAGTCTGTCAGTGTGTCTACACCATTCCTATATTTTGAAGTTTTCTTGTTGGTTGAAAAATCTTTTTTAATTCCTTCCCTAAGATTTTGTTGTGTCCACATGATGACAATGTATAGAGCATTAGGTTAGCACATGTCAATCCAACCATCTGTACAATTTTTGTTAACCTTTTCTCAGAAACCATAGGAATGATTTGAAATTTTTCAGGGTGGTTCAGTATATCAAACTGTATGTTTTAAGGGGACTGCCATTTGATTCTGAAAGGGGAATTGGCAGTTTTTGTCAATAAATATTCTTGCCTGGAAAAACTTGGAAATAAATAATCTGGCCTTTACCTCCAAGAAAATAATAAGAATAGATAATCTGTCCCAAGATTCTTTAGCATGGTATAAAAGAAAAGAAAATAAATTTTCAGACCTGCAAAATTAAAAAAAAAAAAAAAATCTGACTCGAACTGCCAGGCCCAACCCTCAGAATCAAATGGTACTCCCTTAGATACTTCAGACATGTCCAAGCACCACTTTGTTTGGGACTGGGTTGAAGTTATTTTTAGACTTAATTAGGACTTATATTTCCTATTTGGGGACCTTTGATGTTCAGACTTAAAGGACACATATTTCCTATTTGGGGCAATTTTTATATTCAAACTGGAATGACTTATATTTCCTGGGGTTTTTTTTTGCCCTATGTGGGAGCATCTGTGCAATGGACACATTTCTTCTTTATTTTAATTAGCCTCTGTCCCTTGATTGATGTTATCTATCTGGGACAAGAGCAGTGTGTCTATCATATCATTGTTTGGTGTTTATTAAATCCATCATGTCCAGTGGTCCAGTTAACTTTGATAAATGGGAAGCATAGATAGCATTAATGTTGGATACATTGATACTGTTAATGTTGACAATCATCAGGAACAGTCAATTTTTTTCTCAGTTCATCAAACTGGGACAAAGTCACAGACTTTGCTTTAGGCCAATATAAAAAATATCATAGATTTTCATCCCATCCATGGAAATGAGATAATAATCATAGTCTGCTGTCTATCTTTTACTTCTTTTTGTCCTCCTCTCTATATAAAAAATCATACGCTATTAAATTTTTTTGACTTTCTCCAGTTTGCCAGCACTAAACGAATCATTAGCTGTTCCTAATACCCTGTGAATTTTATATTTAAAATAGTATGTCTCCATTTGGTATGTGAACAAATCATTGCATGTTAAAATATCAACAACCAGAATAGTAATAGCATTAGATGTTTAGAAAAAAACATAAAACATGAAATAAAAGTTGAAGTTTAATTAAGGTTGATTTTGTTTTTACATGTCATAGTTAATTGAGAATCTGCTTTTCAGCTATAAAACTATCTGTTTTATTTTTATGGCAATAATGATAAATTATTTTCATCTTGGCTTGAAACTGGACAGTAATTGCAAACATATCTTGAACTTTATTCCTTATCCTTATGGTATTTTCTATTCTAAACCCTATTTCATTCAGAGAATTGGATGGCTTAAGCCAGTAATTTTTCTCAATCAAGGTTCTAAAGCTATAATGATTCTGGATGGCAGTTTACTGAATTTTTGTCTTTTAATGCATAAGAAATCTTCCTTGGGAATGCATAAAGGTATAGGCTTAAAGATGAACGTTTTTCTAACAAAACTGAAATTAGCTTGTTGTAATAATGATGCCTTGTTCAAAGTCCAGAATGTAGATGTTGGCTTGGAGTGAGCTAGCCCCTGTGTTCATGAATGTTTTATGAAAAGTTCAATTCCCAAGTTCATAATGTGTTCTTGATCAGTCCCAGAAGTGCAAATGAGACAATTCATAAAAAGTTCTTGAAAAAGAAAATTCATGAACCAAACTTGGATCTGGATCAGATGAGCGCTTAAAGAATTGTATTTTTTATACGAGCGCAAAAAATTTGCGGACGTATTATGGTATGATGCTGTCGTCATCGTCGTTGTCGTTGTCTTCGTCGTAGGTGTCTGTTAACTTTTAAGTGTTTCCACAATAACTTTAGTTCCAGTTATCCGATTGCTATGAAACTTGACAATGATGTTCCTTACCATAAAAGGATGAATTGGATCGATTTTGGGGGTCCCCCCATTTTTCGTTTTGAAATTAGGGGCTCAAAAGGGGCAAAAAAACTACTTTTTCGTTGTTTCCACAATAACTTTAGTTCTAGTTATCCGATTGCTATTAAATTTGACAGTGATGTTTCTTACCATACAAGGATGAATGGGATTGATTTTGGGGGTCCCCCCTTTTTTTGTTTCGAAATTAGGGGCTCAAAAGGGGCAAAAATTCAAATATTTTACTTGTTTCCACCATAACTTTGGTCCTAGTTGGCCTATTGCTGTGAATTTTTTCAAGAATATTTCTTACAATAAAAGAATGAATTTTTGCGCCCCGGAGGCAGGTGTGAGCTATTGCCATCACTTGGCGTCCGTCGTCGTCGTCGTCGTTAACTTTTCTTTGAAAATCTTCTCCTCTGAAATGACTGAAGGGATTGCTTTGAAACTTTGCACACTTCATCTATGGGATGTCCTCTACCAAGATTGCACAAAGGGTGACCGCCGTCCAAACAACATGGCGGCTGTTACTAAAAATAGACTAGGGGGGTCAGAGTACTGTTTTTGGCTTGTAAATTTAAAAGTATAAGAGATAGATGAAATCTGATGCCACGCTGCTGCTTCTGCATCAAAAGCTCTACAAAAGTCTCCATTGAGTCGAAGTTGTCAGATGACCCCTTAAAGGACCTACAGCCCTTTAAAGGTGAAAAATAGCATTTTTTCATGTTTTTGGCCTATAAAATGAAAATTATTGCAGATAGCGAAAAGTTGTTGCTTGCTTAAATGTTCAGCTCATTTAGCTTTACAAAAGTCTCCATAGGGTCGAAGTTGTCAGATGAACCCTTGTAGGGGTTACAGCCCCTAAAATAACGTTTTTTCATATTTTTGCCTATGGAATGAAAACTATAGCAGATAGAGAGATGTGTTGCTTGCTTAAATGTTCAGCTCATTAAGCTCTATAAAATCTCAATAGGATCGAAGTTGTCAGATGACCCCTTATAGGGGTTACGGCCCCTAAAATAACATTTTTTCATGTTTTTGGCTTAGTGAATGAAACCATAGCAGATAGAGAGAAGCTGTTGCTTGCTTAAATGTTCAGCTCATAAAGCTCTACAATAGTCTCCATAGGATCGAAGTTTTCAGATGACCCCTTGTAGGGGTAACGGCCCCTAAAATGACGTTTTTTCATGTTTTTGGCATAGTGAAGAGAAAGCTGTTGCTTGCTTAAATGTTCAGTTCATTTAGCTCTACAAAAGTTTTCATTGGGTCAAAGTTGTCAGATGACCCCTTATAGGGGTTACGGCCCCTAAAATAACGTTCTTTTCATGTTTTTGGCCTATAGAATGAAACTATAGTAGATAGAGAAAAGCTGTTGCTTGCTTAAATGTTCAGCTCATTTAGCTCTACAAAATATAGGGTTGACATCAAGACCAGGTGAGCGATTCAGGCTCCTGGGAGCCTCTTGTTTATTTGTGGTCCGATTTTGAAAATTTTTTTTTGCATGTTTGTTCTTGTCAAATAGAGGATACAAAATTAAGAATTAATTTTTGCGACCCCCCCTTTTTCCCCCTATTGCGTAATTAGGGGCCAAATGGGGCCAAAATCGAAACTTTTTTATTTGTGGTCCGATTTTGAAAATTTTTTTTGCAAGTTTATTCTTGTCAGGTAGTGAATCCAAATTTGATAATTAATTTTTGCAACCATCCCTTTTTTCTTTTGTTTCATAATTAGGGGCCAAAAAGGGCCGTAATCAAAACTTTTTTATTTTTACCATGTGCTGCATGTTTGAAAACATGTTAATAAGGGGGACATTTTGTATTGATTGTATCAAGTTCTCACTTTGGACCTTCAAATTCATCTGGCTGACGTCTTCCAATCCAAAAACTTGTTGATTTTGTAAGGGTATGCGCATACTTAAAATGTATTTAAATCCATCAAGTATTATTTTAAACAAAGTTAAATTTTCTGTTGGACTTAAATGTCAATTAGTATACTGGTAGGTGTAGACCGTATTTAGTTTATTAGGAACTTGTGTCCTGTAGTAGAAATGATGTCTCAAGCTTTTGATTTTTTGCCTTGAACTTATTGGCAGTTTGACACATTAATGTACATGTAATAAATGTTGAGAATAAGGAAGACCTTTAGGTCTGTATTGAAAAAGATTAATCGTAGATTTTTTTTCATCTTTTCCATTTAATCCAACTAACATTTGTCAGTTGTAGAGATGTGCTTCCATTCATTCTTGTTAGATTCAGTTATTTACCAGTATTGCACAAACCAATCAATTAATAAATCAGGAAGTAAGATTGGTATAAAATGTTAACATTAGAAAAAAATCATTTTTATCCCCCCCCCCCCCCCCCCCCCACAAACAGAGTGGAGGTAAATAGGAATCACCCATTTTGTTGGTTTATCTGAAATTTCTACATATGACATCTTGTAAGCAGAACTCTTCCTGCATGAATTGCTAGTTGGATTTAAATGATCCTTATTTTACTAAAAAAACAAGAATATGTCCAAAAGACATAATGCCCCATCTCACAACATTTATTTTTTTCCACAATCAACATGGTTGCTATTAAAGCACTTGTCAGTCAGAAGGAATGGACTTTAACTTAACCATTTTTCTATAAGTGATCATTCATGTGGAAAATATAGGTCTCTGCCAGCATCCGAAGCATGCATTGTGCTAAGCATCACTAGGTGCACCTACCATACCAATATAGTTGATGTGGCACATGTCAGTAAAAAAGGAATGATCTTTATCCATACTTCTATAAGTGGTCATTCATGCGGAAAATATAGGTCACAGCCAGCATCTGAAGCATGCATTGTGCTTAGCATCACTGGGTGCACCTATCATAACAATAGAGTAGATGTGGCACATGTCTGTAAGTAGGAATGGACTTTAACCAGTCTTCTTTAAGAGGCCATCCATGTGGAAAATATAGGTCACATCCAGCATCCGAAGCATGCATTTACTAAGCATCACTAGGTGCACCTACCATACCTATTTGGTTGGTATGGCACTTGTCAGTAAGGAGGAATGGACTTGAACCATTCTTCTATAAGTGGTCATTCATGCAGAAAATATAGGTCATATCCAGCATCCGAAGCATGCATTGTGCAATGCATCACTAGGTGAACCTACCATACCAATTTGGTTACTATGGCATTTGTCAGTAAGAAGGAATGGACTTTAACCATCGATCTTCTTTAAGTGGTAAGTCATGCGAAAAATGTAGGTCACTGCCAGCATCTGACGCATGCATTGTGCTTAGCATCACTAGGTGCACATATCATACCTATATGGTTGATATAGCACTTGTCAGTTAAACAGAATAGACTTTAACCATTTTTCTGTACATGATCATTCATGCAGAAAATATACGTCACATCCAGCATCCGAAGCATGCAATGTTCTTATCATCACTAGATGCACCTACCATACCAATATGATTGATGTGGCATTTGTCAGTAAGTGCAAATTTGGAAATATGGGATTTGGGACGGATGGACGGATGAACAGACCCGAACACTATATGCCCTTCTACTTTCGTAGATGGGGCATAGAAATACAGGGTAATTATGGAGTTGTGCATGAACTTTATTGCACTAAGAATGAAGAAGTCAAAAGACAAAGTTTAACATTCAAGCAGAGGTATCCATTATGTGAGCTGGCTAACAGCATGTACAGTATTTTAATTACAATTGTAAATTAATATACCCCCGCATCGAAGAAGAGGGGGGTATAATGGTTTACCTCTGTCCATCTGTCCATCCTTCCGTCCGTCTGCAACATAACTTTTGTAATAGTTTTTGTCTTGCCTGCGAAGCAGAGCAGGACAATAGGTGTTACTTTACAGGCGGCGGCGACGGCGGCTTTAACTTTTTGGAAAAGTTTTATTAGCACCTCCATATCTCAAGAACTATAAGTCTTGGGTTGATGAAACTTGGTATGCATTAGCCCCAGTAGTAGCTTAGCACAGTTGCATCCCCATCTTTTGACCTTGACCTTGAATTTCCTGTTGAGTGGCTTTGACAATTTTCAATACATATAATAGCAATGAAAAAGTTTTGCGAGCACCTCCATATCTCAAGAACTATAAGTCCTACGTTGATGAAACTTTGTTTGCATATGCCCTAGTAGACATTAGCACAGTTACATGTACATCCTCATCTTTTGACCTTGACCTTTATTTTCAGGTTGAGTGACTTTGATTATTTTAATTGCATATATTTGCAATGTTTACCCATCTTTTGATCTCAGAAACTGAAAATCCATGTAAATTCAAAATATAGTGGAAATAAGAAAGAAGAATTGTTTTTGATGGTGCCGGCAGGCGAGACATGCTTTAGTGTTAACTTTTGTCCCAACAGCTACATATCACAGTGACTTGAAATTTGGTATTTGAATTTAGTGTGAGGTCCTTTCGAATTTATGTCTTTCAGATATCTACCTTAATAATAGTCAATTTTCAACATAACTATAGTCAATTGTTGAAAATTTTAGTAACATTTTTATCAGCAACTACATATCACAGTGACTTGATATTTGGTAAATGAGTTAAGTATGAGGTCCTTTATTGCAAGTATTGAAATTGGGTCTGTATGATATATACTTCCTGTTTACCCACATACATGTAGTTCATTAAGGGGGTAGCAGGGGTATACTTAGTGAGCAGTAGCTCACAGATTCCTTGTTATGATCGTTTTTAAAGTTGCAGACAAATTAATATGAAAGCCTAGAAATCAAAAGTCTTTTATGCATGTCTTTTTCCTGGAAATTGACCCTACAAGATAAGTGCTAACTTTTTATCTTGAAATTTAGTCCTATGATCTTCTGAATATAAATCATCTTTTTGACCATGATAAAAAATGTAATTAAAATCAAGAATCTGAGACTAAAGTGGTCATCAGCTTTATACTAGATCATCATGAGTTTAATGAAGCAATAAAATTTCTGAAAGAAAAATCTTGATAATATGATGGGGAAAAGTTTAAGCCTTAGGATAGTCTTTGTCTGGCTAATATCAAAGTTGTTTTCTTCATTGTATTTTTCTCTGAAATGAAGTTGGGAAGTCAAAGATGGTGACCAACTTTTTCATTATGTGTAATCCTAATATAACATTTTATTTTTGGCCATTATTATTATATGTTTATCTATGAATTCAGCATCATGCAATGTAAATGATAGTATAGCAGTAAAGTATGACTCCAATTAATCTTTATTAGAAATAAGATAAAAGTACACACCATTCAAAAGTCATTATTCCACAAAATTCATTGTTAAAGCGCCTCAAGGTTATGGAAGCTTCGTTATAATTCTAGCTATGATACATGAAATGGTTTTAACCTACATTCTCTAGTTTTCTATTTCTAAAATCTATATTACGCAGCTATTTTGTAATTTTCTTCCTATATCATCTCGTTTCCTGACAATTTTTTCTTACATTTAGGTTCTAATCTTTACAAAAATGAACATATCGCATATTGGGATTGCATGTTCCTATGAAAGCTTCCTACAATATAATTAGGAACTTCAAAGAAGTCGTAATGACTACAAATTACTTTGGTTATCTCAGATTCATATGACCAAACAGATTAGACTTGGCTAATGCATGATGGGGTTCCATGTTGCTTCTATCTTGTATCCTTGTAAAGCTGATGAAAGCTAATCTAGGCTCTTTGAAAATTTATTGAAAATGAGCTTAGTGCAATAAATATGATGAGATTTTGATGAAATTTAAATATTGGTAGATATGTCACTCAGAAACTAAGATTAACTTAATTTTAAAACATTTAACTTTGTGCATGATATATTGATACAGGACTTGATGGGTAATTTAACTTTTTTGAGATTCTATTTCCCAGTTTTACTCTTTTTAGATGTTAAAGTGATATCTGATTTTATCTTTTGTTCTTTTACGTACTGCCCCATACATGTACATCAAAACCTGAAGAGTCCATTCAGTCTCCATTAATAGCAGGCACAAAATCACAGCCTTATCTGCTTAAGTGACATCTTTGTCATTGTCATATCAATAATAATTTGTCAGACATTGTCTCAGTGTCCCGTGTCTTGACAACTTATCGTCATAAACCTAAAAAATGTGTAATTACTTATCGATCACACATTACATTACATAATCACTTGTGATTGAGGCGTTGTTTTTTTTCTTTTTCTCAATTAACGTCTCAAAATTAACTTTCCAGAGATCCTTCATTGTTATTGATGAGTGAAAATATAAAGTTAATCACTTGGTATTAACGTGTCGAACAATATACAGGCTTTATGGGCACATCTATTAGCAGTCTATCTGCGTTGGTGCGGTTTCCTTATTTGATAGTCAAGGGTTGTAGAATTTGTCGAGAACAGATTTCATTCTTGTGGCAGGATAAATAGCTTAAAGATGTTTTGTTTTAAGGTTTCCAAGTCTGAGCTTTAGAATTAGTCGTTTAGCTATTATATCGAAAATTTGTTATTTCAAAGCGAAGTTTTAATATCTGACTACTTTAAAGCACTTGTGACTGCCATATTTTAAGGTTTCTTTCTTAATAAGTAGGTAAGTATCTTGGAAGTTTGCACTCTGTTGTTGGGCTTTGTATATTATGTATAAGTACAGAGGGGCAGAATATTTGACCAATATAGTTTACATTAGGAAAAATAATGCTATAGATAAGGTTAAATGGATTTTAAATCATCCCTTTTTGGAATTTAAGAGCCTCTACAAAAGTCTTAAATCTCCAGAGCTGCTGTTAATATAATTCATATGATATTTGAAACCAATGAAAGGAGTAGGGGCGCTGTTTTTGGCCTTAAATTTTACCTGAGTCTCAATGTCAGATGCTGATAGATTATTTTCAGATATCCAAAAATGAGAAACGTAATACATTATTTAATGTTTAAATGATTGTTTTGGTAAAATTTATAAAATGAAACTGACCTTCATTCAGAAAATCGCCAATTTACATCAATTTTCAACATTCTTCAGATATATTTTGGACCAGAAAAGTATAATCTCTGCACACAAGAAACAACACCATATTTTTACAGATTGTTAATACATGTTTGGGTAATATAAACCTTCTCTAAAAGTATCAACTTGTTTCCCATGTGCGGACGATGTTTCCTGGTCCAAAATGTACCTTTAAAACGACAAAAATTTCTCATATTTTGTCATTTTTGCTTAAATCACTAGAATTATGACGTGATTATGACGCTTTGATATTAAATTTTAAAATGTTTGGACCCATTTTCCCTTTAGGCAGAGTTTACACTACAATGTAGCCAGAAATGGAGACTCATGCATAACCTTAATATTTTAAGCCTAAATAAGGGTCTTTCGCCCCTGCTCCTTTATATTGTTATCGAACAAGATTTTACCTAAGACATAGCAACAATAATGTAGCTCCTTGGGCGGAGCTACAATACCGTCCCATTACTCAAAATGGAGCAAATTGAATTTCTTTCTCCAACTCAAATAAAACTTCAAAATGGTTAGAAATTATCAATGACACTCTGAATAACATTGAGATAATTAAAATTTTGGTCCAAAGTCATAAGTAACTATTAATTTGTTAGAAAACCAACATTTTCAAAATTTTGATACTTCAAAAACTGATAGTTTCACGAAAGTCTTTTAAATTGCACAAAATTTCGGAAAATTTAAACTGAATTCGTCATTATCTATTATAAGTGATATTTAAATACCAAATTTGACGTCTAATGGATTGAATTGCGCCTGGTGTGATTTCGCTTCGGGCATAATTGCTCCGTTACTAGCAATGGGACGGCATTCTAGCTCCACCAAATCAAAGATGTCAAAGCAGCTACATTATTGTAGCTTCTTTAAGACATAGCTTCAAGTCATTTGTTACAAATATAGTATTTAACCTTGATTATTGCCAGATATCATACAGAATTTGAATATATTTTTGCAACAGCTTATGTACATTGCCTTAAAGCCTAGCTGACATTTGACAAATGTTTTAAAAAACTCTTCATTTTATCTGCACAATCAACAGCTATCAATATCTGGTGAAGCTAAAACAAATGCTTGATTAATCTTTGTCAATAAAGACTTTGAAGGTCTTCCTTATTCTCCAAATTTATCAGTTAAACAATGTCAAGTTGCCAACAGATTTCTTCAAGGCCACAAGATTAAAAGATTGAAACATCATTGCCATTAATACTAGGCTTGAAAATATTGCATTTTACTGAATATAGAAATAATCTTTTTAAAAGTTGATACAAGTGATTGGGATAAGGTGGGGACATGGGGCATTTTACACATTCAAACTTGAAATATCCCATAGAAATCTGGAAAATTTACAAAGAATGTTAAAGAATGTCCCATTGGAATTTTGTAAGAAATGATAAAAAGGCTCATATCTCAAAATTTTGATCATAATCACTACACAATATGGGTCAGTCACAGTCTCCAATAAATTGAATATTGTAAGTATGGTCTGTCATGAGGTGGCCCTCATAGAGCTTGCTCTGTATGGGTCTTTGCCGCTGGGTCTTTAACATGTATTGGGTTAATTCCTAAAACATGGAAAACCATTCATAGAAACTAAGACTGATTGTTCCTTGAGATATAATCCTTACAAATGGTATCAAGAGAGGGGTGGGGGTGGGGGGGAGGGGGGTATTGGAACATGAAATTTTCTACTTGATCGTGCATTGCCGATTGCATTTCAGTAGTTATTGTGTGTATTATGTTGTGTGATTCTTAATTTATTACTTCTTTGCTTCAAGAAACTAGCCACATTGACACCATTTAATCTTTTGGACAATCTTCAGTTTGTCAGCTGTAAATTATTGTCAGTTAAAGCTATTATACCCAATGTATAAGACTATAAGTTCAACTCTCCTTTACTCTAAGGTTCATTTTAATTGTGTATTTGGGCCTGGGGTTAATTTAGTAGCTCATTTCCTGTTTTTAATCATATGTTTAGCAATATAAAACATCTCTTCTACCCAATGTGGGTTTTTTCTAGAACTTTTTAATGAAGATTTATGATTTGACTTTTTATGGTTTCTCAGAGTAGCAGACTTATTAACTGTATTTATGTGAATGAGAAGGGGATGGCTACCAAGATAACTCAGCTATTTTGAGATTTGTAGAGAGATAGTAAATATTGTGGATTAGGGAACATTGATAGCTGATGTTAAAACTTGAATATTTTTGTAGTTTATTATGCGACCAATAGTAGTGGAAGGCAAGACATAGGTAGGGTATTACTTTCCGGCGACGATGCAACTGTCACCATGCAGTGTGACCTTGACTCTATTTTCATGCTCCAGTGACTGTGAACTTAGGAATTTTTTCAGGCCCTAAACTTTTTTGTTATACTTTAGTGGACAATGAATTTCTTGAAAGAATTATTAGCTAGCCATCTGATATTGGGTATACACACAGTTGAGGTTATGGTCTACCCAACTGTCACCATGCCTGTGACCCTGACCCCATTTTTACACTCAAGTGACTCTGTGAACTTAGGTCTTTTTAGGTCGAAAACTTTTTGTAAATTTTGTGGACAAGGAATGACTGGAAAAGTATAATAGGTAGGCATCAGATATTGGGTATTCAGACATTTTTTGTGTTTATATTGATAAGAAAGTTGATTTTAGTGATGATGCTGGCAGGCTAGACATACTTTTAGTACCCACGCTTAAGTAAGGAATTAAGCTAGTGATGATGCTGGCAGGCGAGACATACTTTTAGTACCCACGCTTGAGTTAGGAATTAAGCTATCCTTGCTTATGGGGGAAGAGCAAAATATTTTGCTTGATGTTCAATATTGTCTGCAATTCTATTATATTCTTTTTTGCTACTTGGTTATATAATCTCTGTCGTCTTACCTACATGCACGCATCTTGAGAAATAGAAAAAGTTATTAAGTCAATTTAATGACAAAGATTCCCCAGACATATAAAATTTCATTATACTTTGCAAAGAAGATTTATATTTTATCAACTATAAAGCAATTCTTTTCTTCATTTTATGGTGGCCACAGCTGCTTTCAAGATTTGTTTGCTGTTGGCAAAACGATTGTTTGGGTTTGAAATTAAGCGTTTTAAGTTGTATTTTGTGTTCAGACTGTATGTTCAAGTTAGGTTGTGTCAGTAAGTGAAGAGTGTCTCTGATCTTAGGGTACTTCAGTTAAAGATGTTTATTTTCTTTTAACCAGATGACTTGAAGTGTTTTATTGGATCCAATATTCATTAACTTAAATTTTTAAGACCATTAAAGATCAAAGACTGATATCTTAAACTTTTACATGGCATTGATTGTTTGTTATTTGCAAAAATTACAATGTCCTAAAAAGATGGCCCTTTATTGTCTTGCATTATCATCACTGTAAAGTGTAAAATGTTTTTGTGATCCTAGGTTGAGTTACTCTCCAGAAAGGGATACAGTATTACATATTGGTGCCTGAGTGGCCAAGTGGTCTAAGTTTAAATGCCATATATGCTAGTCAGTTACCTCTTCAGTTGTTTGAGTTATGCTTTGCAGAATACAAAAATCGCTCGCATACCTGTATGTTATTAGATTTTCCATGACTAAAATTTATTTTTCTGTTATGGCCCATGTGAGCCAAAAGGGCATGAAGCACCCAAAATCAATGCACTTAATATTTCTGCTCATTCATATAGATTCCTTTCATATAGTAACTCATTGAACTTAGACATTTAAAGAAATTGTAAATAACTTTTTGTACTTGTTAAAAGTAGAAAGATTTCTATCTATCAGACTCCTCTGAGCCTATTGAGGAAGTGTCAACCTAACTGCACATGAAGTAAAAATCAAAATGACAACTTCAAATTTGCACAATTGTAAATTGCAACTGCTTGACTTATTATTGAAATTATGTGTCACAAATGCAACAGTATGACGCAAATCTTTAGAATTCTATGTCATTATTCAAATTATGTTACTGTAAAAGGGATTAAGTACTAGCTAATAGGCCTGTTAGCACGTTACATTGATATGCTGTAAATTGTAGCATTTTATCCTGCTAATGACAGAATGAAAAATGTCCTCTCTATAATAATAGCCTTTAGAACATCGTTCATTCACCTTCCGCTGGTTCTGAATGATTAGGACAAAAAGAAGAAAACAATTTTTTATCTCCAACAATTATAGAAATAATGAGAAAAACGGTAAAGAATTTTAAATTTGTTGATATTATTTGTTCAACTTCAATGGGTTTTTAATAGCTGGTTTTGTAACAAGTTGTCAGATTGTCAGTTGAATGCTTAGTTGTTGTTTTTTTCAATTTGTGGAATGAATTACAAAAAATGGATCTCATTATCAGTGGTACTTATATAGAACAAAAATATACATTATGCATTCTTAGTTTAATAAGGTTTATGAAAATTAGAATTAAAATCATAGAAATAAGAACCTTAAACAGATTATAATTTTGGCAGAGCCAAAGTCCTGCATTAAAAGATTAAAAAGGTCCCATTTGATTGAAGGAATAACTCTGTCCAGCTCAGATACCTTTAAATACTATTAAACATACTTATTCAAGAACTGCTTACTTTTGTACAAACATTAACCCTGAAATTAGACAAATGCTTTTTTTCAAAATAGGCTTTAAACAAGCTAGTTAACATTACTTTTTAAGAACTATCTTCTTTTTGTAGGTCTGTGATGTTGATCCTTTGACAGACACCAGCTGGAAAAGTCTAAAGAAGCACATTCAGACAGATGAAGTTCATGCCAGGGATAATATTCACCCTAATGGAACCTCACAAGGTAGGTAATACAGACAGACAGACAGATGAAGTTCATGCCAGGGATAATATTCACCCTAATGGAACCTCACAAGGTAGGTAATACAGACAGACAGACAGATGAAGTTCATGCCAGGGATAATATTCACCCTAATGGAACCTCACAAGGTAGGTGATACAGACAGACAGACAGATGAAGTTCATGCCAGGGATAATATTCACACTAATGAGACCTCACAAGGTAGGTGATACAGACAGACAGACAGATGAAGTTCATGCCAGGGATAATATTCCCCCTAATGGCACCTCACAAGGTAGGTGATACAGACAGACAGACAGATGAAGTTCATGCCAGGGATAATATTCACCCTAATGGAACCTCACAAGGTAGGTAATACAGACAGACAGACAGATGAAGTTCATGCCAGGGATAATATTCACCCTAATGGGACCTCACAAGGTAGGTGATACAGACAGACAGACAGATGAAGTTCATGCCAGGGATAATATTCACCCTAATGGAACCTCACAAGGTAGGTGATACAGACATACAGACAGATGAAGTTCATGCCAGGGATAATATTCACCCTAATGGCACCTCACAAGGTAGGTGATACAGACAGACAGACAGATGAAGTTCATGCCAGGGATAATATTCACCCTAATGGCACCTCACAAGGTAGGTGAAACAGACAGACAGACAGATGAAGTTATGCCAGGGATAATATTCACCCTAATGGCACCTCACAAGGTAGGTGATACAGACAGACAGACAGATGAAGTTCATGCCAGGGATAATATTCACCCTAATGGAACCTCACAAGGTAGGTGATACAGACAGACAGACAGATGAAGTTCATGCCAGGGATAATATTCACCCTAATGGCACCTCACAAGGTAGGTGATACAGACAGACAGATGAAGTTCATGCCAGGGATAATATTCACCCTAATGGCACCTCACAAGGTAGGTGATACAGACAGACAGACAGACAGACAGACAGATGAAGTTCATGCCAGGGATAATATTCACCCTACCCGTAATTGGACCTCACAAGGTAGGTGATACAGACCTGCAGACTGACAGATGAAGTTCATGCCAGGGATAATATTCACCCTAATGGCACCTCACAAGGTAGGTGATACAGACAGACAGACAGATGAAGTTCATGCTAGAGATAATATTCACCCTAATGGCACCTTTCAAGGTAGGTGATACGGACCGACAGACAGGTCTAACCAAGGGCAACACAAAACAGACTGATGAAGGTCATGTTAGGGATAACATTTACTCCATAAGGACCTCTCAAAGTTAGTGATACAGACAGGTCTAACCAGGAGCAAAATGATACAGATTGGTGAAGACTTTATGTCAGAGATAGCATTCACCCTAATAGGACTAAGTCTTTCTGTCGTCCGTCGTCTGTCGTCCGTCGTTCAACTTTTCAAAAATCTTCTTCTCTGAAACCGCTTGGGCAAATGTAATTAAACTTAGTAGGGTTATTCTGTAGTATGTCCTCTACTACACTATTGTTCGAAATTTTGATTTGACAAAAAACATGGCCGCCATGCCTAAAAATAGAACATAGGGGTAAATTGCAGTTTTTTGCAAATTACTCAAAAACCGTAACAGATATCAAAATTCTGGCGAGGGTAAAAGTGATCAGCACCTCAAGATCTACCTGCCCAGAAATTTTCAAGAAGATCCAACAACCGATGTAGGAGTTATTGCCCTTTTTCTGGATTTTTTTTCCAAAAAATTACTTATTTAGCTCTATATCTTGAAAACTATACAAGATATTTCAAAAAATTAAATTGCGTATGACTGAGCACATCAAGATCTACAAAAGTCGTAACAGAGTCAAAGTTGTAGGATCGTTCCTGTAGGAGTTATACCCCTTGGATTGTAAAAATTGACCATTTTCACAGTTTTTTGTTCAACTTTTCAAAAACTTCTTCTCTGAAACTGCTTTGTCAAATGAAATGAAACTTGGTAGGGTTGTTCAGTAGTATGTGGTTAACAAAATTATCGTTCGAAATTTCGATTCGACAAAAAACATGGCCACCATGGCTAAAAATAGAACATAGGGTAAATTGCATTTTTTTGCAAATTACTCAAAAATGGTAACAGATATTAAAATTCTATTTGGATAATAATGATCAGCACATAAAGATCTACCTGCCCTGAAGTTTTGAAGAAGATCTTACAATGGTTGTAGGATTTATTGCCTTTTTTCTTTGTTTTTTTTTTTTTAATTTTGCTCTTTTAAGACTTATATTGTGAAAACAATACAAGATATTTGAAAAATTTAAAATGCATATGGTTAAGCACATAAAGATCTAAAAATTATGTAATGGGGTCAAAGTTGTAAGACCTTTCTTGATAGGAGTTGTTTCCCGTAGAACATTAGAATTGATAATTCCACAGAGTAGCAGTCCTTTGTTAAAATATCCAGCATATAAGTATCATCGAATACAAGGTGAGCAATTCAGGCTCCTGGGAGCCTCTAGTTGTATTTGCATTTACTAAAGTATTTTTACAATACATACAAATATACCCTCATTGGGTATTGGCAGCAACACTCATTTTTGCATATTATAGTTAAAGCATGTTCAATAGTATACCTATTGGTTTAGAGTCATAAGGCCAATGATATACACATTTAAATAAAATGGGACCTTGGTCTTTAAGTATGACACAAAAAATCTAATTTCAGTCTAAGTAATAAATTTTTATTCTTAGAATTCTTTAAATTGGTTTTGGTAGCTTTTGACCACCTTCATTAAGTACATATTATACACTTCTATCTAAAATGCCAAGCAGGGCATCTCTAACCATGCTGTTGTATTAATGTACAACCATTTACATTTATATATCTTCACATTTGTGTGCAATGTAAACTTACATGCCAAATTCTTTTTTTCCATTTGAATGGATTCTGTTATTTGATATAATGATTTGTTGTAACAGATAGCATTATGTAACAGAGCAAGGTTTTAGGTTTGCGAGACGCTCACGTCATGTTTGCTGTTAGATATTTGACTCGTCTTTTATTAACGTTTCATTTATTTTCTATTCAGAAAGTGTACTCTTATACTGTGGTTTCATTATTATTCGTGGGGTATCAATTTTCGTGGGTTTCGTGGGTAGCCTTGAACCACGAAATTTGATATCCCACGAAAAGGAAATTTAACATTGGAATATATGCTGTATACTAAAGAACCACGAATTTAAGAATTCACGAACTGATGCTTTTTCCCAAACCATGAAAATTGGTACCCACGAAAATAAATGAATCCACAGTAAGTAAATCTGAACCAAATGAATTAATAGTGGCAACATTCAATTTCAGTTTGTACAAAATTGGAAAAAGTCAATCGAAGTTTGGCATTTATACCCATGTAATTGATTAGATATCTCAAGTTCACAAATGTCCGAAGTACCAACTAATGTTTGGGTATTGCTCTTCTATAATTATCTCTTCACACAGACGAATAGATGGCTAGAATGATCAAATATATTATAATGATATATTTTTTTGTGGACATTGCCACTACTGTATTAAGTGGACATTTGCCTCTGGTAGTTGCCATCAAAGTCTAAAATATTGTGTACTGTTGATTTTCATGTATATATAGACTGTTTAGTGCTAAAATGTATTTAGTGGACATTTGCCCGATTATGCACTCTAATTTGACCTCTAAGATTATTGTGATGTCTGTACTGTTGTAGGCCATATGATTATATAGGGTGCTGAGTATAGTTTTGCAAAGTGACGTCGTCTGATCAAAGCAATGTCTTTTCCCAGGCTGGAAGTAAAAAATGTCATCAGTTGAGTCATGGACAATTATATATCAATAAAAAGATAAAAATAGCCTCCTTGTGTGACACCCAACATATATAAAGAAATATGAGTGATTGTTTACTGAAAAAGCCCCCAAAATTGACAAAAAGGGGGGAATTTCTGCTGAAAATATGCCCTTCCATGCCATTTTCGAGGACTAGAAACACTTACTTGGGACAAAATTTCTAATATTATGCACAGTGCATTTTAAAAAGCATGTCTCATGGAATAAAAATTGCACACAAAAAGGGTACGCTTTCCAGCTCTCTGGAGAAATATTTCTGTTTACCTGAAAAGTTGAGTTTTGTCACATTGAAAAAATGGCGGTTTCCACAGTTCACTCCCTTCATATAATTTTTTTTTTAAACAATTTTTTTTTTTAACAATCAAACATGTCTTGGCACTTTTTATGGAGAGAAACATCTAAATTTTTAGAATATTACAAAAAGTTGAACATTCAGACATGTTTCTATAAATACACAGGGATTCCATTACCCATGATTCTTTTAATGAAGTGAAACTCACTAGTATTTTGTACGAAACAGTGTCTTGCATCGATATATAGAGAGATTCTTTGATGCTAAAATGTATTAAGTCGACATTTGCCTGATTATGCACTCTGATTTGACCTCTCAAATTATTGTGATGTGTACTGTTGTAGGCCATGTGACTATATATATAAAGACGCTTTGGTGCTTCAATGTATTTAGTGGACATTTGCCTGATTATGCACTCTATTTGAGTCTTTGATATTTATTGTGATGTGTACTGCTGCAGGACATGTGTACCTGATTGTTTGTATAGACCTGATTGTGTAACATGCTGCTACTGACTGCCAGAGGCTTGTTTACAAGTGGAAAAATTCATTTTCTAAAAACATCTTTCTCATTGGGCTTTCACCTATTTTGTGAAGCAGTACAAGAAATAATTTTAATAGCATTGCCTTAAGATATTAGACATTTTCTATATGTCTCACTGTTATACAGAATGAAGATAAGATTCTAGACTTAGATCCAGTTACGTTTTAATTTTATTGAGGAATTTGATTGTCTGATGAAATACATGCTTGTATTGTTTTGTAGGAAATAGTGTTCCCTGCAGGATTTGTGATGGAAATTTCACTCTGCATAGGTTTTTGCATTACTTACTTTTTACAATTATACAAGTGACATTGCAGTAACATGGGACTGTCTGATTCAATTAAAACATTTCTGTCACAAAGATCTGCTTTAATTCCATGGGAAAATCAAATTTTTTTAAAGACCCAGATATAGACTAAATTTACAGACAGAAAATCTTTTGGGGAAAGTCGTTTGAGATATGAATAGAGGAGTTGAAATAGACAAGTTTTAATTCTACACGCTATGCCTAGCATATGATATCTTCCTTATTGCTGTTGTCAAACCATGACAGAAATTATGTAAAGGAAAAAATTATGGGGGTTTTGATATTTCCTGTTTGTGGCCAGATTTCACAAAGTGAAAGTACGTGTTATAAAAGAGTTTATGTCTGGCATTGCAGTTATGGCAGGTGGATAGAGAGAAAAAAATAAACAGTTTTATCAGCAATTTTTACAGCGATCTTGATACTTGGTTAGTCATTCAGCATTGACATGAAATTCCACATCAGGAAATTCAATTTTAAGTCTGCTGCACACCTGGTACTCCAGCTACTTTTAGTGTTTCTGTTATAGAAATTTATGGTGTATTAAAAATGGTATGTTCCTTGCTGGATTTTTAGGCTTGTGTGAATGTCCTATATGTCAATACATATTGAAATCCCATCCCCTCAGAAAAAAAGAAACACTTCGTTGTTAAAGTACACCAAGAGACATACCATGAATGAATACTGATAGTGGTACACCATTGTAAGAGTTGTAGCCCATATATTTTATAAATGTTTTTAAATTGTTCTAAATAATCATTCCCTCTAAATGTAAAATGAATTTTTGGAGAATAATCGATATAAATTCTCCAACCAGAAAAAGGATAATTGTTATGTCTGTAATATTACAGTTTTCAGTCACAGTATTTAGTCTCTTGGTGCACAGTATGTAATGGTGAAATATAGTATGACTGAATATTTAGGGTTTTGTTGAGTTGTTCTATATTATCGGTAATTAGCCGCTTTTCCCTTTGATCTCATCGATCGTCCTGATATTTTTATGCCCCCGCGACAACATGTCATGGGGCATTAAGCTTTACTCATGTCCGTCCGTACGTCCGTACGAATTTCCGTCAAGCTTTTCTCAGAAACCATAAATGGGAATAACTTGAAACTTAGTAGAATGGTTCAGTATGACAAACTATACGTCCTAAGCCAATTTTAGACCTGTCGGACATCTACTTCCTGTTTGGGGCTGGATCGATACCAATATCGACATGAAAATTTCTGTCAAGCTTTTCTCAGAAACGTACATGGGAATGATTTGAAACTTGGTAGGATGGTTTAGTATGATAAACTATGCGTCCTAAGCGACTTTTAGACCTGTCGGAGTTCAACTTTTTATTTGAGGCCAGCCGGGGCATCCGTGTCCCATGGACACATTCTTTCTTTAATTAGTATCATGGACAGTCCATGATACAGGAAAATATCAGGTGGGAGCATTTAACTGTGACGCCATGTGATGAAATGTGACATGATATGGGATATCATGTGACATTATTGTACGGAAAACTTGCTAAATGTGTGTATTTTTGTCCCCCGAGCGGGATCATAGAAATGCTGGGCGTCCGTCCATCACACTTTTTGTTAGCCCTCTCAAGGCTACAAATTTTGTCGGATTTTCATGAAATTTCTACCAAATATTTATATCACTTATACCTTGATCAAGTTCGAAAATCAGCATTTTTTTAATTATTTTTGTAGGAGTTATGGGACTTTGACCATAAAAGAGACTGTTTTTTCAGGACCCAGGAGATAAATAGAATATTATATTCTTTCCTTTTTGATACTATCTACATCTAGTCTACTCACCTAGATATAGATGAGTATCAAACAGGAAAGTACATTATATTCTATATAAAAACTTTAACACGGCCTAAGTATGTATAGTTTAAACATATTTATTTACCCTGGATTGGGAAACAAGCTTAATGCTTATATTAATCCCTCTCCAGCTAGCAGATTGCGAGTGTGGCCTTTGTAGCGGCCCCCATTGAGCCTACTCTTATCGAAATCTACAAAGGGGTTTTTAACGTGCATAGGGTATTGCTCTCCCATACACGGGACAACCTTTTTTCGTCCCTTCCGAAGGACTAGCATCGGTTCTTGAGACCATCCTCGCAAATGGTGTCAAGAGAGAGTCGGAAAATTGGTTCATGAAATTTTCACCCCTGACGAGGATCGAACCACGAACCACGGTGTTAGTAGCCCGACGCGTTAACCACTACACCACCGGCTCTCTTATGTTAGACCTGCTACTCAGTGCATATCAGCAAGATTTAATTGATTGATCGTGATATAATGAAACAGACAGAAAAGACGACATTTCAATTGTTACATCATTAACACTCAAATTACTGAAAAAGGAATCGGCTGTATGACTTGCTAGGCATGGAATTATGTAAGTGGCAACCGTACAAAAGTGTCATAATTGTAGAAACTGACAATTTTTTTTAAGAATGGAATAGATATTTAAGTACGATTAGTTTGTTGCCTCCAACAAACTGAGGAAGAAGGGGATAAATATTTCTGTCCGTCTGTAGTGATTCCATGTGTCTTATTTTTATGCCGCCTGCCTACCAAATAAGGTGAAACTATAGTACCGTAACATGAAAGGATTAAAAGTCCTGGCTGAATATTGTTTACCTCTTGTCGATTGAACATCTTAAATTCTTAACATCTGAATTCATCTAAATCTTAATTATTGTGACTTGTATATAATTTGGGAAAATTAAAAGGAGTTCAAGGTCTTGGCTTTTCTTTCTTTTTTTTATCGCTGAGCACTAATTATAGATTATTTAGGAGGTAACATTTCCAGAATCAGCAGTGAGACCTGTGTTTAAGATCATGGAAGTGAAAAAACATCAATAATCTGTTAATCTTTTTTTGCACTAATAATAATTGTGTTCTATGTATAGAAGGGGTTTTTCTTTGGCAAACTTAAGAAGGTTATGAATCATGTGCATCTACTTTAAACAGTAAACAGTTACCAATGGTCCCTTTAAAGACTGGTGTCTATTTTTCATTGTGGGTGTTTTAATGTTGCTGGTATATGTAGGTCGTGTCACGTACACCTAATCCGCATCATGTTTATAATTTTTTAACGTTACACAGTTGGCTTACTAAGTATCAAAGTCTTTAGTATCAAGCAGTAATTATCTATCTCAAGGGAGATGCCTCATTTGGATATTTTTCAAGGGAACATAAAACCAAGGAAAATTTGACAAGAAATAGCTTTAAGACTTTTTATATGCTGAGAAATTATTAGGGTCTACAATGGAAGAGTGTGACTTTAGATTCAGTAATTCAGTATTTTTATCCACGTTGCTAAACTTCAGATTTGTTTATCTGAAAATCCACTAAAACAAAACAATGACATAGCTATAAGATATTTATATGCAGGGGAAAACTGTGATACTAGTTTTAGATTTTACATCCATATATGTTTGCCTGTCCTTGTTAGTCAAATTTAATTGCTCCAAATTTCTGATGAAAGTGAATCTTGGCTTGAACAAATGAATTAGAAGTCAGTGTGCAATTATGATGGTCTTTTATAGTATCAGTTTTGCATTACAGAATGGAAGAACATTCTTATAATGTTTCAAATCTAATTGCCCTAGATTTTTGTTGAATCTGCTTGTACAAATGGCTTCTTTCATAACACCAGTTTTGCGATGCAGTAACAGACTTTATTGTACAATAACAAGATCACTTGTCTGACTTCTGTTCTTCTCCGTAATAGAAGGACTTTGATATTAAATTATTGAACCCTCGACCAAATCACATTCGTAGATAAATTCAATAAAGTAAAACTCCTTTTTAGTTTGATGACACTTCCCATAATAGGTCTATCTTATTGGGCATAATTTGTATGGATCCTTCTATAGGCTGTAAGACCAAGTTAATTCGATTAGCCAAACCTTCCACGTTAACTGTTCAGGGTTACTCTGTGTTTGTAGAAATCTTTTATATTCTGAACCAGTACGAAATGTGATTAAATCATTTTATGTTGAGCTCTTTTTATGGAGATTTTTTTTTACAATATGAAGTTAGAGGCATTTAGATTGGGTTCTTGTGATTATCTTATAAGTGATATTGTTTTGTAGAAGTGGAAGGCTTTTTTATTAGCTCAGAACGGTACAGAGAAATGTGTATAAGATAGATACACTGGACTTGCAATGAAATAATACTGTTAAAGAAAAATATTTGCAATGGATTTATTTTTTTACAAATTTGCATGCACAAAAATAAACATGAAAAATTTGCTCTCCATATCAAACTAAAAGTGCAATCACTAGTTAAGTGCAAGTTCTTGTACATGTATAAAAAACAACACTTTGAAGTGATTTATATGTTTCAATAGAAGTGATCAAAATAAAGTTATAATAATTATGGTTAATTTTAATGGAAAAATTAATTTGTTATTGTCAATATGTATATCGAGAGCCTTGAACTTTATTTGGTCAGTTTTCTTATGCAAATATATTCATGATTTTATACTGTTTCTGACAGCTTTTGCTTCAGTGTCAAAATCACAGTTGTTAACAGAGTGTTTTCTTCAAAATGAATGAAGCAATTTGTAGCTTCCATCTTCAAAATTAAGTTATTTGTATCATATTGTGTCTATAGGAATAAATGTATTCGAATTTTTATTGTATCTATATACTTATTGAATTCCATGCTGTGATAATGGATCTTTATAATTGTCTTATGTATGAAAAAAAAAAATAGACTATCAAATATACATGATTACTTTGCTCATGAAGTAACAAGAACTGCACATTTCTGGGTAACTTTGATGATTTATACAAGTACACCTAATCATACTTAATAACACTGGTGATTAACAGGTATTTTGAGTTGTAACAGACCACTGGTTGTGTTTCATAAAGCGATCACTATTTGACATGCTCATTATGATAATCCCATGTAGATTAAATGGGTCCACATGCACGTTAGACTAAAGATCAATTTATGAAACAGCACCCTGAATCATTTATATTGACCCTCATTCCTGAATTTTAATAATAAATTTTAGGGAACATTTGACCCAACTCCTGAATTATAATGGTAAAGTTAAGGGAACATAGAAACCATATCTGTCCACAGATCTTTTGAATGATTGGGAATTTAAAAGTATAAAGTGAATGAAACATTACTTGTATATGAATTGCTTATGATGATGAAACAATTCAAATATCTTGTCTCCCTTCCAACTGCACTTTTCACACAATGGCAGAAGCTGAATGAACATAATGTGAATGAAGAAATTTCATTAGTCTAGGACATCTTTCAAACTTGTAAGAGATATATGGGACTTGTGACTTTTTCAGTACTGGTATTATGAAATGCTGAAGACTTCTAGCAATTGAACTCCTGAATGCAATGTCAGATAAAAAGGACTTTTTTTATATTAGAAGAAGGATTTGTAAAAGGATGTGTAGATGTTATTATTAAATTGCTAAATATTCTCAACATTACTGTTAATTCTATTAATTGAACATTGAGTCATAGCTTAAAAATGTCTTAATGAATTGTTAGAAACTTTAAAATGGATTGCTTTGAAATTTTACAGAATATAGATTCATGTATTTGGTTCCATTATATGCCTAAAAAGGAACAAAAAAGTATAACATATTAGGGTAATGAATGAAAATTGGGAATTTTGTCATGAGTAGAATTCAATTTACACAAGTTGCATTATCACTCCAAGGAACACACGTATCGAGCCAGGTAATTTTTACTAACACTTTATATAGGTGAATAAAGTCTAAAGATTTTTACTAACATGTTAAGGATTTTTCATAACCCTATTTTTATGTTGTATGGAAAGCCGTAGTGGATCTCCGCATTAACAATTTATTTACAATTGGTGTCAATGGGGAAATGAGCGCAGCCTTAATGATTTTTAAGAAAAGTTATGTCATTCGATTTGCTTTGATAAGTATAAAGTTAATGCAGATGATTATAAGAGAAATCTTTTGCAGAGTTTAGTAAAAATTACCTGGATCGTTTCGCTTGTTCCTAGGAGTGATTATTTCTTCTTCTTTTTTTTTAACAAAATAAGTACTTTTATCAATTGTAAGGTATCCCTGTAAAACCTATCTGACTTATATTCTAGGGTAAAATCGAAATATATCAAATTTATCATTTATCATTTGACAGTCATATGCAATATTTATTGTATGAGAGACAATTTATTTTCCACAATATTCATGCAATAACCCTTTAAGTGCTTAGCAGACTGAACACCTTACATAAAAGTGGGTTTTATTGTTGGTGAATGTCACAAACTTTGCAGTCATACAATTGCACTAGTGCAATATCAAAATATATTGCCATTGTTTTCTATTGGGGAATTATATTGCTATACAATAACATATAATAATTTGCTCTTATTTATAAAGTAATGGCATTAAAATGTTGTTATCATTTAATGATTGCAACTTAATGAGTCAGTCATCTTTCTTGTTTTTTTTATTCGTCTCAATGTCATCTCATTTTTCACTTCATTGTCCTCATGCTCCGAAGATTTCCTCCCGGCCATTGTTTGTCAAGAATTATGACATAAATCCGTCTAATTGCCATTCAGTTCTGCAACAAGATTGGCCGAATAGTCATGGCCTATAATTACCCAAGACCTAAGTATACTACTGTCTTGTCCAGGACTAATTTGATTCTGAAGCTAAAGTTATTTTATGTCTAGGCAAGAATGAACATGATGGCAATTATTTTCGCCTTGTTTTTTCATCCCATATATGTCAATTCTATTCATATCATTGTTTATTGCTTCAGTGATAAAATTTGATTATGTCCGATTCTCCAGTTTTCTGTAATGCTGAGATAATCCGGGAAATTATACGGCTGACAGGATACAGATTGTTGACCAAAGGGCATGATGTTTTTCTCAAGTATGAAATATGTTATGTAGTGATGGTCAAGATAATATAAAGACATATTTTCTAGATGCTTTTAGGGACCTTGGCAATATAGAAATAAGCAGAAACAAATAAATTATAAGACTTGTATTGTCTAAAATAAAACATTCTTTATTTCATTGATTTGTTGAAGAAACTCATCACTTGGAGCAAGTAAAAACGAACAAACAGTTCAATAATGGTGGACAGGGCATATCAAAACATAATTGAAGTTCACTAATGTTGGACAGGGCATACCAAAACATAATTGAAGTTCACTAATGTTGGACAGGGCAAGTTGTTTGTGTCATTTGGTGTGGACTTAATGAACAGATTATGTTCCTGTCTTGTGCATACATTATACTTTTTTCTAAGTCGGAAGAACTTAAGGATTTAAAGTGATGATTTCAGGAAAGAAGATGGCTGTCAATAATTCTTTGGACCTTCCTGCCATAAATTATGAACACCTTGATAGCATTTCATTTCATTAAATTCAAAAATTGATCCTTATGACACTCACAGTGTAACGAAGATGCCAGCTATTCTAATATGTTTCATTAGGGGTCAGTATTTTCAAAGTTTCAGATTCACTTGGCTGGGGACGTGAAGCTTTGCTCTTGTTGTATTCTGTTGTTTCTAAAAATTCCTTTGGTGTGAATTATAAAAATTTGAAAAAGTACCAAGATTTTTATGTGGACAAAAAAATTTTCTTCACGATTTGAATTAATTGCACCTTTCGTTTATTTTATGTTTCATTGTATCATTTATTCATTGGCCTTGAAAAATGTACCTAGTTATTATTTTCTTTGGGTTAAAAATGTAGGACTATGTCTTAATGAACATCTTATCTTTATGTACAAAATTTTACTGAATTGTTTACACAATTTTTTGAGCAGCTTGAACAAACATTTGTAGTACCAATATAGCAATACTGTTGAACGAGTGTTTACCAGGCATCATTAATTTAAAAAATTTAACTAAAAACTAAAAAATTTCTGTAAATCAATCATTTAACATTACAGCAACAAGAACTGAACTTTCTGCCAAATTAGTATGTTACACAGATCTTTCCAATTTAGTATCTTCAAGATAAAATGTAATGATTAATTTATCTAATATCCCTTCATGAAAAATCTGCAATTCACTTGATGTTAATTTGATGTGCTTACTGCGAGCAAACATGAATAGCAGTTATTTATTCAAAGCTATAAAATACAGAAAGATCCATTTGCTAATCTTAGGGAAAAAAAACTTTAATATCTGGTAATGAATACTTGCCATTAGAAAAGGCTGTAAATATGTACCTAATTTGTCTCAATTTAAAAAAAAGTTGGTTATCAGAATAATGAAATCGGTTGATATAAGACATTAACGATATTTTAAGGTTCGTCTTTGTGGTATTAACGATGTTTCAATATGTAGTCTATCTCAAAAGACATGTTGAAATGTTGGGTATCATGCAACAAGTCCAATTGGCAATATTTATGCATTCATTGCTACAATGAACCATGTGCGCCAAAACTGCATGGAAGCTTTAGGAAAGAAATTATGTAATATTTCAAAACTTTTGTACGATTTGAATTAATCTGTGCAAATTAAATTTCATTGATGCATAGTTATGCTGATTTTGAAGCGTGATTTTTTTTTTTTTTTTTTTTGAAGAGAAAATGTAAAAGAGGTGCTTTTTATGTTCTTCTGAAATTATGGTTCAATTGATGAATGCCTTTCATTAGAGCTGGCATTGTGATAAAAATATCTGGAGTTATAAAGAGATTGTAAAGTTTTGCATGATTGATGACGATCTAATTCACATTAATTATTCCCACTGCAATCATTGAATCTTGTAATGTTTATGTAGATTTTATAGCTTTCATTATTCTTCAAAGCAACAACTCAGATATAAAATGCATAGTGCATCAAAAAAAGGATATGGGGAAAGTATTGCTTAGAATTTTAAATGACATTAGAAATTAATGAGAGAGAAATATATTGAACAGTAATGAATGGAGTCACATTTATCATAAAAAAACATGTTGCATGAACGTCAGTAATGGAAAAGTCTTAATTCCTAGAAATATTTTGCACACCATTTTATGATTGCTTGGTTCCATGTTCTCTTCATTTGCGGTTGGGGAAAGCCCTTATCTAACTGTCTATTCCTCCCACTTCAGTAAAGTTCTCAGTTCAGTTCATGTACACTAATAAAGCTAAAAAATCACTTGATTGGACATAACTTACTTGACAATTCTTGTTTAAACTGTCAATCGTTAGGGGGTTTTAAGAGTTCTAGGTCAATTTCAGTACTTAATCATTTAAGAGTGGTGGTTTTATCCATGATCATACCAGAATTAAGTAACTTCATATATGGATATTAGATTGCATATCATACTTGCACATCATCTTAAACTTATATGCTGGAAACTATCAGATTGCACAAACTACATATAAAATAGATGCATTAGACTGCACATCTTTATGTAACTGTAGGTGTAAAAGGTTGCACAACTTCATATGAATTTATAAGGTGTATTAGACTGCTATCTTGTGTAAATTTTTATAAGTGTATCAGTTTCATTACCCTGTATCCGTACCCTATGAACAGTATAAAATTATTTATCATACTATGACATTGTTCGCCCTTTTGGTACATCTTTGGTATTTCATTCGGCAATAGTTGTGAATATAAATGCAGCATGATATAAAACAAAATAAAACATACATATTTATTATCTAACCTAACAAATGAACATAACTCATTACATCATAAACATTCTGACATAGTACATAGAAAATAAACTTCATTTAAACTTTAACTACACTTCTAAACTAAAACAAAATAATACTGTATCTAGTTTTTGGCTTCTTGGGGGCTACTCATCCCTATACTACCTATAATAAACCTAATCTAAGACTAATAAACAACTATATACATTTATAAAATTAATAATCATCCTATTTTCTTTTTGCTTGCGGACGATCCTGACCAAGCAAGGAGTTACGCTTCTAAGATGAGGGGAAAAAGATTGGCGGCGGATGCCAGCCTGAACCGACTCAATGAAGGCCTACTTGTAGTCTGCGGATGCTCGACTATTAAATTAAACTATGAGTTGGCGGATGCTCAACTATTAAAGTAAAATATGAGTTGGCGGATGCTCAACTATTTAAGGATGTTCGCTACTATTATTGAAAATAAATAGGTTTCAAATTTGATGGATTAAATGAAAAGATAATAGTAAAAGGAACAAAATGAGCAAAAAATTTTGATAGGTTCTTGACCTCGTTTTCAAGATAATTGACGTTTAAGTTTTGGCGGGAAAAGGTTTTCTCTGACTTATTCATAGGTTTAGCATTAGCACTATTTAGCTGTTAAAACCCATGACAGAATAAATAGGATTTGCTATAACTTTGTCTATAACCTCTTTATGACATATTAAAGACATTGATAACAAGAAAATAGGGGGTTCGTGGGAAAAAAAATACCCCTATTTTGATGGTAAAATCAAGAGGATTCCGAAAAAATGACAGAAATACCAAAACAAGACCAGCGAGCATCCTTAAGTAAAATATGAGTTGGCGGATGCTCAACTATTTAAGTAAAATATGAGTTGGCGGATGCTCAACTATTAGTAAAAATATCATTAATCAGGACTGTTGTAGTTGGCGGATGCTCAACTATTTAAGTAAGCTACAAAAGGCGGTAGAGACACGCCTGTACTTAACTAGAATTTGTTTACTTGACAAACTGGCGGAAGATTCACGCCTTTACCTATCAACTATTACATAACACACTTATAATCGAAACTCCTACCCATTACATGTATAAGTAAAAATATGATGTATACATGAATTGGGGGAAAAAATAATTTCTTGAAATTATGCACGCCTAACATGAGTAGCCCCAAAATAGGTGATGTTGGGGTCGGTGGGAGGGGCGATTCAAAACAAATACATTAAGACAAAGTTTATGATAACACAAAGAACCCCTCTCACTTCACCAGCATCTAATTAAAACTAAAAATAACCGAATTCCTATTGGCTAATCATACTTGACCTAATTACATTGGCCTGATGAGGCCCCATCAGGGAAATAATAGATACTAACATGTATAAACTCTAATTTAATAAATTAAATTGCCTTTTATCCATGATCATACCAGAATTAAGTAACTTCATATATGGATATTAGATTGCATATCATACTTGCACATCATCTTAAACTTATATGCTGGAAACTATCAGATTGCACAAACTACATATAAAATAGATGCATTAGACTGCACATCTTTATGTAACTGTAGGTGTAAAAGGTTGCACAACTTCATATGAATTTATAAGGTGTATTAGACTGCTATCTTGTGTAAATTTTTATAAGTGTATCAGTTTCATTACCCTGTATCCGTACCCTATGAACAGTATAAAATTATTTATCATACTATGACATTGTTCGCCCTTTTGGTACATCTTTGCTATTTCATTCGGCAATAGTTGTGAATATAAATGCAGCATGATATAAAACAAAATAAAACATACATATTTATTATCTAACCTAACAAATGAACATAACTCATTACATCATAAACATTCTGACATAGTACATAGAAAATAAACTTCATTTAAACTTTAACTACACTTCTAAACTAAAACAAAATAATACTGTATCTAGTTTTTGGCTTCTTGGGGGCTACTCATCCCTATACTACCTATAATAAACCTAATCTAAGACTAATAAACAACTATATACATTTATAAAGTTAATAATCATCCTATTTTCTTTTTGCTTGCGGACGATCCTGACCAAGCAAGGAGTTACGCTTCTAAGATGAGGGGAAAAAGATTGGCGGCGGATGCCAGCCTGAACCGACTCAATGAAGGCCTACTTGTAGTCTGCGGATGCTCGACTATTAAATTAAACTATGAGTTGGCGGATGCTCAACTATTAAAGTAAAATATGAGTTGGCAGATGCTCAACTATTTAAGTAAAATATGAGTTGGCGGATGCTCAACTATTTAAGTAAAATATGAGTTGGCGGATGCTCAACTATTTAAGTAAAATATGAGTTGGCGGATGCTCAACTATTAGTAAAAATATCATTAATCAGGACTGTTGTAGTTGGCGGATGCTCAACTATTTAAGTAAGCTACAAAAGGCGGTAGAGACACGCCTGTACTTAACTAGAATTTGTTTACTTGACAAACTGGCGGAAGATTCACACCTTTACCTATCAACTATTACATAACACACTTATAATCGAAACTCCTACCCATTACATGTATAAGTAAAAATATGATGTATACATGAATTGGGGGAAAAAATAATTTCTTGAAATTATGCACGCCAAATGAACGAATACATTTAAATTATGAGTGAAGCCCCCAAGAAAATACAGCATAATATAATATATAAGTAGCACATGTTTAATATAAAAAAAAAAAAAAAAAAAAAAATCACTACATAATAAACTCAGTAATAAAACTTCTAAACTTGTGGACATATTATTACCTAGACAACAAACTCACACTATACATGTACATGTATTTACTGACACATATCATTCTGAGCCATTTCAATAATTTTTTGATCAATTCTTATATAGCGCATGTAACAATCAGATGACCATCTACCCAGAGCTTTTATAATGTGGTCTTCAACACCCGCTGCAGCTGCTGAGCTTGCAGCCCCAATTCTAAATGAATGACCTGAGTAGGCGCTTTCATCAAACCCTAATCGTCTTAAAATTTCTTTAAGATAATTGACAAAAATAGTGCGAGACAAAGGCACTGGTTCAAATTCATCTTTGATGAAAAGTGGAGAGGTCGCTATACATGTAGATACTGCTTTAGATTTGTATCTTAATTGCAAATATTTTGACATCTCCTTAACTGGTTGAAAATTAGCATTCTCAAAAATCTTAACTTCTACACCTTTGTTGAAGGGGTCACATTTGGATGATTGTAAAAACACTGAAAAATAGCTTCCTAATGAATGAATACTTATATCCCTTATAGCAAGAATCGAGGCTGATTTAGATGGCCCATTGTATGTAAACTCTCCACATCGAAGAAAACCAAAAAAAGCTAACTTGAAAGCACATTTTAACATAGAATCTAAAAATGGGGTGACAAGACCTTTATCTAACAATGTACACATCTGACTTAAAACTGAAGCCGTAATTGGCATTCTTTTATTAGATACATTACTTTGCAGTTTCTTTACCCCTCTTAAAATATAATCTAATTGCGCTGATGATTGCAGAGGATCATACTGATTATAACGAAGATAATGATAATGAATGCCTGCTAAATACAACTGAATCGTATCATGCTTCAATTTTAATACATTTTTACAATGCGTTACAAAATACACAAAGTGCTCCTCTGTAACATGAGGAAAAGCTTTAGAGTCGTTAGACCTTCTTTCTTTGACTAATTGGTTTATACTTAAAAATTTAATAAAGCAAGAAATACCAGTTTTATACACCTGAAGAGTGCTACTACATAAAGACGCATCCCACAATTCAGCTACTTGAGAAGTCAAACCATCATGATGTCTGCAGGCTGAAGACATGGTGTCGGAAACTGCTCTGCTGTGGGGGCCATCTTTCTGAATTTCTCCATCTGAAACCGAGAAATAGCATCTGTGATATTATTATTCACACCTGGAATATGCTTAGCATGAATGACGTAATTATGAACTGCTGAATGATATGTTAACTTTCGCATCAACTTCATAATACTTAAAACTTTTGATCGACCTTTATTGATGATTTCCACAGTAGACATGTTGTCACAATAGAATAGTATACGCATACGACACCACTGATGGCCCCACAGCACACATGCCATAACGATCGGATATAACTCGAAAAAGGCCATAGAGGTTTGTTCCTCTTGAATCAAAGACTGTGGAAAATAGCCTTGGAACCATTTATTTTGAAAATGACCTGCAAAAGCGGTATCAGTGGAATCGGTAAACAACATTATATCTGCTGCTGAGGTAATCTGATCATTTAAAAAGAATGATACGCCATTCCATCCTTTCAGGAAAATTGACCACATATTTAAATCCGCCTTGCATGCACTATTAAGATATACATGATGTGATAATTTCGATACTGTAGTTGACAACTTGATCAAGTACGAAATAAATGATCGCCCAGGGTGAATGACGCGACACGCAAAATTAAGATGACCAAGTAGACTCAGAAGTTCACGTTTCGTACACGATGACTTTCTACTGAAGTTTTCCACAATTTCTGAAATGCGTTGAACTTTCTCAGGAGGTAAACGCGCTTCCATCCTCAAAGAATCGAGTAGAATTCCAAGGTATTCTAAGCATGTAACAGGCCCTTCGGTTTTCTTTTCAGACAAAGGTATACCTAACTCATTAAAAATGTTCAGAAAAATTGACATAATATTATATGCATCATCGAAAGGAGAAACAATGACGAGAAAATCATCTAACAAATGTAATATATGATCGATACCATAATTATTCTCAGCTATCCAACAAATTGCGGTGGATAAATAATCGAAAATCTTTGGACTTGAACGACTTCCAAAAACAAGGCGGTTGAAAAAATAATATTTGTCCTCCCATTTAACGCAATGATAAGGCCACATTTCCGGAGACAACGGCATAACTTTAAAAGCATCTGTAATGTCCGTCTTAATAAGTAAAGCTCCGGGACCAATAGATTTAATAATCTTTATAGCGTCATCAATTTTTACATAACTTAAAGAAAAATCATCTTTGTTAATCAATTCATTAAGACTAGGGTTTTCGGCATCATCATGTGGCGCTGACAAGTCCACAATCAGTCTCTTTTTCTTGCTATATTTACTTTCTGCGACACCAATTGGATTAACTCGAAATAAAGAAAACGGAACTTTTAAAAAGGGACCGGACAAATATCCTTTTTGAATTTCAATATCAATTAAATCGTTGACTGCTTGTTTATTTTCTAAAGCAGAACGAAGATTTTTACATTCAATAGAATTAACAGGTAAATCAGACAATCCTGTGTGAAAACCATATCTTAGACCAGAAATCAAATACTGTTTAAATTTATCATCCGGATAATTACGTAACTCGTTTTCTAAAGAATTTATCCTAACCGGTGTCTGAACAGTGTATTGACAGCTCATTTCTTGGATAGAAACTGGGTCCCGTTCCGTTGAGACCCAGCTTGGTCGTTTTTTGCCTGATTCAAACATGTGCTTTTTGGGTGATCTCCCTTACAAACAATGCACACATGTTGGTTTCGACAGTGTTTATTATTGCATCCTTTAGCACCATTAAAGTTATTGCATATTTCCTTGCCGTTAAAAAGTACTCTTTCCCTGCCATACATGTCCTTGTCGTCCATCCTTTTGCCATATCTCTGGTTAACATGGTGAAGACTCAGATGGCAAAAATTGGCAGCATGAAATGGACTACCACAGAAGGTACATGAGTTAGTTTTAGAATTTGCAAAGATATTGCAGAACAAAGTGTTATTGCGAATTGACCAGTCTATAACAATGTTATTGTAAGTAAGATGTGCAGCTGCATCTAAAGAAAACTTCTTATGATACTCATAGAACCCATTTCCTGGATATCTAGTGGCCATATCGATAATGTCACGTTCGTACAAGTCAAGTTCTTGTCGTCTATAAGGACGTTCAGAGCACATAATATTCTTGTATATACCAAAGGCTTGAATAAATTCACCTAATGATAAAGAACGATTCACCCTGGGGTCTGGACGGACATATTTAATGTCATCACCCTCGACGGTTTCAATGACTCCTGAACCTGTATAGTAAGGTATTAGTAGGGTAGCCAGATTTACGTCCCTACCTGATATAATGTTTCTTCTGATGGTGGTAGAAACGGACTCCACGAACGGCAAAGATTCTGCAGAGTATCCTCTGGATGTTGGGGCCAAGTTTCCCCTGCGAGCCTGCTCCTCACTACCTGCCGCTGCAGATGGTCTTGAGTTACCTGCTTTGAGCGCAGAGTAGGCAGTGTCTAAATTATAACTTGGTATACGATCGGCCGCATTTTCGATCTGATTTACACCTTGAGAAACGGAACTTGGGGCTGGTGAAGCTAGAGTCGGAGGGGTCAGCCTTTCTGAAACGTTTGAGGGATTAGAAATAGCATTAACTTTACTATTTAAATTAGACAGGCTTCTTTGCATAGTCTGTACCGTGTTCGTCATGTTAGTCTGGTAATTTTGAATAGTTTCCGTGAGTCTGAAAACAATATCCGTGAGCGTTTTCTCAGTATCAGACTGGGGGCGGCCATGATTGTTATTGTTTTCATTCGCAACTATTGGGTCACGTGATCGTGCACTGCCTAATACGGAAATTACAGGTGACGCGGGATCTTGAAGAGTATCCATGCGCGGAGTTGTTGTGCTTTGTAAAAGATCTGAATCCATCCGCGATGTGTCTGTAGCTCTGTTGCGGAAAAGTCTAACCAAAGCCATGCGTCTCGCATTCTGTGGAAAATAAATGTTCCTTCGTCTCAGCTCGTCCTTTAATCGGGACAAGGTCCAGTTTTCTGGCAGCTCGGCGTCATAGTTTATTCTAGTTGTTTTGTTTCGTAATGGACCCATTGTTTGTAAAAGATGCAGTCACGTTCAATAGCCAAACATACAAGCTCCTGAGTACACTAAAAATAATTAATAACTCGAATGTCTAATGACCGACACATGTCCCAACTAAATAAGTTCGATATTTCCGAAAAAACGTAAATTTAAATACTTAAATTAAAACAAAAGCAAAAAGTAGGTCATCTCATGATTCTCACATCCGACAAACATTGTTTAATGTTAATTCCACATAAATCCGTTAAAAAACGGCACTAAATGTTTAGAAAGTATAATCCCATATAGTTTGTAAATAAAAACGATGTTTTGGCGATTCAAAACAAATACATTAAGACAAAGTTTATGATAACACAAAGAACCCCTCTCACTTCACCAGCATCTAATTAAAACTAAAAATAACCGAATTCCTATTGGCTAATCATACTTGACCTAATTACATTGGCCTGATGAGGCCCCATCAGGGAAATAATAGATACTAACATGTATAAACTCTAATTTAATAAATTAAATTGCCTTTTAAGAGTTCAAGGTCAATATCAGTACTTAATCATTTAAGAGAAGTGGTTTTTAAGAGTTCAAGGTCAATATCAGTACTTAATCTTCAAGGTCAATCCAGACTACTGTCTAGTGTGTTATCTTAATTTTTCTGGACACTATCTGAATTAATACTGACTTTTTTACAAGAGAATTCAAAGTAAGTTAAGTAGTTATTTAGTATATTTTGTCCCTTCCAATAATGAAATGTTGTTCTAGTGTATGCCTGCATAAATAGCTGGTAATGTCGTGGTCACAGTTTCTTAGTTATGTATTTTTTCACAGGGCGTAATGAAAATATTGTCAATTGAGGCAGGTTTAACCTGTGACACACCTAATGGCCCTGTCACACTGTAACGTTTTAGCCAACGTGTGCCAAAGTTTAAGAATATATTTTCAACAAGCGGGTGTGTGTTGCGTAAGTTTTGTACACGTTATGAACACGCTACAAACACAATAGCGAACGTCAGTGTGCGTTGGTGAACGCTGAGTGCGTCGCAAATTTTTCAACATGCTTAAAATTTCCGACGTTCGCCAACGTGCTAGAAATAAATTATTCGAACGCTAAGCATAAGTTAGAAGGAAGTTATACACATGCTGATGTACGCTATGTGGTCGTTGTGCGCACATTGAAATGCGTTTGACGAACGCTAAGCTAAATGGAAAGGAACGTGTCTAGCCATAATGCAGCGCATTAGGGTCAGTCTAACGACCAAGAAACCTATTCAAAGTGATTAAAACGTGTACAGAGCGCACAGAGCGTCATTGTAACGAACAAGTAGCGTATCAACCCAAGAATGTTATGAGTTAGATTGAATTACAAGGGGGAAAGTCAATTTCAAAAGCTTCAAATACCAATTAAAACCTGAAAAAAAAATCTTTTTACAAAAAACAATGAACAATGCCATAAAAAATCTTGAATATAACAAAGATAACTTAGATGGTCTTGAATTGGAAGTACTTCTTGCAAATTGTTATACACCTGTCATGTTTTCGGTGGACATATCTTTGGTAGAAAAATACTCAAATATAACGAGTAACGACAGTCTAACTTCAATACACATTTGAAATAATGTGTATTTTTAATATTCAATAAGCACACGTGTTTTTCTCTCTTAAGGACATCATCAGTCAAGTGCTATAAAAAGGATGCTAGGCAAAATCTACAGACCGGTATTTCTTACATGTATATACTCATTTGAGATGGCTTTAGAATAATTATACATTCATATTACCAGAACGCTGAAAACCAATGTTTTTTATAACAAAACAAAATTCACATGATGTATCTATAATTATTAATTAATCCAGCAATACATTTAAGCCAGATAATAGATCTATTTGGGCTATTGTGAAATAATACTAAAGAAAAGAACAGAAATCCTAGGTCTCTCCACCAAGAGAAAAAATTATAAGTTAGACTAAGGCTATGAATGCGTTCTGCAGTTGTCACACATGCTCTAGGCAAACGTCAAGTACCCCGGACAAACGCTATAGATAAGTTTTGAATAAGTTTGTCGTGCCTTGCAGGTAGTTAGTCTGATGCTTTGTGGTCGTTCACAGAGATATTTTTTGAAACTTTTTACAGCGACTGCCAACATGTTCCAACGTTTTAGAAAATTATTTGAATGTTCGGCACACGTTGGCTAAAACATTATTAGTGTGACAGGGCCATAAAGTTACAATGTTTCTTTAGAATTATTTTAGAAGCCAAAATAAATTTTCAAATGTTCATAATGCACTAAAATTTGAAACAATTTATGTTCCAAGATAAAGCCAAACTAGCTTTTCTTGTAGGTCATTTATGCATTTAATGATGTACAAAATTTTCAAAGAAAAAGGTGTTAGAAAAGAAACTGAAAGTTTGGGAATAGAAGCATGATAAACAGGACGTCAAAGAAATTAAGCTTGTAGTACAAAAATATTGACTTTTCTACTGTTATCGCTCCCTTTATCAATGTTTATTCGATCCTTTATTTGACCTTGAAATTTATTCCAAATGTTTATATCACTAATACCTTGGACAACTTCCAAAATCAACATTTTTCGGTAATTTTTGTAGGAGTTAGGGGACTTTGACCATAAAAACAACTCTGTTTTTTTTTTTTGCAAAACAGACCTTGTAAGCGCTCTCATCCCTACAGATGTTGACAGATTTTCGTGAAATTTATACCAAATGTTTAATTTACTAATACCTTGGTCAAGTTCGACAATCAGCATTTTTCGGTAATTTTTGTAGGAGTAAGGGGACTTTGACCATAAAAACGACTCTGTTTTTTTGTAAAACAGACCTTGTAAGCGCTCTCATCCCTACAGATGTTGACGGATTTTCATGAAATTTATACCAAATGTTTTAACCACTAATTCCTTGGTCAAGTTTAAAAATCAGATGTGTTTGATAATTTTTGCTTCACCGGCGGGGGACCCTGGAATTCCATTCTTGTTTATTCAGAAAAAATTAAGCCCCCCCCCCTTTTCAAGTTAAATGGTTGGTCCTCAATTTATGCCATGGAATTATAAAATTTCAAAGAAATGATATTCTAATAATAAATCTCCTACTTGACATAGAATTCATCTTGAGATAGACAATATATCAATTTTATGAAGTGTTTATGAAAATTGATATTTGAAGGTTGAATATCTATGAAAGATTGGATTGTACCTTCCTGTCAAATGTCAAGAGATTTAACAAACTAGAATCTTTAAATTTGAAAATGAGTTATTGGTTGTTTATTATGGCAACCACCTATAAGCACCAAAATGCAAAAATTGTTTGGAACAAAAAGACCAAGATATTCACAAAGGATGAAATTCAAACTTCATTATAGAAGAACATCAGAGCATTAACGAAAACAAATCTTTTGATATTAGTTTTTCCATATTAAAAATTAATGGCTTTAAATAAATGGCACCTTTAACATAGAGCAGAGATGAATTCATATCACTGCCAGTTTTATGTACATTAAATTAAGACTTTGCATTCTCTAATACTTTGGCATTGATGGTCACCCATGTTTTCTCTCAACATCTCTTGTTTCTAAACTTACATGGCCAATATATGTGCTGAACTTAATATTGGTTGGTGGTTTGGGTCCCAGTGCAGTCTTTTATTTTCACTTTCCCATCCATCTCTAATATTTAAGTGACAGCTTGAATGTAATTTAACTAAAATATTGTACACAATAATTTCTCAGTGAATAGTTTGACATTCTGCCTATTGTTAGCTAACTTAATGTTTGCATTTTCATATTGTCCTAAGTTCTCCATCATGTCTGCTCAGACATAATTTGGTCGTTGGAAGATTGCTACAAATTTACACCAAGCCTTTCTCAGTAACACTTAATGGTAATTTGAAATTTGGAAGTGTTCTGGTTCAGTATGGCTAACTTAGTGCACCTGAGAATTTCAGGACTGTCAGACTTCTACTACCTGTTTCAAGGCTTTAGCCAATATCAAAATTGCCATAAAAATTTATATCAAGCTTTCCTTTAAGCCTTCAACACAAAATTAACACGAGAATGATTTGGAATTTTGTAGGCTAGCTCAGTAAGACATTTACTGTATATTTTGACCAAGCAATTTTCAGAACTGCTCGGCTTCTACTTCATGTTTTGGGCACTAAATGGCGGCATCTGTGTGCCCCATGGACACATTCCTTCTTTATTTTTCAAATGTAATAGGCATGAATCAAATAAAGAAATATGGTTCCAATAGAAGATCTAGAGTTTTTTCTCTCTAGATCTGATAGTTTGATATGATAAGAATGTATATGCAATAAAGTCCAAATTGGGAAGCAGCTTCTTTGAATTGATGAGATATCAACAACGTAGATAAATCCCCATATGGACAATTTGATTTTTGCCATAAAATGATTTATTACATATGACTCTAATAATTTCACTTTTCATCAATCTTCATAGATTTTTATAAAAAAGATATGTCATAAATCTCTCCCAGGGGATAAGAAAACGTGATGGGATTTAACACGATTTTTTTGCGTTTATTTTTTTATGTTTTTTGAATCGGTAGTGAACTCTACTATAGTACAGACTCATTCAGCATCTTTTGTAATCACTGTTTGCTCGTCACAAACAAGATTTGTAGCATCTCTTGTTTGTGATTGATCATTTGTATAAACAGATATTTTCCAGTCTGTGTTTGCTTACGACAAAATATTACTGGTTACACTATGGAATCAATTATGATCGAAACCTATGATATCTTCTGATCTTTTTAGTTTAAATCAGAAAGTTTTTGTAAGTGTAAGTTTCAAGAATTTTGATTGGCTGAAATGTACACTTATGTTACCATTTTTACATTATGAATATTAAAGCTTGGATATTTAAATTTAAAGTATTAGTTAAGACTGTTATCTTCATATTCAGGAACCAACATGCTAATCAATATTCGTCATGTCATATACATGTAGGCAGGCAGGTGAATTATGAACAAGGTAACTTTACACAGATTTGGTATCACATTTCAAGAGATCTCAATTGGGAGTAGAAATATTGTTTGAGAATAAGAAATTTTTCAACAACAAATAGGCATTTCAATGGGCACTCATTTACAGTGCTGATCCTCTCCTCGCCGACTTTTTTTACTCTAACCAGGGCCTTTAATCCCACTTACAGATATATTGATGATGTCCTCTCTGTGTCCACAACGCTTTGTTTGGTAGATGGATCCCTTCAATATTATCCAGAGTTAGAGATTAAAGAAAAGCAATACCCCATGCACGTTAAAAACCCCTTTGTAGAGTTCGATAAGAGTAGGCTCAATGGGGGCCGCTACAAAGGCCACACTCGCAATCTGCTAGCTGGAGAGGGATTAATATAAGCATTTAGCTTGTTTCCCAATCCAGGGTAAATAAATATGTTTAAACTAAGAAACTATCAAATCCAATTGCTTCACGTCATTCTTGGATTTACATCTCAAATTCGACCAGGGTCTCAGTACCAAAATTTACGATAAGAGAGACAACTTTATTTTTCAAATTATTAATTTCCTAACCTAAAAAGTAACATACCTTGTTACGTATGCTTCACCTGCTTACAGTATTTATATTTCAAAACTTATTCAATATGCCAGGACTTGTACAAATTTTTCAATTTTTTTGACAAGTCACTGTGACCGCTGTCTCTGTGACCGATTATTATACCAAGGCTACAACAACATATTTCTCATACGATCTTTAAAAAAAATCTTCCTTCAATTCAGCCACTTGTGGAAAATTTTTTAATTTTATTAAACAATGGTAAGTGATTGTTTTGATAAGTGTTTTTCTGATTGTTGTAACAAGATTGTCACCTCAATATCCCTATTTTGTCTTTACAACTGTGTTGTGTTTTGTGTTTACTACCAAACCCTAAGATGACAATAGAAGAGGGAAGTTTGGCATGCAATTAAACCTGGTTTAAGCCACCATTTCTTTTGAAATGCCTGTACCATGTCAGGACCATTGCAGTATTCAACTTTTTAGCTCACCTGAAGCTGTTGCTTTGTACTTTTGACCAGGTGAGGTTTACAGAAGCTGAGTGTTTGTTTTTTACATGCTGACGCTTACTTCCTGTTGATACAAGAACACATTAGTTACATAATCCCTTTTTACTTCATTATTATACTACAAAAATGTAATCTGGAGATTTTTATCACAAAGCTTTTATGAATATGGTGTTTAGTGTTTTCTTTTTTCCTGAGCTAAACCATGAAAAATCTAATGATTACAAAATTAGCCATTATTTTTTGCAAAGTATTAAGTATGTGGCATCTTAATGCTTATTTGTTGTGCGTATTAAGTGGTAAAGTAGTTTTATAATGTTGACAAAACATCAGAAATATTAGATACAAGATAAAAAATGGCAAATCTTAGGAAAGGATTAATACTTAACGGCTTTCTGAGGGAGAAATTTCTTGGCTAACAGAAATTTTAAAGTGTTTTTTAGACTTTTATATTGATGCTAAGACACTAAAAGGGACATTTTGTCAAATACATTTTTCTATTTCTAATTTATTATATTATATCATAATATTGGTGCTCATTGTGTAAAAGAGTTTATTACAAAACTTAGCAGGGATTAGGAAGGAATTTTAAGCAAAGGGCCATTTACCACTTTTTTCATGGAAATTGTAAATTTCGAGGGGCCATTTCATAATATTCTATATAGATTTTTTAGATGAATGGGGTCCATTTTCATTTTTATGTGCCAATGGCCCATGGCCCCCCTGCCTTCTCTATCCCTGCTTAGTTATAAAATAACCTGCTGAGGTTTTCTCTCTTATTTGTTCCTTCCAAAGGCTCATAATTTTTTTTTTGCAATACAGAATCTAAATTGGGATTTGTAGATTCACATTAAAAAATATCAAAAAAAATTATTTAAACAGAATTTTTTATTGACAAAAATAAATACAGAGGTGTTTATACATGTTTAGTGACTGTCTAATAATTACATGTACATGTTGTTAAGCAATTTCAGTTTTCTAAAAAAAAGATCATGTTTTGAAAGTGAAAGTTCATTAACATATTATTTTAAAAAGAATATGTTTTGAGTTTAAAAACTGTCCTTAATATTGTTATTTAAATGTTGAAGTAACATATATATCCAAGTTGTTAAATGTTCATATGTTAATAAGCAGACCAAATATTTCTTTTATATATGAAAGAAATCTTATAAAGGCTGCCTTTATGGTCACGATAATACATAACGACACCACAAGTAAGAAATATCCCTGCCCAAATAATCCCACCGCTGCCACCAACCTCTATAAAGGTGTGGTCTCTGTACAATTGTCCACAGTTTCCACCTGTGTGGCAGCACTGCTATTTGAGCCAGCATGAAGTTCATAAATTCTCCGCCTGTGCTGTATACACCATGAGGATCTTATTTTATCCATCCCATCTCGACATAAGGCAGTTAATTCCACTCTGAATGTTCGCGAAAAGAACAGACAGACATAGAATATGGTAACAGTATTACCCATGGCAA
The DNA here is from genome assembly GCA_963971305.1 of Arcuatula senhousia. Lineage (NCBI taxonomy): Eukaryota > Metazoa > Mollusca > Bivalvia > Mytilida > Mytilidae > Arcuatula > Arcuatula senhousia. The sequence goes on from OZ020306.1 coordinate 55,455,511, forward strand.
TGTAGTGTCCTATAATTCTTGCCTTTGTTAGCTGAATCATAAATTTACGATCATGGAGCCAGGACGGAGGGTATGTCCTATCAACAACATTTATCACGGTTGGAGGGATGACAAAAATGAAGTACACCATCGACAGTGCTAAGGTCGTGTACGTCAGAACCATGGGTAGTTGTTCTGAATGTCGACCTTTCGTTGGTCGCTTTAGGCACAGTCCTGTTAGTATTAGTACATCAAATGTAAAAATGAGAGTCAGTGGTATGAATGAATAGAAACTTGCTGACATCCATGGCCAAATCACAGCATGTAAATCTTCATTATGAAAAAAATAACACTGTCCCATTAGTTCGTACAGCCACATGGCATGGATACTAATAACCACTAAGCCAACCATTATGATGACTGCCACAAACTTGGCCATAAACAATGTACACATGCTTGATACATGTTTGGACTGCCAAATTATGATGTACCGGTCAATTGTCATTGCAACCACAAACCATATGCTAGAATAGGTAATGGCACGACTGATGAACTGCCAAAGACGACACAGCCAGTCTGATTGGTTGTCTATAGTTTTTACGTTAGCTATAAATGTCACCCATTCTGATCCTAGAAACAGATAAAGAGTTAACAGGCTTGTAAAGGCATAGGCAACAATGTAAAAACTGATAGAATAGTGACAAAACGGAGGCCTCCTCATAACTAGAATGGTCAGAATGTTCCCTATAGATCCCAGAATTATGAGTATAGGAGGAACCCATGTGTTCATGGCTTTGTCTAACTTGTGAATAGAAGGTAGATCATCCGGTTCAGGGACAAAGTCATTAAACACTCCTACGACTCCTAGTAGGCTGCTGTTTGTGTCCGTGATGTTCATCGTTATGTTCATGACTTTCGTGTAACTTTCATTGGAGAAATTCAACCACATGTTATTATGGCAGTGGTTTCCGTGTCGTTAATAAATTGTTTCCTCACAGGGTACTTATTAATGTCCCATTAAGACGTGGACATGACAGGCTCTTTCTTGCTTTGATGAGAATGATCATTGTTTATTTCACCGTAGGTTCTAGTTAATAACAGGATGATGTAATCCTCGATAAAGCCTTTAGTCTGATTGTTCCGCGACAATGACGGCTTTCTGTAAATGACTTCTACGATTTGCAGATTTCCTCTCAAGCTTCAATTCGTCAATGAACTACAATAGAGAAAAGATATTTCATTGAATTTGTTAATCAGAAATGGCAAAAAATACATTTGAAGACTTGAGTTGTAGATTTGATTAACAAGACTGGAATCATTACTTCTGTTCCGACAATGTCTTATTATCTGAGTGAGACATTCTGTAGGTTTTCCTTTAATTCCATACTATTATTCTCAAAAGATGGGACCTGGGTGTAATTAGTTCTGCTTAAAAAGGCCCCTGGACACCACAAATGGTTTTGTCATCTTAGTTATGTAGGAGTGACAGCTCGTTAAAACACATACTTATATAATATTCTTCTTGAATTGTAGGTTAAAATGAGTTTAGTCGAGAGTTATTCTCTATCGTAGCCCTACGGCATTCTCGGGTTGAAACGGAATATATCGACACTTGTCGGCCAGAGTCCTGATTTAAATAACAATAGATTAAATACCTGGTCACTATATAAGGACCTTACAAATCCAAATCAGTTGTCTTATCGATTTAAGGCCAGAGTCCGTACAGGACTTAATTGCTTACCATTTGTAAGCATTTAATTACTTTGCCATTTGTAAAGTTGAATAAATTTATTTTAAAAGAAATTCTTCGCTGTCATTACAGCTGGTTGTCGTAAATTTAACGACTTCTGACATAGCCGATTTACGGCAATTCATGATTTTGTAGTGAAAACATGTCAGACCAAGACAGTAATGACGACTTAATTTCATCCGCAGATGAACACCAGGGAAATACGGACGATGTCCTTGATTTACTTGCCACGGATGAAAATGAAAAATCGTTTTCTGGGTTTGAAATTGACGACATTGATAGCAATAATAATTGTACCTCGGAAGCTAAAAAGAGCTTGAGTAAAACCAAAGGTTCCCGAGTCATTATGCCTAAAGATTCCCAGAAACAAAAAGGTCCCGGGAAAGGGCCGGGTCTCAACAAAAAGGGTAAAGCCAAAGCCACAAAAAGAAGTTATAATTTTGAGGATGAGGATGAACCCTCAACAAGTTTTGCTCCACCTAGAAAGGTTATTACTAGGGAGAACATTGTGTCTCGTATGACCCTGATATGTTGACAGAACTTTTAGATGTATTTACCAAAATTTCTAAGTCCTTTCCTAAAGGCAATAATGCTTCTTCTAGTTCTATGCATAATACTGTTGAAAATATAGACTTTTCTAAGGTTTCAGTTCCTAGTAATGGTCGCTCATGCTCTAATGATCATGATGGTTTTAATGTAGATGAGGGGCTTGAAATTTTTGACGAGGATGGCCATGATGATGAGTTTATTGATTTTGATGAAGATAGCAATAACAACATGGATGATGATGATTTTCCAAAAATTTTCATAGACGAAATACAGTTTTGTGATCCCATAAAAGAAAACTTTGCGCAATTTATCACAAAATGTTGCACTAAGCAGGCTGACATTAAAGATTATCTTAAGAAGAAAGACATTAAAATTCCAGAGAACTGTAAATATTTACTGCCTAGGAAACTTGCCCCTGAGATATTTACAGAGCTTCCCACGTCCACAAAAGCAGGCGATTCAGCCATTCAAGACGTCCAAAAGTTGATGGGATTAGGTATAGTGCCTTTGATAAGGCTAGTTCAGATGTTTTCTGAGAAAAATGTTAACAAGGAGATAGCTAAGAAAGAATTGCTTAATAGTATTACCCTAATTTGTAATGCCCATTTTGAGTTGTCCATTAGAAGGAGATACTTACTTAAAAGATATATGAAACGAAGGTTCCGCCAGTTATGCATACCTAGTAACCCTGTTGGTGAAACATTATTTGGATCAGAACTGTCTCAAAAACTAAAGGACATTGGAGAAAGCAGTAAACTTTTAGAAAATAGAGCATACAGCGGGGAAAATAGCCGCCAAGATAATTATAGAGGCAAGTCAAAAAACTGGAGAAGAGGCCAGTCCCGGTTCGGGCCGATGGAAAGACGGAACCGGGGAAGAAGTTCTGGCAGGGGCAGAGGCTCTGTGAGAGGCAGAGGAAATTACCAGAATTATCAGAATTACCAGAACTTTTAGAGGTGAGAAATAATATTGCAGGTAACTTGCAAAATTATGTTTTGGAATGGAAACGTATTACATCAGACCCCTGGGTATTACAAACCATTACTGGTTGTAAACTTGAGTTTATTTCAAAACCAGTTCAAAAATATGCTCCAAAACCAATTCAGTTTTCAATAAAAGAATCGGAAATTGTGGACTCAGAAGTTCAAGCAATGCTTAAAAAGGGGGCAATTTCAAAATCTAACTATGAAAGCGATCAATTTATCTCAAATATTTTTTTGGTGAAAAAGAAAAATGGTAAATTCAGACCAGTTATTAATTTAACTAAGTTAAATGAATTTATTGAATACCACCATTTTAAACAAGAAAATTTGTCAATGGTTTTACAAGCTTTAGAGCAAGATGCATTTTTTGTGTCAGTAGATTTAACAGATGCATATTTTTCCATTCCAATTCATATTGATCACAGAAAATACTTGAAGTTCATCTGGCGAGATACACTGTATGAATTCAACTGTCTTTGTTTTGGTATATCATCAGCACCTAGAATTTTTACTAAAGTAATGAAGCCTGTTTTTGCATATTTTAGAAGCTTGGGCATTCAATCATTTTTTTATATAGATGATTCTTTAGCTGAGAATTTAAACAGAGATCTTTGTCACAGTCATTTTCAATATATGACCAAAACTATGGAGTCTTTAGGATTTTTTATTAATCAAGAAAAGTCAAGTCCAATTCCTTCAAAAAAGATTATTTTTCTGGGTTTTTTAATTGACAGTGAATTATTCATGGTATTTTTGCCAGAAGAAAAGGTGTATAAGATATTGACAGAATGTGAGAAAGCACTGAAGAAAAAAGACAAAATAGTCATTAAAGATGTTGCTAGGTTGTTAGGTTTGTTTTCTTCTGCATCCACAGCTGTGGAGCTTGCACCTTTGTTTACAAGATTTTTAAATCACGACAAAGTTAGAGCTTTAGAACTCCATCAAGATTATAACAAAACTATGAGGTTATCCAGAAATGCTGTAGATGAAATAAAGTGGTGGTTTAATAATTTGAATCGAGAACTTATAAATGGAAAGCCTATAAGACCAGCCAAAATTTCATTTTACTTAGAAACTGATGCGTCTTTGGCAGGCTGGGGTTGTAAACTAGATAGTTTAGAATCAGGTGGTAGATGGACTATGCATGAGTCTTCTTTGCATATCAATATCTTAGAGATTAAGGCTATCAAGTATGCTTTATTGAGTTTATGTAAAGATATGGTTCAAACACACATTTGTATTAGATCCGATAGTGCCACAGCAGTGTCATACATTAACAAAAAAGGTGGCTCAGTTTTGTCTTTATTCTCTGAATGTAAAGAAATTTGGTTATGGTGTGCAGAGAGACAGATTTTTATTTCTGCAGTGCATATTAAAGGTAAAGACAATGTGTCTGCCGATAGACTGTCACGTGAGTTTAGCGACTCCACTGAGTGGAAACTGAATGAAAAAGTATTTTCACTCGTATGTTCTCAATGTTTTTCACCAGATATAGATCTGTTTGCATCTAGGTTAAACAAACAGTTACCTAAATTTGTATCATGGCTTCCAGATCCTGAAGCTTTTGCTATAGATGCTTTTTCCATCTCATGGTCAAATTTCAAACCATACATTTTTTCTCCTTTCAGTGTGTTGTCACGGGTCATTCAAAAGATAACCGAGGACAAGGTAAGCAAAGCTATTCTGATTATTCCTTACTGGACAACACAAATTTGGTTTCCACAATTATTGAACATTTTAATAGAAGAGCCTCTTCTAATACGAAAAAACAAAAATCTACTGAGGTTAGTTCACAACAATCAACCTCACAAGTTAAACCTAAGAAACCGATTTCTAGTCGCCTGTATTGTATCTGGAGATCACTCAGAAATCGAGGCTTTTCAAACAAAATTACCTCGATCTTGTCATGTTCCTGGCGACCAAGTACCTCCAAGCAATATGATTTGGCATGGAGAAAATGGTTATTTTGGTGTAATCAAAGGGAGATTAATCCCTTGGAGGTATCTGAAGTACAAATTTTGGAATACTTGTCCAACTTAAATGAACAGAAATATTCCTATAGTGTCATTAACACTCACAAGGCTGCCATTGTTCAGACTCTGATAGTTACAGGTAAAAGAGATTTAGTAAATCATCCTTTATTGACAAGGTTTATGAAAGGTTTATTCAATATTAAACCTCCCATTCCTAAATATGTATGTACATGGGATGTAGCTAAAGTATTACAGTACTTATCTTCTTTACATCCTCTTAGTAGCCTTACTTTGGAACAATTAACTATGAAATGTAGTGCCTTATTGGCTCTTTGTTCAGCACAGAGATCACAAACTCTTATTGCTTTAGATACTAAATCAATGCAAAATACTGACAGTTGTATTAAGTTTAATATTCAGTCATTAACCAAAACTTCTCGTCCTGGTAAAGTTTCTCAAACTGTTACCTTTAATGAGTTTCATGATAAAAAACTATGTGTAGTTTCTTGTATTAATGAGTATTTGGAAAAAACAAAGGACAGAAGAAAAAGTAGTAAGCTTTTAATTTCATTTAAAACTTATAACAGTGTTACTTCTAGCACAGTAGCCAGATGGCTAAAAAACGTATTAAAAAACTCTGGCATAGATACTGCTAAATTCCAAGCTCACTCATTCCGTGGAGCTTCCACCTCTGCAGCGTTTGATGCTGGTGTTCCAATAAAATCTATTTTGAATACAGCAAATTGGTCGAACGCTCAAACATTTTACAAATTTTACTATAGAGGTAGTCAGGGTGTACAACACCACAATAATAATGAATTTTCAGCAGCAGTTTTATCTGTGTAATTGTAGAGCTCTCTGGATTATGCTGAGAATTTCCTGTGTTTAGTTGGAGGACTATGACTGACGAGGGATGAAGACAAGATGTTGAAGAGATGTTCTGTGTTTTGTGATGATATATAGAGACATTTTTTGAACTTTCGATTACTTTGTTTTTCGAAGAGTTTTTGTCAATTTATTTGTCTTAATTAAATGTTGCATTTATCTTTGTTTTGCTTAAAAACCTTGTAAATACTGACAGGTATTTATCACTGTTGTCGCAAGGAGGAAATGAGTTTCATGAAATTTCATACTATTTTGAATTGTTGTCAATATTGTCTTTAAAGAATTCCGTTTCAACCCGAGAATGCCGTAGGGCTACGATAGAGAATGTAATATCATCCAAGCATCCAACGGATGTGATGGATGATTGGCATTCTCTGAGTAAGCCCGAAGGCTTGAGGGTTGAACTACCCAACCCTCAGAGCATCCCTCCCAAGTATAAATATTGACAACTTATGAACACACTGGCTTAAGCTCTAAAAAGACAACTGATTTGGATTTGTAAGGTCCTTATATAGTGACCAGGTATTTAATCTATTGTTATTTAAATCAGGACTCTGGCCGACAAGTGTCGATATATTCCGTTTCAACCCTCAAGCCTTCGGGCTTACTCAGAGAATGCCAATCATCCATCACATCCGTTGGATGCTTGGATGATATTACATTATTGTCCTCTAATTTAAAAGCTTTAGGAAACTTGTGAATGTAATAGACTTTTGTGAAACATTTAATTTACTTGTTCATAATCTTTTTGTATTGTTCACATGGTGATATAATTCTTTAAAGGTAGTACTCCAAAATTAATATTTTTTCACAGTATTGTTTTCGTAGGTGGCCCCTGTGAACTTTTTTGTTAAATGAAAATATTGATTCATTTAAGCCAATCCGCTTGTGACCATGCCCAGCCGGAAGCGACGCTTTATGAGCATTTGGATTGATTTTTTCAAATTATTCTTTTAAACTATAACCGTGGATCGTAATTCAACATGTGGTTGAATTTCTCCAATGAAAGTTACAAATAATAATAATTGGTCTTAAAATAAGAACAATAAAAAATCTGGACCCGTTATATAAAAATTACGATCCACGGTTATAGTTTAAAAGAATAATTCGAAAAAATCAATCCAAATGCTCATAAAGCGTCGCTTCCGGCTGGGCATGGTCACAAGCGGATTGGCTTAAATTTAAATGTGCTATTTTTAGATTTTTAATTTTGAACAATTTTAGCGGAAAAAAGAGCCGAAGTCGGGCTTTCATTTCATACATGTTACGTTTCACCTGAACCAAACGCTCGATTACAGGCAACGTTCAAAAAAAGGACAAAACCCTGATTTTTGTGTATTTTTGTCCCCAAATTCTTGTTATATGTTAAGAGTTGCTAGGGGCAACGAGTACAACAAAGAAACCAAATACGGCACTAAACACGACTAAACATGCCCGGAGTTTGGAACACCACCTAGTTTGAAGTGCAAATAGCAGTTAAAGCGATTGCAAGAACCCACGACAAAATATACAACGACAAGCACATGCAAAAATAAGCCAAATAAATTAATTGTGGAGTACTACCAAACAACTTTAAACACCTAATTATCATGTTATTTTATTATTCACAATTCTTCCGTGTGAGTTTTAGATTATTGTCCCTATTTTGGTAAATTAAACATAACATTTGGACTCTATGCGTAGACTTCATTGTACAGAAAGACCCTGCAATAATCGCCCATTGACTTCAAGTGAATAAATGACATACTACCGGCAACCAAGATGCATCACTTTTTAAACAGCTTATTGCATCTTGTTACCATAAAAGACAATGCTCTGCCAGGAATAAATTTCATTTAAATTGCAACAATCTGAGACGGAAACAGGATATCAGGGTGCATTTTATATTAAAATATCCCACTGCAGCCTCTGGGTAAAGTTTAAATCTATTAGAAATTCTTTTTTCCGTGTCTAAATTATACCTTGCTCAATTGCTCTGCACCTTTAATTTGATCAAATTAACATCGCTTCCTTTTTGTAGCAAAGTGTAATAACTGTAATTTCCTTTTAAAATCAGAAGAAATGCAGATATGTGATTATTTTTATAGTGAAGAGGTAATTGGCCTTTTTGTTTGAGATGCAATGTAAAATTAAAATTGGAAATAAAATGTAAAATGATTGTTGAAATCAAAAGGTTTCTTTCTTTTTTTTTCAAAAAAGATAGTAAAAGTTCTCTTTGACAATTTTTGTTGCATTTGTGATCATAACTTATTTGTGTTCATATTTATGACATATAAGAATCTTATGAAACTTGGTTAAACTGATCTAGTTTGAACTTGGAAACCATTGATAAATGTATATAATTATGCTTGAAGAATTCAGCTCTAATAATAATGATTTAAAGTCATCAGGACTGAACTTTAAAAAAAAAAGTAATACTTTTGTACTTGCTGACAGTAAACTCTCGTTTATTATAGTTGATCTATTTTCTAAAGGTGTGATTTTGATAATTTTAGGATATGTGTTAAATCATATGCATTAATATATCCTTATCTTTCGTTTTGAAAAGAGGAATGGTTTTACATATAATAGCTTGTCGCTTTTTCAAAATCCTAAAAGTATATTTCTAGGATTTTGATAGGCTGAATTCTACGCTAACTATAAATCTATAACTTTTTTTTTAACAAAGATAAATATTGAAGGACATATCATATCTTTTCAAATATTTGCTTCAGAACATAACCTTAAATTTTACCTATGTACCTGATTTGAGCTTATAAACTATACCTATGTACCTCATTTGAGCTTAAATTTGTACCTAATTTGAGCTTAAACTATGTACCTAATTTGAGCTTAAACTTTGTACCTAATTTGAGCTTAAACTATGTACCTCATAAGAGCTTAAACTATACCTATGTACCTTATTTGAGCATATAAACTATACTTATAGACCTCATTTGAGCTTAAACTATACCTTTATACCTAATTTGAGCTTAAACTATACCTTTGTACCTCATTCGAGCTTAAACTATGTGTCTAATTTGAGCTTGAACTATGTACCTAATTTGAGCTTAACTATACTTTTGTACCTAATTTGAGCTTAAACTATACCTATGTACCTAATTTTAGCTTAAACTATACCTATGTACCTAATTTGAGTTTGAATTATCATAACCTATATACCTAAATTTATGCGCTTAAACTATACAAGTACATGTATGTACCTAATTTGAGCTTAAACTATACCTATGTACCTAAATTTGAGCCTGAGCTATCATAACCTATGTGCCTAATTTATGAGCTTAAACTGTACATTATTTGAGCTTAAAACCATTTGTTCTATTATTAGAATGATTTCAATTTTAACAGTGTGTATTTATTTTTGATAATTTTGTTTGTATTTATCAAATATTCTTTTTACATTTTTCAATTAAGAATTGATAAATCATATGCTTAATGACTAAATCCCTACAGAACATTATGACAGGCTTGATGAAGTTTAAGATATATCTCAGACCAATTATCAATGGAGAATTATTATGCATTTCCAATTGTAAATGTCTTGATTTAATTAGAGAATTCCCTTTTCAATATTCTGAATAATATTCTTTATTCAATTTGTCTTGATTAAGTTTGGCATTTTACATTTTCCATAAGTACTTTACATTTATCTAGATGGCTCAATTAGATTTTTTTTTCATGTCATGTTGTCGTGAGAGGAAAAAGTTTTTAGAACTTGATTTGGTAATGCCTTATTTTAGTTGAAGTTTTGGAGGTGTTTCTTCTTTCTGATTGTAATTTTTTTTAGGAATATTCACTAGACTATAAGGTTTAGATGAATCAGATAGGAAATATAAGAAAATATTCAACAAGTTATAAAAAAAGACCAATAATTCACTCCATGTACCATATAGAAGTTATTTGTAAAGGCTGTTTGGGTGCAAGTTGAATATATCCTATACTCTTGAGTCTTCAATAGTAATTCTATTTATTAGATAAATGAAACAACAATTTAAACAACTGACCTATGAACTAATTTAGATAGATACAGAAATTTTGAGCTGGATGCTATGTAAGGGTCATGGAATGAAAGATTCCATTAACTAAAATACCTAATATTCACTTGGCTAAAATTCTGTAAGTAATTCTGTAATTATTTTCTCTCTTTCATATTATTGTAGTAACCATTTTGGATTGTTTCATTGTTATGTTATGGTTTTGTCTTTCTCCTAAGAATGTCATTGAAATTGTGTGAGGTCTTCTGGTGTAGCTGTCAGTTACAGATTAGTAATATTTGCATATTAGTTGGGATTTCCTGAAAGCAGTGTCCATCACATCTCAATGAAACTTTGTCCATTGATACATTGTCATAAGAAGTAAACAGTGGAATGAATGAAAAAGTTTAATCAAACATTTGCCAAGCTGATAATTTATTGTCTCCAGGACACATGTACTAGGTTCTAGAATGAAAAACTGTACCATTTGGCACATAGTCATGATTTTCATTATAAATTTATAAAACAAAATAGGTTGAAATATATATTTTTCATGGAATGGTCATATCTGTTAATGCCTCTAACAAAATACATTTAAGGTATCTTGAATAATTATTTGTCCTCCACTTTCGTTGGGAGACACCTTGTTTTATCTGTCAGTTCACAAAGTTATTCCACTCAACTGCTCAATCTTAATTTAATGAAATGTGGTTTGTATAAAATAAGATAAAACAATGCTGAAAACTGGAGATTTTGATCCTCTAATCTTTTTAAAGTTATAACCCATCGAACTTTAAATTTTGGGGGAATTTTTTTTAATAATTTATTCTTTACACTCATTGACTCTTCTGAAATGACTTTGATTTGCATAATTACTGGGAAATTTTGTATGAGTTCTGGTCCTTTGCACTCAATGTTTTTATGCAAAGGGTGGGACATTGTTTTTGCACAAAAAATGGTTTATTTACCATTTGGTATCATTCATCCTTAGAACTTGAAGTTTCTTCATGTAATAACAGTGATGCACTTAATATGCATCTTGTATTATAAATATATGAAGCTTTTTCATGTTTAACATGAATGTTGAATTAAGCTTTGAAATTATTTTAATGTTTGCTTTTATTTCATATACAAAGAACATATAATTTGATATAAATATAATCTTTTGACTCCTTCCAGATTTCTCCTTATCATAACTATGATTTAATGGTCTATCTTACTACATCATAATTATTGAATCGTAAAATATTTTTTTATTTTTTTATTTTTCTTTAAGAATCCATAAAAAGAATCGCCAAGGTTAATTCAATAATGAGAAATAAATCTGTTGGTTTTATGTCTTTGTCTATTAATCAGAATCGAAGAAAGTAGCCTTATCAAGGTCATTCTATATTGTGGGTTATTGACGGCTATCATCATGATCATGAAGACAGTAAAAAAATACCTTTACATATGTCAGACAAAGGATTGAAGGACAATAGAAACAATGGCCCCCATTGAGACTTCTCTTATCAAAATCTTCAAAGGGATCTTTAATGTGCATGGGGTATTTATTGCTCTCCACATACATGGGGCAACCTTTTTTTCATCCCTTCCAAAGGGCTTGGCATCTTTCTTTGAGACCTGATAATCCTGGTAAATGGTGTAAAAGAGCCACAGAGTCGGAAAATTGGTATTAGTATTTTTACCTTGGCTGTTGTTTACCATTTTCTTTTATGTCCTCTTCTTCGTTAAATATCAGCTGTTTATTATTTGGACAATGTTCAGATTTCCAGCGAGACATCAAGGTCATTCTAATTTTAAAGAAAAAAATCTTGTAGCTAAAATAAAACAAAAAAAATAGTGGGCATAATTGAATTATTTTAAATTCCATGTTGTTGTTATTAGTTTTAATTTGATTTGTGGGAAAATCCTTTTTCCAATTTCTATCACTTAACTTTGATCATGTAATGGAATTAGTGGCGATAAGTTGTTTTTTATCCTCTTAAGTGAAATGATATGGATCTTAAAGGATAAGAAATAGAAGTATCTTTTCAGTTCTGTATCTTATTCAGAAGTCAATGAATTAATTGTAACCTTGTCTTTTTTCTAGTCCTATTGAAATTTGAGAATTCATTCTATTATAAACTGTGATGATGGAGTTAAATAATATACAATAATCGTTCTATTAGGTTTGTTTGACCTAATGAAGGTCACTTGATGGTTTGCTGGGTCACAGTCACCAACTCAGGGGGGATGACTGTTATAACATATCAAATATTCACAAGAAATACAAAAAAATAACATAACATGAGACTTCATCTAAAAAATCTCACAAGTCAGTGACTTTACTAATTGCTGGCCCAAACTTAAATGACAGTTGACTGCAAACAATAAATGGCTACATGTCTTATGACTTTGTTATTCAGCATATATGAGTATATGATACTAGTGAAATCTACTGTGGTCCCTTCTAAGCACCATATTTTTAAAAGTTCTAAAATTTAATTGTTTCCTGTCTGTTACTTTAATGCATTCTTTTTGAGGGACTTGCTGACTCAGTCTTGTTTACTTAAGTCTTATTGACCATTTGGCATTTTATTTGCAATGACTATCTGAATCCCTTTGAAATAGATTGCAACCTGTTTGTTGCTGCATTTGCCTTATACACTTATTGTTGCCATTTGATTTATCTTTACATTGTCTTTTGAAACGATCTTCATGCTGAGATATTAATCCCATGTTTTGATAAAGATTCTAAAGATTATTAAAGTGACATATCTTGGATATTCAGATAAAGAACAATTCTATGATATTCTATGCCATTGTTTACCAAGATGTGACAGTAATGTACTGGAACTTTTCAGAACAGTATGAAGCCTTTAGGGAACTAGTCACTGTAATACTTTGTATTCCAAACCAAATGTAGCGTGTGACATTCTTAAGAAAACAATTATTTTTGCAAACAAAAGAACTTCCTAGAGATAGGTCCAGAATTATGGAGAGTAAAGATTTTGTAATACTCTTTCGATTATTTTTTATTCAGATTTTATGTTATGAATTCATGTGTTGTAGGATTTTCCATTGTTTTTAAGTATCCTTGAGGATGTGTGCCACAGGGATTATAAGTAATCTCTCCTCTGTAAAGGAAAAAATGATGTTTTGGAAATCAACCAAAAGAAGCTTTTTTTTAACTGGATTTCATAGATTATAAAAATCTATGAAATCCAGTAAAATTATTTTCATGAGACTTAGAACATCTTTTTATTGACTTAATCCTTAAAATCTTTCAAAATAATGATTTACACCAATTTAACTGCTTTTCTCGTATCCCAACAATCAAATTATAGCAAATAACAAGTCACCAGTAACACAATGTTGTTCAACATTGAACATGTTCAATTCAAGAACTTTTTATTAGAACAAGGAGTATAGCAACATTAACACATTTAAGTATCACTTTAAATATCAAATATATTGTAGAAACATCTTTCTATTGAAAAAAATGCTTTGAACGGAAGATTGAATTTTAGGAAAAGTACAAGACATTCAATTATATTAGATTCATATCTCTTGTAATGTCCCTATTAACCAGAAAAAAATACAATGCAATTTCCCAATTAAATAATTATGTTTTAATCTTGACGATGAATTATTGCCATGATGTGATGGGCGACAGTATTATTTGCCATCCTAAAATGTGGAAGGCAATGGTGATAATTTCTGTTTGACGCATTTAGATCAATTGCATGACAGCCATTACCATTTGGGCCTACACTGAGATCAAATTGTTTCTGAGATAATTGCAGTAAATCTGCTGTCGTGATTTATTGTCTTATTTAGGCTTCTTCCTTATATAAGATTGATTTTTTGTTTGTTTGTTGGTACAAATGTACCTTTTTTCTTCACTAATTTTTTGCTGCTCTTGAATTTTTAACTGCTTTAAATGATGGCAGTTGCTATTTGTCGGGCTAGCCAGAAAAAATAATGAAAATGCTATTTGTCCAGCTATAATACAAAAACCATAGAAATATTGATTTCTTATTAGCAATTTGTTTGCACAACTGATAATAGATACCAAAAAGATAAAGATTTGGCAGTTAAAAAGGTTGTTGCTGATATTCATTTACACATTAGTACAATCTTAAAAATATCTTACCTTAAAATGCTTAGAAATAATATCTGTTTGGATGGTTCATAGATTGTTTTATGAAAAAAAAGTGACCGGAAAAACAAACTCAAAATTCAAATGACTGTAATAGAACTTTTTCGAAAGTACATATATTTTCAAGTTTATAATGATTTTTGGCCACCTTTGCCAGCAATATAATCTAATACAAATATTAATTACTAATAGGTCATGTAGGTTATCATTAGGAATTGTACTGCTGTTTTAAATACATGTAGCCGGAAAGAGTAGCACACAAGCTATTCTTCCAGCTTAACCGGACAAATAGACACTCTGTTAAATGATTAGTCGGATTTTACAGGGATTAAATAAAACTGACATCCCTGGATTTCTGTCATTTATATTTATGAAAGGTGAATTAAAACATGGAAACAGTTTCATAGCAGTTTTCTTACAACTTCTAATCTTGTAATATATTTGAAAATAATTAAAATGCTTCAATAAACTCTGCTGCCATTAATTTTACTAAAGACAATCATAATTTATGCAATCAATCTGTCAGTTAGATTTGGACATTTTGAGAATTCTTATATGGACAACCAAAAACACCATCAAATGAAATTGCATTCAATAAAACAATTTTCTTAGGGAAAATCGAAGAAGTTGAATTTCATTTAAATCTAAACTGATTTTACTTTTCTACTCGGACCAATTTGTATGAATTAATGTAAAGGTACATTTTTTTTACCATTGATCAATTTGTTACAGTGATCTTTGTCAAGTTTATTATAATGCTACATGTATTCTAAAATGACCAAAAAAACTTTGTTGTCAAAATGGTCTCTATTGTTAGCATAGTCTAAATCTAAATAAAGACAAACTTAGTGAAAATTTAGATTATCAAGTTTTCAACCAACCAATACTAATACAATCATCAATAAAGCAGACAGTAATAAAAAACACAACAAACATAGCATTCATCATTTCAGTTGGGACGCAAAAAAAGGACAAAAAATTTGTATTAGGAAATAAAGCATTATCAATATTCATAGAGTTACGTATGTGAGATTGATGGATTCTGCCTGGGTTGACTGATATTGTACCCATTTCAGTGTCAAATGAACACCTTTTGTCATTATGTTGTCAGTGATCGTTTGTCATTTCCACTTTGAGTTTCTGATGGACTGAAAGTATTGTTGTAGCCATTACTAGTACGCCTACTGGACTCGTGTAGACAGAAAAAAATATTCTTGGTAATTTTTCAGGCTATTTTCCTATCTTTGTGGTAAATTTGGTCAAATGTTTTGTCAAAAACAGTTAGAAGTTATTACAGACACTCCATATTGATTTTTGTAAATTTTTATGTAACTTTGTTTTAGTTTTTGGCCGGATTTCATGGAGTGAAAAACCTGAGGTACTAAAATAGTGAATGTCGATCAAGCAGGCGGGCGAAAAAGAAATTTTCCTTAATTTTTCACAGCCACTTGATATTTGGTATACATCCTCCGGGGGTTGGTCACCTGCTTCCTGTTTAACAAAATCCGGCCATCTTTGACAGATCTTATTGCATAAAATTTATTTGCCTGGAACAAATAGTTTAAATATTGTTTGAATGTTAAAGTCAATGTTTTCTGGTATTTAATGTGAATATACCTTACTGTTTTGGAAGAATTAACTTAGTGTTACGAAAATATAAGGCTAAATGTTTCAAATATCGCAAATGTTTCTTTAAGAACTTAGGTTACTGTTTAAGAGAAATTATCATTCTTTGTACAGTTATTTTGATTTTGTTTGGATTTATCACTGAAATAAAAACCCATGAATTCATTTATAGTTCTATTTTTAAGTTAGAGAAAATTATAAAATGCACAATGTTTTGAACCACATAAAAATTGAAGAATTACTTAGTATTTGATAGAATATCATGCATATTCTGTGAATTTTTGACAGTGCCAAAGTACAAAATGTTATACTTTTTAGTTAATAAAAATAAATAAGCTATGTAATGAAACAGGTTAAAGGTTTAAAAAGACATTACTTAATGAGGAATCTTTTCTGTTTTAAGAGCCTTTTATCTTTTATGTTATAATGTAAAAGAAGAAGTAAATGCATTATAATCCCTGTAAATGACTGTTTATTGGCCCTATAGGTGTTTTTATATTGCTTTACTTGTTTCAATAGCTAATGCATATCACATAATGATTTTGTTCAAAGAGTCTTCCATGTTTTAATGGCTCAAAAGCTACAGAGAAGTTTAGCAAAATATTTAAGTAGTAAGCAATATTTGATAAGTGGGCTAAAAAACTACTGATAGTTAGTTATTTGTATCATTTATTTACTTCGTTGTAATCTTGTTGTTGTTTCGGTTGTTAAATATAATTAAATGTTTTGTTGCTCTGATCCAAGACATATTAATAACCCCCCAAAACAGAAATATTGAGTTACAGGCTCAAATAATGTTCAATTTTGAAAAGGTACTATTTTTACTTATTTGATAAAATAGCAGAAGATGAATTTCATTTCTTCCTTGCATTTCATAACTTAAGAACAATGCAAATGACAATATCTAATGGATTACCTACATTAGGATTAATTTAGAAGCACAGTGTCACTCCCATTGATAGAATTTAGTATCATTGGTAAAGAATTTTGTTGTGTGAAAATTTAATCTCCATGCAGTAGTTCCAAGTGATTCTTTAACTGCCATTTCAATTTTTTTATGCTTTATCTATCTAATGGATTAAAATATTTCTCCACCCTCTTGTTTAAACATAAACAAAGAGAAATTCAATCTTGGGGTGGAGGAATATTTTATTTCACTCTTGATTTTAAGGAGAACAATATTTATGGACCTATTTATCTTGAAGTCCAAAAGCTAAAACTTTGTCTTCCATTGTTATCTATGGTAGTCAGGTAATGATTTAAGAAGCCTAAAAAAGGTGGGTAATAAAAAATTCAAAAACCTTGAAAAAAAGTTTCATTTGTGTAATAAAAAGTGGATTCAATTAGACATTAATTACCATGACATGGTCTTTATTTGGATTAAACGGATGTAACATATTGATTTTATTAACTATTCTCTTTCTTAATCAGTTTTTAAGATGTTTTTTAGCCATGAAATCTTAATTGAAAACCTGTGTATGTCTTTTCAGCCAGAAAATTTTCAAAACATTGTAAAAAGCCAACTAGAAAGGTCATTCATGTCTTAAACAATTATAGTTCCATTTTAGAATTTTTCATGTTCTTGTCAATTAGGAGATGTGTGGTCATGTAAAGAAGATTTTATAGCAATGCTCAAGAAGAATAAAAAAGATACACTAAAAATTGAAAGAAGCAAAGACTTTGATACTATCAATTGAGTAACTGTATCTGAATAACTAAAGTCCAAAAGGACAAGACATTAAACTATTTGATACAATCAAATGGCACAAAAAGAAATGTCCCAACATAAAAGCACATTTGAGTGTGAAAAATCAGGGTTATGAAATGGTGAATATAGGGCGGGCAGGGCAGTGCAGGCAGGTGGGGAGGAAATTTTTTAAACAGTTTTGTCGGCAACTACTTATAACTCCCACTTGATATTTGGGTTGGGATCCCATTTTGTGCAGTCCTTCCTAAGTTCCGTCGCACACCTGACAAATATGGTAAAAATTTGCTGGGTCTAGTAAAATATTTTTGACTAATCCATTGCAATATACATGATCACAAGACATGACCAGTAAAAGAAAAAAAATACTTCAGAATCACTGATGTGGGATTGTAGACTTCATGAGAAAAATGTGCAAGTTAGTTCCATAGCAATAGTAAATATAGTACTGTCACTTATAAAAAACCTCCAGAAAATGTTAATGTTGAAGCGATTGGGCTTTTGATATGAGAGGAAAGACAAATAATTTTGCAATTCTATTTGTGTGTTGCTGTTACCATTATTTATTTAAAGCAATGTGAAATACTTCAATTAGTTAATTTACTCCTATTTTGAATGCTGAACTTATATTGTTTAAAAAAAATAATACTGGAAAAACACTCAAAGGGAACCTTACTGGAAAAAAAACACTAGAAGGGAGTCAATTATCCTATTTCAATGACTGCCTTTCTAAGCTTGATACACAATTATCTCTGTCAATTAAAACAGTCCACGGAAGGAAAACTGTTTTCATTTAAAAAACAAGGATAATTAGCCCAATATTCAGCTCAATTTAACTATTGAGTTGAAGAAAGAAACAGTTGCATCTTGATCCATAAAGCATGGCTTAATTAGGAGAACAAATTATTTTCTGTTTGTGAAAGAAACGGGGAAAAATAAGCTTTTGCAACCTGATCTTAAAACAGGTCCTTAATTAGGGATAAATTTATTTTCTTAAAATGGAAAAGCCTATAAATGAAGAATTGCAGTCATTAAATAACTGAAGATAAATAATGCTTGGAAGAGTTTGGCTGAGTTTTGAGTAATGTAACAAAATATATGCTCCGTATCTTGAATTAAATCTTCATAAAACTGCAGAGAAAGCTTCAATATTGACTTAATCAGACTAATTGTTATAAAAAAACCTCAATTATAGTTAAAATATTGGTGAAAAGGTATAATTCTTACCTTACACAAATATAAAAGTTCCCATATAATGTACCGCTATTTAATGCTTCTCGTTACAGCAAATAAACCATTATCAGTGAGGCTGTTGGAAGCTCTATGAGAGAACTTGATGGCTCTCCAATGATTTTATATACCCTACCATTTTACAACTGATTAAGGTGGGAAAAAACAGCAGAAGGTAACTCAAGTCATGTGACAAAAAAACCAACCAATGACATTTGGTGTCACAACTAATTGATTTAAAAACAATAGTATGGATGGCTTCCTTATGTGGCTTGAAGAGTTCGTTACAGGACAGTTGTAGAACTGTGGTTATAGAAGAAGTTATTACTGATGGTTGTTTTAATAAACATTGTTTGTCAAGAAGTTAAGAATGTTTATAACTATTCTGTGGTTTAATTATAAGGATAATTTGTGCAATTTAACAGATTAAAGTTGTCATATTGTGGATACACAATTAGTTTTCGGACACTCAAAGTGTGAAGTCTCAAACTGTGACGCGTATAATAAGCCCCTTAGAAAATGATATCTTATTTGATAAATAAATGTATAGCATATAAATAATTTGGAGGTCATATATCTTTAAAAGGTATAGACAACAAGCAATGGTACATCTTAAAAAAATTCAAAACGAAGGGGTCCTATCAAGAGTTCATGCAGCATGAAATTGTGGAGGGTGAATCAAGGTTTACAGGCTTATTTTGGCCCAAATTTGCAAGGAGTTCCAGTCCCATACAGCACCATCTGGATTTGTGACTATATTATTATTTGATTAAAAAGCAAATTTTACACAAAATATGTTAAACCATTTGTCCAAATCAATGCAGACAGTTTTAAGATGAAAGATATAAAGGTCTGCTGGGTTTTATTGTGGTTCTATAATTTGTGTGTTGCATCACATGAGATAAAACGTAGATACCGTTATAACTATCTGTCTGTTACAAACGTCTATGGGACTGCTCAATAACAAAATGGTTAAGGGCAAAAAAAAATGATAATGGAATTTTTATCTGGTAAAACAATAGCCTTGACTACAAATAGAAAAACCGGATAAAGGATATAAAATACCAGGATTTACTGTTCTATTTTTGGCTTTGGAAATAATTATAGCGGCTTTGCTTTATTTAATTTGTTATTAGTATGTCTTCTGTCCATTTTAACAACCCAAACTAATAAAAAGAATCCCAAAGCAGAATTTAGCGTGTGCACGAGATGTTTTTCTCAGTGTTCATGTTATAGAAATAATAATAAAAGGATAGGCTTGTTGTTCCGAAATGTTTAAGCATTTCAGATTTCCAAATTATTTGTTATATTCAAAGCTGTTCTTTTTTTAATTTGGTAATGTCTGTGAAAACAAATTGAAAACAAATAAAAATTTTGAGAAAAAAAGGCAGACTGGACCTTAAGAAATTGCGTTATAAGAATGTTTTTACATGCAGGAAAATCTAAGATTTATATTGTTTTTTTTACTGGAAATTTTCTGATATGTTATTGGATTAAGATCAGCTTGAGAACAATTACTGAAGCAAAGGGTTGTAATCAGGAAATGCACAAGACTAAATATATAAGACTTTTATTTGATTAATTTTAATCAGAAGGAAGTCACCAAGATAGCTGATGTAGACTTTAGAATGAATGTGTGATTTGAACTATATATGGAAGATATGGAAGAACAGAAACTGTTCTAAACGAAGGACAGACTGTTACAAATATGAACAATTGAATTAAAAAATGACATGGAACTCTCTTTTTAACTGACCATCCTTAAACCTGTTTTTTTTTTTTTTTTTTTTTTTTTTTTAATGTTGTTCTTCTCTTCCTTTTCAGGCTTTGTTTGCTTCAGTCTGTTACATTAAAAAATATTCTCAACTATTCAAATACCCCACAACATCTTTCTTCATTGTATTGTTATTTTTAGTGTCACATGTTATCTTTAAATGTTACCATCAGAATGTCTCAAGATTTATATGTCTGCCATCTGTAGCACAAACAATGATTTTACAAGTCTGTAGGCTGAGATTTAAAGGTAACAAATTGATATATTTTATAATTTTTTAAAAGCATCTTTCAGCAACTCCTTGTAACAGACTCCTGAAATTTATGGTATGCAAGTCATCAGGTTAATGCATGCATCAGGGGCCCATATTGTAGGATTTACATTGTAATTCAAGGCCTTTTAAGTCACCTAGCCAAAGGCAATCATGTGAGCTAATATGCCATCACTATGTGTCCGTTACGTTGTCATCGTCTGTTAACACTTTCAAAAATCTTTTTCTCTAAAACCACTGAACCAATTTAAATGAAATTTTGCAGGAATGATAATAATGACATATTGGCAACAAAAGATCCTCATTTTGAAATGATTCAATAAAAAACACGGCCACTGGAACTAAAAAAAGAACATAGGGTAAAATAACTTAAAATGGTTTATAACTCAGCAACTGAATAACAGATAGGAAAAAATGCAAAGGGTCAGGCAAACTATACAACAAACATCCTAAGTGACTTTCAGACCTGTCAAACTTTTACTTCCTGTTTAAGACAAGGTTCACTGAGATGAAAACTAACATGAAAATTTTGGTCAATCTTTTCTCGAAATCATACATGAGAATGATTTGAAACTTAGTAGAATGTTTCAGTTTGACAAAGTGCACCTCCTAAGCAACTTTCGACCTGTCAGACTTCTACTTCCTGTTTGGGACTATAGGCCGAGATCAAATTTAATGTGATAATTTTGGTCAAACTTTTCTCAGAAACAGTATTTTCAGAATGATTTGAAACTTGGTAGGATGATTCAATATGCCAAACTGTATTGTCCAACACAACTTTCAGACCTGTTGGACTTTGACTTACTGTTTGGGCATTTGTGTTTCATATCCATATTGTAACTTTTGATATTAATTGACCGGATAATTTAAGCCCCGCCAACTTTGTTGGGGGCATATAGTTTTTCGTTCCATTCGTCTGTCTTTCCGTCCATCCGTCTTTCCATCCATCCGTCCTTCTGCACTTTTTTCCACATCCTTGCATATATTCAAAAGATTTTTAATATGTGAGTCTACCATGATGAGTTACAGGTCAAGTTTGAGTTTCATTCCAGTCCATTGATTTTGACCTAAATTACGGCCAAGGGTCTGGAAAATTTTTGAGCTAATATCGGTCATTTTTGTCCGAATGTATAAATGTTACAATTACCCCCTCCCCCTTTTTAGCTCACCTGGACCGAAGGTCCATGTGAGCTATTACCATTACTTGGCGTCCGTTGTCGTCGTCGTCTGTCGTCGTCGTCGTCTGTTAACAATTTTTCAAAAATCTTCTCCTCTGAAACTACCAAACAGAATTTAATGAAACTTGGTATGAATGATCCTTAGGGTGTCCTGCACCAAACTTGTGTTTTGATTTTTGATCCGTTAAAAAACATGGCCGCCGTTACTAAAAATAGACTAGGGGGGTCAGACTACTGTTTTTGGCTTATAAATCAAAAAGTATAAGAGATAGAGGAAATCTGAGGCCACGCTACTGATTCAGCATCAAAAGCTCTACAAAAGTCTCCATTTGGTCAAAGTTGTCAGATGACCCCTTATAGGGGTTACGGCCCCTTGAAGGTGAAAAATAGCATTTTTTCATGTTTTTGGCCTACAGAATGAAAACTATTGCAGATAGAGATTAGCTGTTGCTTGCTTAAATGTTCAGCTCATTTAACTCTACAAAAGTCTCCATAGGGTCGAAGTTGTCAGATGACCCCTTATAGGGGTTACGGCCCCTCAAAGGTGAAAAATAGCCAGTTTTCATGTTTTTGGCCTACAGAATGAAAACTATTGCAGATAGAGATTAGCTGTTGCTTGCTTAAATGTTTAGCTCATTTAGCTCTACAAAAGTCTCCATAGGGTCGAAGTTGTCAGATAACCCCTTATAGGGGTTACGGCCCCTGAAAAATAGCGTTTTTTCATGTTTTTGTCCTACAGAATGAAAACTATTGCACATAGAGATTAGCTGTTGCTTACTTAAATGTTCAGCTCATTCAGCTCTACAAAATTCTCCATAGGGTCGAAGTTGTCAGATGACCCCTTATAGGGGTTACGGCCTCTGAAAAATAGCGATTTTTCATGTTTTTGTCCTACAGAATGAAAACTATTGCAGATAGAGATTAGCTGTTGCTTGCTTAAATGTTCAGCTCATTTAGCTCTACAAAATTTTCCATAGGGTCGAAGTTGTCAGATGACCCCTTATAGGGGTTACGGCCCCTGAAAAATAGCGATTTTTCAAGTTTTTGGCCTACAGAATGATAACTATCGCAGATAGAGATTAGCTGTTGCTTGCTTAAATGTTCAGCTCATTTAGCTTTACAAAATTCTCCATAGGGTCGAAGTTGTCAGATGACCCCTTATAGGGATTACGGCCCCTGAAAAATAGCGATTTTTCATGTTTTTGTCCTACAAAATGAAAACTATTGCAGATAGAGATTAGCTGTTGCTTGCTTAAATGTTCAGCTCATTTAGCTCTACAAAATTCTCCATAGGGTCGAAGTTGTCAGATGACCCCTTATAGGGGTTACGGCCCCTGAAAAATAGCGATTTTTCATGAATTTGGCCTACAGAATGAAAACTATTGCAGAAAGAGATTAGCTGTTGCTTGCTTAAAAGTTCAGCTCATTTAGCTCTACAAAATTCTCCATAGTGTCGAAGTTGTCAGGTGACCCCTTATAGGGGTTACGGCCTCTGAAAAAGCGATTTTTCATGTTTTTGGCCTACAGAATGAAAACTATTGCAGATAGAGATTAGCTGTTGCTTACTTAAATGTTCAGCTCATTTAGCTCTACAAAAGTCTCCATATGGTCGAAGTTGTCAGATGACTCCTTATAGGGGTTATTGCCCCTTATAGGTGAAAAATGGTGTTTTTGGCCTATAGAATGAAAACTATTGCAGGTAGAGAAAAGCTGTTGCTTGCTTAAATGTTCAGCTCATTTAGCTCTACAAAAGTATAGGGTCAACATCAAGACCAGGTGAGCGATTCAGGCTCCTGGGAGCCTCTTGTTTTCCTTGGCCTCCCTGGAAATCCACCTTTTAAATCCATAAAAGGAGTGTTTGTTTGTGCATTACATTCGAGATGTTGAACTTAATATCCAGACCACATTTTTATTTCAGGTCAAGGCTCTTTATAATTAAAAATTTCTTTGTTTTCATTATGAACAAAACACGTAAGTAAAAATTGAAAGTGAAAGTAGAATCACCGGATGTCGATAAATTTAATAAGACCACTTTATTGTCCTGTTTATAAAATAAACATATGTATGAGAAAAGTTACTTTAATTATGAAATTAGTAACAATTATTGATTGTATTAATATTAAAACAATCTGTACAGTGAATGAATGTTTGCAAAATAAATATTTTCTCGGTAGTGCCTAAAATGTGTAACCCGTACCCGTACCATTTTCGGCTCATTTACCCGTACCCGTACCCGCACCTGTTTTCAATTTTGACTCGTTAACAGCGAAAACGCTTTGAAACTTTCTGAAATTGCACATGAAGATAAATGATAAGTTATTCAATGAACTGGTATCATTTGTTTTTCAAATCGTTATTCTAATTTTTAAAAATCAGTGACGTTGGAAAATGTTGGTGCCTAAAATGTGTAACCGGAAGTTTATACTAAGACACAAGTGCCAAGAAATGATAACTTTTATCTTCTTATAATTTTACTTTTTTCATCGTTTATTGGGTTCTTTTTAATGTTATATTTAATGTTTCAAGCCAATATTTTGTAAATCGACTCTTGTATGAATCTTATAAATCTTATTTTTTACATAAGAAATTATCAAAACTTTGGCCCGGATTTTCACCGGATACGGGTTATTTGTAAACATTGGATAAAATTGCGATATGTCCCTCGGTAAAAAGTAAAATCGTGAAACGGATGGTTATTGATTTTAAATAAAACTTTCGTATACTAATTGCTGATATATTTTTGTAAGTTTTAAGTCATGTTTAAAACAAATATGCTTCTCATTTGATCAGAAAAGGCCATGTATGTCATCGGGTACGGGTAATTTTCGATGTTGGTATCGAGTAAAAACATTAAATATATCAAAATATGAATGGTAGTTTTGATGTTTGGAGATATATAAACAATAATTGGTATATTTAAAAGACTCTTGTCAAATATCACAATGATTGACATCGTTTTCTCTACAGTCGAAGCGAATTTGTAAAATTTTGACAAATCTGGGTGCGGGTACGGGTATTTGGTGTGCACATGTTTTGATAAATACTGGATATAATGAGAAATTATTTCTAAATAAACAAAATGGGCATCTTAGGACAGATTGATAACATGAGTTGACTCAATTAATTAAAACCATAGGTAAATACAGTGGCCATGGTCAGACAGGTGTGACCGATTATCTAATTAGCGTAACCCCACAGCTATGTTTACCTGTTTGACACCTGCTGGAGGTGTTAATTATGAGATTAATGACCACAAGACCGGATGCTCAGGAAGATAATTAAACAATTATATGACCGATAAGTCAAAAAATGCTTATAATAAAATTTAAAAATGTCCGATTGGGAGCATTTTTATTCGGTCATTTAGGACAAAATTTCGGTCATGTCCGGCAAATATGACCGTTTCCAGACCCTTGATTACGGCCCTTGAACTTAACAGTTTTCCGCATTTTTTTCACTTTTTTTTTTACAGTCTTGCATATATTCAAAAGATTTTTGGTATGCGAGTCTACCATGATGAGTTACAGGTCAAGTTTGAGTTTCGTTCCCATCCACTGATATGTGCCAGCTGGGCATGAGTGTCATCTTGACACATTGCCTTGTTCCAATTTTTACATGCTGATGATTTCTGCATATAAAGGGAAAATCAAATCAATGTGGAAAAAGACCACTTATATGGAATAGTGTCTTAATAATCTTCTGTTGAAGTCTTAGAATCATGTAAACTAACATATCTAGGACTAATACTTGCAGACATTATGCACCCAGCTAGGAGATCACACCATGTAACTCAGGAGGATATATTGAGTAATGACTTTAAGCTGTGACAACTCCATGCACAAGTTTGTTCTAAAAATGTTTTAAATGTACCATTAGACATTACCATATACAAAATGAAATTGATTTCAATAGAAAATCGTGATTTTTAGTTGTAAAATTCTGCAATTTTTTAACAGCTACATTTATATATATAGTAAACCATTCCAAGGTTTTAAAGGATAATTAGTAGAAATTAAAAGTAGAATTGAATTTTTTTTTTAAGTTTGTCTGGTCTTCACAAAACAATGACATAAGTCAAATTAATGCTGAGCTTGGAAGAACCAGAATTTACAATATTTTGAATTTTTAGGCAGAGCCTTATAGAGTCATAAAGCTATTTGATTTTCACGTGTTTTTTTTCCGTCTAGACAAGGTAAATCGGTCTGCCAATATTCCTACCACAGCATCTATTCAACATTAATAGTGTATTTTCATTGTTTCAATGTAATTTAAATTTTATACAGACTGTCTAAAATAAGAGGTACACCTTTTTACCCCAACATAAATGCATTATAAATATGCACTACATATCGTATATCAATACACGTTAATATTTACTTAAGCATTGTTTACCTTTGACCTTTGATCTAGTGGGCGAAGCCAAATTACAAAGGTGCAAGAGTGCGGAGCAAACAAAGAAAATTGATGTCCTATATTGTTTCAAGTAGATCATTCTTTATTTTAATGCTTTGATTTAGCTCTGCCTTTTAATGCTTTAGTGCTTTGATTTAACTAGGGATGGGGATATTAATTAGAAACACATTACTTGTTGACCATTGTGTCTAGATCTGTAAATTTGAATTGTACTTTTAAAATAAGATGATAATGTCTTCTGAAGGATACTAATGGCCCTTATGAAACCAAGCATTTAGCAGAATTTAATGAAAATAGGTATGTTGACATTTCATTTCAATGAGTAATTATCTGTAGATCAGACTTTGGTGTATTAACCCTGCTCAGACTGGCTGGGGACTAATACCTTGATTAAAAGACAATAGGATGGTCAAGACAAACAAATGTTATATAACAGAGAAGATGTTATGGTAGTTTGGTAGTAAAGGGTCTTTTGTTGATAGTTGCAAGATTGTTATTTGAATTATTTGCTTCACATTTTCATCTGGGATCTATTGCAAGACAGGAGACAGCAGCCACCACTGTTCATATTAACTGACATTTTTCTATTGAGGATTTTTATTAATATCATCAGATTATGAAGGTTATGTCAGGATGGAACTCTCATTCCATATCTCTGATATTCTATTTTCTCTACTGAATTCTACTCAAGCTATTAGTAAATTTGTAATTTTTGCTATGCACAGATGACAACGTTGTGATTTTGTAATTTAAACCAGGACACATGTATGCAGTAAGGATTATCAGTTTCCTATAAGTGTTGGTCAGGTTCCCTCTGTCCTGTATGGCACAATTTATGCACCAAAAGGATTTTAATAAAATCATGACAATCGCTCGCTCATGAGGTATTGGAAACAAAGCCTGAAAAAGTTCCAGACACACAATTTGAAAATTGTTTGAAACTTATTGTTGGGACTATCCTTAAAAAAATATAAAGAAGAACTTATAAAGCCTTTAAAGATGTTCGAGGGTGACTTTGAAGTTAGTGGTGAGATTTGGATATTTAATGCCTTAAATCATAAGGGATTCAAAATATGTAGTACGATTTTGATAGGAAATTACCATATTCATTTCAAAAGAGTTCAAAATTTTGTGAAAAAGGTTTTCTCTGCTTTTTTCATAGCCTTAAACATTAGCATAGTTTAGCTATTTATTTTAAGAAAAAAAAAATAAAGCAGATATTATGATGTAATATTAAAGACCCAAAACAAAGGACAAATTGGGGGTACTGTGCAAAAATTTTTGCCGTCGATTTGATGTAGAAAACCACAATTAAGAAAAAATGTCAAAAATCTCAAAAGCTGACCTGCCAACAATATCCTTAAAACCATATATTTTGATCTGATTCTATATGACAACTTAAGTTTGAGGCAAACCTTTCCCAGAGAGTAGAATAGTGTAATTATAGGGTTTTTTGACATTAGTGATGAAAGACAGTAAATACCAGAGGCAATAATATTACTCTTTGAAAGAACCTTGAAATCAACATGGCCAATGAAAAATAAATTCTACAGTCTTCTTATAGTCATGATCCAATACAACAGTTTTGAATGGATATAAAGCATGAACACATTGTGCATATTACATATGAACAAAACATTTTATTAATTATGTCATCCTTTCCAGAATTGACCAATACTTAATCAATCTTTGGCAATGTTACCGGTGTGCTATAGCAAGCTGGAACTGCTTACTCTTCCTGAGCACCTGAGTTCACTCTCGTTTCAACTTGAGTTCGCGTTGCTGAATGCAGTTTTGTTGTTTTGTGTGTGTTTTTTTGTTTGTTGTCTGGTTTGATTCATTGTGAGGTTTTTTTATCTACCCATTTTGTATTTGTCTTTTCAGTATAATGATGTTTGATTACCCCTTTGGTACACCTTTGCTTCGTTGATAAAGATACAATGGCAATGTTATATAAATGACCTTGAAAAAATTTAGTTTTAACCAGCGATTAAAGAAACATTTATCAATCAAGTACAATGGTTTGGAAGCCGCATACTGCAGAAAAAGGAAATTTGTTTCTGGGCTGAAATGGTTTAATTGCCTTCAAGTGTAATTGGGATTTTAGTTTCAATATGTTGCATTATATTCTACGATAAATGCACAAGGTCTTAATGACGGAATTAAAATGTTTTATCACTTTATCTTCATTTTGTATAAATAAAACAGGCATAAATTGGGTACGTTTTGCATTGATAGAATTTAATTGTTACCACATTAATATAATCCTCAATAAGCAAATAGGGAATTGGAAAAATTTACTAAATGGATGTTTTGAATTAGCAGCTAATTTACAGCTGTAATTAAAGTAATAAACTGCTTTTAGAAATGATTTTATCACTGGTATAGATATCTTAATATTACCCATAGTCCCTTGCTGGGTTTTACACAACCGATACAATTTTCATTATTGGTATCATGTCTAGGGTAATGTTTATTATGACCTGAGATATTCTGCCGATAATTGATTACGATCCTTAAATCATTGAATAGTCTTTTGAAGTTTTAGTGCAAACTCAGTTTGTTTGTGGACAACAGATCAGAATTTGATTCTTGGTTAGAAGAAGCGGAAATTGATCAAATTAACCAATTGTGGTTTGATGTTTAATGCTTGTTTATTTCTTTGCTCTAACATGAATAGCATTACCTTTTTTCTGTTGGACATTTTTTTTGCAAATCGACTGTCTTTGCGTTATTTGAAGATAGATATCTTTTGTGCGTCTTTAGTAGAGCATAATTTTGGAACATATCATTTCCTTGTTGAAGAAACAAATTTGAAAGCCAACATCAAGGTTTATACAATGCAGACTTTAAGAATTGCATGATTTTAAAAAAAAAATAACTAGACTTTGAATATCAATGTTTGTAAATAATTGTACTTTTGACTATTGCTAAAGTACTTCTGAACAACTTATAATTTGAAATGCAGTGGTTATATTAGGAATATAAAGTGACTTCTATTTCAGAAAATAATTGCTTCATATTTAATAATTTTAAAACAACCAAGCAAAACATTTATTAACTATAGTCTAAGCCTTTTTTTTATTAATTATTTTTGATGCAGAAAAAAAAATATATATTACAACAAAATATTTGTCGAAATTTGATAAAAGATCATATAGGCAAGTTTTCTTTTCAGTTACATCTCCCCCCCCCCCCCACTTTGGTGGGGTGACATATTGTGTTTGTCCTGTCTATCTGTCAAAAAGTTTGTCAGCTCTACTCCTCTGAAATCACAGAACCTATTTCAATGAGACTTGGTATTTAAATTGTGCATATTATCAGGAAATTTCTATCCTCATATTCTTGTGGGAGTAATGGCCCTTTGAACTTTGATGTTTGCTGAAATCCTCATTTATCATCTTTTCAGTGCAACTCCTCGGAAACAACTGAATGTTGGAAGTACGGTACACCATATTTAGTTTTGCACATTAAAGTGAGGTAATTTTTATCTTCAAATTTTTGTGGGAGTTATGCCCCTTTGAAATCATCTCATGATCACGTCTCAACTGAATTCAACTAAACTTGATATGTAGAAAGGACACTTTATGTAGTTGTGCAGATTACGAGGAAATCATACAGTTTATCCTCAAATTGTGGAGACTGGACCTTTTGAATTTAGAAATATGGGGGGGGGGGAGGTAGACATTTACACATTGTTTTTGCAGGCAAAAACAAACTTTAATTACAATTATTGTTTTTAAATTTAGAAAGAAAAAAAATGTTTGTTTGTTTGTTTTACTCCATGAGATATTAAGCAATTCATCATAAAAAAAGTTTTACTTGTGGAAATTGAAATGCTTTGAGTGGTGTCTTCTCTCTATGGATGTGCCATCAAATAGTCATTTAACTCCGGATATTAATCATGTCTCCTGTATGTATTGTCATTGCAGCAAGTAAACGATTCCATGACGAGCTTTATTTTGATCCATTATGAGATGACAGCGATAATGTGTTTTAAATGATTTCTGTAATCGTCTAAGCATTTTTCACCCTTTTTAATTTAACCAGACAGACAATGAAATCTGATGAGGTGTAACCATCTCCATTCTTTTAATGCTCTAAGTTTCTTTAAGCTTGCAGACAGTGCAGTGATGATAGTGTTTTCAATTGCTGTAAAACCTGATTTGTTTTTAAAGAGGTGTGAATTTAAAGAACCTTTATGAGTTTTAATGGCAGCCAACAATAGTTGTAAGACAAATAGTTCTTCAGTTTCTCTGTCAATTTGTCTGTTTGCCCATCATAAGAGCTGTTAAGATATTTCAAGGAAGTTTTGAAGTAAATGCAGCAAGGAATGATACAGGGGCCATATTAGTTTTACCTGATTGTCTGTCCTTTTGAAAATTTTGGTCAAGTTTTTTATACGACCGCAAAAAATTTGCGGACATATAATGGTATGATGCTGTCGTCGTTGTCATCGTCGTCTGGGGACATTTGGTTTCCGTGCGATAACTTGAGTAAATATTGACCAATTGTTATGAAATTTTTATATGATGTTTGTAACCACTAGAGGAAGGTTCCTATTGTATTTGGGGTTGGTGGCCCTTACCGTTTCAGAAAAAAAGGGCCAAAAGGGGCTAATACGGGTGTATTGACAAAACTGTTGTAGAATGTTTATTATTCATTTGATTTTGAAAATTCTTTTTTTATTGAATTCCTTATTAAATTCTGTCAACAAAATGTCTAAAGTGTTTTGATGTATATTCAACCGTTACATTGCTACAGGGGGCCAAAGACGGGCCACACCCAAATAATCAACTTTTTTATTTGTGGTCCGATTTTCAAAATCTTTTTTTCATTGGAATTCTTGTGAAAATCCCTGCCTGCATTTTTCAATCAGATTTGAAATATCTCTTTCTGTTTTTGAGATATAAGGGGTCGAGGGGCAAAAAACGCCATTTTTAAAAGTTGGTCAAGGCAAATGGTTTTACACAAGAAATTTAGCTGTAGTGGGCCAGCCAATTGTTATGAAGTTTAAATATGATAATTATATACACTGAAGGAAGCTTTTTATTGCATTTTGTGGTCCTAACCTTTTTTAGCTCACCTGACCCGAAGGGTCATGTGAGCTATTGTCATCACTTGGCGTCCGTCGTCCGTCCGTCGTCCCTCGTCCGTAAACTTTTTAAAACGTTAACTCCTCTGACACCATAAGTCCAATTGCAACCAAACTTGGTATGGTTGTTCATTAGCATTCGGTGCTAAGAACTGATGTGGGGATTTTTGATTCGTTGTAAAACATGGCCGCCATGGCTAAAAATAGAACATAGGGGTAAAATGCAGTTTTTTGCAAATAACTCAAAAACGGCTACAGATATCAAAATTCTGGCATAGGGTAAAAGTGATCAGCACCTCAAGATCTACCTACCCTGAAATTTTGAAGAAAATCCAACGACCCATGTAGGAGTTATTGCCCTTTTTGTGGATTTTTTGCAAATTTTGCACCTGTTTAGCTCAATATCTTGAAAACTATACTAGATATTTGAGAAATTTAAATTGCATATTGTTAAGCACATCAAGATCTACAAAATATGTAACAGGGTCAACGTTGTAGGACCTTTCCTTTTAGGAGTTATTGCCCTTAGAACGTCAAAATTTAGCATTTTAACAGCATTTCTTCATTACATTGAAAACGTTAACTCCTCTGACACTTTAAGTCCAAATGGAACCAAACTTGGTATAGTTGTTTATTAGCATTAGGTGTATAGAACAGATGTGGGGATTTTTGATTGGTCGTAAAACATGGCCGCTGTGGCTAAAAATAGAACATAGAGGTAAATGGCAGTTTTTTGCAAATAACTCTATAACGGTGACAGATTTCAAAATTTTGATTGGGAACAAAAGTGATCAGCACCTCAAGATCTACCAGCTCTGAAATTTTGAAGAAAATCCAACAACCCATGTAGGAGTTATTGCCCTTTTTTGTGGATTTTTTGCAAATTTTGCACCTGTTTAGCTCAATATCTTGAAAACTATACAAGATATTTGAGTAATTTTAATTGCATATTGTTAAGCGCATCAAGATCTACAAAATTTGTAACAGGGTCAACATTGTAGGACCTTTCCTTTGAGGAGTTGGAACGTCAAAATTGAGCATTTTAACTGCATTTCCTTATATTGAAAATGTTAACTCCTCTGACACTTTAAGTCCAAATGGAACCAAACTTGGTTTTATTGTTTATTATCATTAGGTGTATAGAACTGTTTTGGGGATTTTTGATTGGTTGTAAAACATGGCCGCTGTGGCTAAAAATAGAACATTAGGTTAAACTGTATTTTTTTGCAAATAACTCAAAAAGGGTGACAGATTTTTAGATTTTGTTTGAGAACAAAAGTGATCAGCACCTTTAGATCCACCATATTGTCAGATGACCCCCTTTCTAATCTTATGACCCTTTCAACGTTAAATAGATTTTTCCTTATAACCTTTACTTCAGGCACATATGTCAGGTGAGCGATTCAGGCTCCTGGGAGCCTCTTGTTTTAAAAAAGGGCCAAAAGGGGCTAAATCGTGTCAAAAATGTCAATGAATATAGAAATTTTTTTTTTTCTATTAAATGTTATTGTAAATATATATATGTGTCAAATATGCATTTTAAGTCCACCATAGGTTGCATGTGTAAAAAAGCTTTATAAGTCCACCATGGGCTGCATGTGACCAAAGCAATAGACTATCCATATTGGGCCTCCAATGTACAGGGTTCAACTTGTTGCGGTCGTATCATGCTGCGCTCGGCGTAGCTTTTTATTTCAGAATGGGTGCATGAAAATATTGTTCCTACTTCCTGCTTGGGACTGACTCACACAGGTAACATTCTGTCAAGCTTTTCTCAGAAACTATTGATACATGGCAAGGGTTTGACGTTTATTATGTTGCTTGCAACTTGTTGCACTTAGCCACATATAAGGGATACTTTGACAAGCATCCTTCGTCCTGCATAGTCACAACAGTTTTTGTCGCATTTTTCCTGGCAATTACATGTCACAGCCTCCTAATATTTGGCATTTATCTTCCTTCTAGTGACTTTCAGTACTATATGGTGTAAAGCAATTTTATGCCTGTAATTTTTCTACTTCCTGTTTACCAAATATTTTAAGTCCATGGAAGACTGTGTGGGTCATTCTGGTGTATTAGAAACTGTATGTTCAGACCTGTAGGACTTTAACTTCCTACATGGAAGAAAGGCTCACAAAAATTTTCAAGGGTTCCAAAGAATATGCCACTGAGTGGTTAACTAATTGTGTGTTGTTATGTGATCCCTACAAATGTCACATCTAGTTGAATGAAGGGTTAAAGTCATATCCATTACCTTGAAAATGAATTTAAATGTATAGCAATCATTAAGTGGTCTGAGTGAACTGTTTATTTAATTGTCAGAAAAGACAATTTTGTCATTTATTTTCTTCTTTGGAAATTTACTGAAATTGCCCCTTGAAAAGTTCTGAATTTTTGTGACAGGAAAAAGTTGACGACATATTTTATACCTATAACTTTGCAATCAAATAGTCTTTTGTTTAAACATTATCCAACGAAAGCTTTTAAACAATCAATAATCTAAGTTCATTGTTTTCCAAAAATTAGTGTCATTGTTTTGCATTAGAATAAGTTTAAAATAAATAAAACAAATATTATGTCTTTATTAGCAGAATAATTCAATAAAAGATTACTTGTTTCAAACTGTGATTTCTATTTAAAGTTTATATTAAGATGTAGGATATCGAATTATAAATCTGTGTCTTGACTCTTTTGTGCTGAAAGCAATATATGTTCAGTTAGTGAGTGAATGAACTTGAGGCATTTTTTTACTGCAATATTGGTAGCACACTTGGTTTCTACATATTTTTGGCCAGAATCTGGGTTATAAAAAGGTGAACGTTTGGGGCAGGCGTGGACGAAATTTTCGTAACAGTTTTCTGAGCAACAACTTTATCACAGCAGCTTGATATTTGGTATACAGCATCGGGATCGATGGAGCCACATAATGTTGGATTCAATTTCAATTCTGTCACTCACCTACTTAATGTTTTACCAAATCCAGCCGTTTATACTTTGAAAAATCATAAATTTCTTTTGCATATTTGTTAGATCACAATGTAGGCATGTGCCTATTATATTATTGTCAGGAAATTAAAAATATGGTTGTTAAAGAAGCAAAGAAGCACCAATGGGACATTAGAATGTCAAAAGTCTGATAGGGCAATGACAAAACTGGTAAACACGAACAAGAACAGCACGAAGAAACACAAAACACCAAACCAATTGAACGGAAATCAACAATGTGAATTCAAGTTGTAACAAGAGTGAACTCAGGTGCTCTTGAACTTAATGAGTTTTCAGGTCCATAATGACCCTTAAAAGGTGAGAAGTCATGTGTTAGGCTTTACAGAAAAAAAACTATTGCAGATAGAGACTTCACAGGTATGAATGGATCAATTTAATGTCAGATGAGCAGTTTTAGTGGTTGCATGTTGTTCTTTAAAAATAAGAAATTGTTGTTTTACATGTCTGCATTATAGAATGAAAATTCTCGAAGCTTCTTGCTTCCAAGCAGTAAAATTTGTAAAATACCATTACATTAAAAGATGATAAAATATCATCGTTAGCAATTCAGGCTCCTGGGAACCTCTAGTTATACAAACTAAAAACTGGGAACAGTATTAGGCCCGTTTACACTGTATATCAAGTCATATATTTCATGGCTGTATATTTCATTGAAATATACTTCATTTGGATTTACAGATGAAATAAGATGTTGTAAGTGTTATCAGTTTAAATTTGCCATTTTATATAAAAAAAAACAAACATAGCAAATAATTCCATTTAAAGTACAAACTTAAAGCCAATGTCTCTGATGTGAAATGATTTATTTAAAGTTGTCACTTTTGTGCAATTTTCTCATTTACGGCCAATTATTTTGATATTCCATTAGCAATTTGTTATTGAAAAGGACAAGATATGATAAGAGCCCAAATTTGCCCCCCAATTTTGAAATTATTAAAATAAGCTAAAAGTATGTGATGTATACTTTAGATTAGTTTAACTTTACTATATCAACATTATTTTGTTTAAAGTGATCCATTATGATGTTTAAATAGTTACCCAAAGTGGCTTTAAAATCGTGATTTGATGAAAAACTGCAAAAAACCTGCAATTTTGATGTAGTTTTCAGCAAATTTAACTATGAGCCACACAGAGTACCACTACAATAATTTATGTAGATAATCATTTTTAATATAGAAACAAACCACAAAAATATCTTTGTGGTACTCGGTGTGGCTCATAGTTATATTTACCAAAAACTACTCAAAATTTGCATTATTTTAACACTTTTTCACAAAAATGTCTTTTTCACATAATTTGATGACGTCACTGTGACGTAATAAACAAGATTTAGTAAATATTAATGTTATTTTACTATACCTTGTTTATCTAAGAACTTATCTAGAATAATTCAACCTTAGTTCAATCATTTTTAAAAAAATGGTAAATTAGGGGGCCAAACTTAGCACTTATCATATCTTGTCCTTTTGAGCACTTTATATGCAAACTGTTTTGACACTAAATGCTGTTTGCACTATATAGGAGGAATCTATTTACATAAGAATCTAGCAAATTGTATTTCATTTTTCAAATACAGAATCTTAAAGTTGTCACAAATATTATTTGTAGATTTTGCGTAAGATGGAATTGAAGCCATTTATTTTCACAAAGATAAATGTATGGAAATTTTAGATTCAATTGATATGAAAAATTGAATTTCACAGGCTATAAATTGAATTTTTGTGATGAAAAGAATGATAACTTTTTTTTTCAAAAATTTTGAATTAAAAAAAAAATGGCCATAGAGTCCACAAAACTAGAAGCTGTACCCTCTGAAATATAACTGCAATATAACGCATACATTTACAATTAACAAGATTAAAATAAAGAAATGAAGAGCGTAACAACATTCAGACTTTGTAATGAAATATATATTCAGGTTATAACTTGTAAACTGTCCCGATTATGGCTGCACTCAATCGCTGATTGAAAGATTAAGCAAAGAACAATCAATCATGCATTCAGGGTTCAAAATATGTTGTCTTTGGCCAATACAGATTTTATTTCCACAATTATAAAATTAAATTATTAAAAACGAAAGAATATGGAATATGTGCCAGAAATATAATGCTTTACATCATTGACAACAGTAAATAAAGACAAAACATTCATAAATTGAGTTTAACATATTTCAAGTTAAACCAATTAGAGTCAGGATTACTCTGTTTTTGTTCTGCATTAACTTGCAAATTTCAATGGAAAATTTCCTTCATTTTTGTCTCGCCTGCGACGAATGTCGCAAAAGGCGAGACTTAGGTATGGTGATTCCGGCGACGGCGGCGTCCACAATTGGTTAAAGTTTTTGCTAAAGTCTGTTTTGTGTGAACTAGTTATGTTACACCATTGATATTTGGTATGCAGTTGCATCAGCATCAGTACAGATCAGTTTTAAAAGGATTTCACCTGTATGCTCCTGCAGTCACGGTCTACTGACTTTGAAATTTTACACTGATTTTGCCGAGGTTAACCTTTTTTCTTACGTCTGTTTAACATGAAGCAGCTATGGTTCACCATTGATATTGGGTATGCACTTGTATTAGCATTAGTACAGATCAATTTCAAAAGCATTTCATCTGTATGCTCCTGCAGTCACGGTCTACTGACTTTGAAATTTTACACTGATTTGGCCGAGGTTAACCTTTTTTCTTACGTCTGTTTAACATGAAGCATTTATGGTTCACCATTGATATTGGGTATGCACTTGCATTAGCATTAGTACAGATCAATTTCAAAAGCATTTCATCTGTATGCTCCTGCAGACACGGTCTACTGACTTTGAAATTTTACACTTTCTGTCATGAGTGTTTTATATAAAGCAGTTATGGTTCACCATTTGAATTTGGTATGCAGCTGTATGTAAGCATCAGTTAAGATCAGTTTAAGGAGGATTTTTACTTCATTTTATACTGTGTCCAGTTGCGACAGGCGAGACATGTCTCTGTGTTAACAGTTTATCTTATATTGAATTAGAGAATCCCTTAGGCTATAAGCTGCTGAAATCTAAATCTTGAATCATTGATACTGTTTACCGAGAAAAGCGCAGATTTAGACTTGGTTGCAAAAGATAGAACCAAAAAAAAATATGTGAACATCCATTTGTTCTAATTTGGACACAATGTCTTATTTTCTAGGTCTTATCAAATATAAGCTTTACCATGCTTAAGTTCCCCGAGTCTATTCTTTTCCAAGGACCCCAATAATAAGATTTTATTCGAATGAAAAATTGTATCATGTCAAAGCCCTTTTGTCTCAAGATAATGATTCTAGGATTATATACTGGTGAAGCAATAACAGTCAGATGATAGCTTGGCATTCAACGTTCACGTTGTAATTTGATGAGATTTAGATAGTTATAGTGATAACGATCTGCTAGTCTGATGTTCCGATCTCCATAATGTGTCTGGAGACAACTCCGGAATGGAAACAATTTTCAGTTTCTGTTAAGGTTTTATAAGTCCTATGTGTATTGGCTGTTGATTTGTGACAAGATCAGTTTTATAAACTGGACAACAATGTAATGTTTATATGTTTGTGATATTTGTTTCCTCTTTATTTCTTCTTGTACTTTCTCATGACCTTAGTTCTTATTTGTTTGGGCAGGTTGTTGGAGTTTTTTTTCCTTCAAGATCCAGTTGTGCTGTTAGAAAAAAGGTCACACTGAGGAGGAAAATAGCCAATCAAAAATTTGTAATGAATTGTATTTGTTTACATTTAGACATCTGATAATGTTGGGTCATCATACTCATGTCCTTACATGTGTACAAAAATTTCTGTCAAGCCTTTCTCAGAAACTGTTCATGAGAATGACTTGAAATTTTGTAGGGTTGTTGTATGTCCTAAACAACTCTCAGCAATATGCCTGTTGGACTACTTAACTTACTGTTTCAGACTCCTAAAGTGATATGAAAATTAATTTTCTGTCAAGGTTTTCTCACAAACTACTGAGAATGGTTTGAAAGTTAGCAGGGTGGGTTTGTATCACAAATCAAACGACATAAGCAAATTTCAGACCGGGGTTGACGACAACATCTTGTTTGAGACTGTACTAATAATTATGAAAATGAATATAGGTCTAATTATCGAATTATACAATAATGGCTATAAACTTGTTTGTGTATTTGCTGCTCTTGTCCCAAAGAAAGTAAGGTCACCTCAGTGCTTGCCCCTGTAAGGACTATTGAAACCTTTCAAGAGGAGAGAAATGATGAGTCACGAATACAACAGTTTCAGTGATGTTATATTGAATTTTTGCATGATTAAAAGACATACATGTATTTGTGACATGTTCATATGTTAGGATTACTTTATACCATGCAAACTAAAGATTGTCAGTTGACCCAGGCTATGAATAAATGTCACTTAACATGTAAATCAATTGCAGTATAAAAACAAAAACAAGCTATTAAATTCACCTTAAAAACTTACTGAGTTTACATCATGATTTGTTGGGTATCAATTTTCATACTTTTCCCGGGCGGGCTTGACCCACAAAATTTGATACCCAAGGAAAGGGAAATTTAACACTGATCTGTATGCTGCAGAGACA
This sequence comes from Arcuatula senhousia, assembly GCA_963971305.1. NCBI lineage: Eukaryota > Metazoa > Mollusca > Bivalvia > Mytilida > Mytilidae > Arcuatula > Arcuatula senhousia. The sequence goes on from OZ020306.1 coordinate 55,494,631, forward strand.
TCATCAGATCCACGAATTTACGAATCCACGAACTGATCCTTTTTCAGAAAACCACTTTAATTGGGCACTTTGAAAATAAATGAATTTACAGTATTTGATTTATCTTTTCAGAAACCTACTCAGAAGCTGTGAAGATCCTGAAAGGTGAATATGTCATCAATGCTATTGAGGAACACAAGATGGACGCCGCTATCATATTCTGCCGTACCAAGATCGACTGTGATAATCTGGAGAGATACCTGGGAGATAGGGGAAGGGGTAGGTCATATAGGAAGCAGGGTACCAATGGGGGGGGGCATCCAAATGTCAAAAGTCCCAAAGGGCAGAGACAAAACTGGTAAACACCAACGACAACAGGACGAAAAACACTAAACATCAAATACAGATATACAAAAACATCTGAATAGCAGTCAACAACAGAAACTCAAGTTGCAAAGGCGGATCCAGAAATTCTGAAAAGAGGGGGCCCACTGACTGGCCTAAGAGGGGGGCGCTTTGGTCACGCTTCAATGATATCCTATATATTCTACCAAAGTTTTCCGCCAAAAGGGGGGGGGGGGGGCTGGATCCGCTTATGAGTTGTAATGAGAGTGAACTCAGGTGCTCTGGAAGAGTAAGCACTTCCTGTTTTCTTAATTGCACACCCATCGGGTGCCAGTCGTCAAATAACTGTGTCAAATCCAGTAAAGGAAGACAAAACAAAATCCTATGACAAACCAACATCTGCACTTATCAGAGAGATTTGATAATGAGATGTGAAATAAGAGAATGCAACACACTTAAAGATCAGTGACAATTATAAAACCATTAAATAAAAACAACTAGCAGTCCTCAATGTGACCTGTGCTTGCTGCTCGGTCATGATATTAACTACAGACTTAAGATATAATGCATAATGATTCCAAACCAATGCTAAGAGTATCAAAGAAAGACAACTTTGTGGACGTAGTACTACATGTACCATCATCAAGACGACTGTGCAATTTCTGGGGTACCAATATTTCAAGGTTCTAAAGTCAGATAAAGCACGGAATTTATTCCCTACAAAAAGTCAATTTCTTATTGATTTGCATATGGCAGTGCTGAACTAACAACAAATTCATGAATCTAGAAAGATGTCATTTTTTTTTCTTATCCACAAAAAATGATACCCACAATTTTCTTAAGTACTTTCAAGGTAAATTGCACACATTATATCATTATCCATTTCTCTGGAGAATTATAAGTTTAAATATCATGTTTTGATGGTTTCTTCTTTTTGATATATTAGTTTTTGTCTCACCTGCAACAAAAAGTTGGGGTGACATTGATATAACTTTCTGGCAGTGGCAGTGGCGGCGACATAGACTTTTATGGAAAAGGAATTACTTGAAAAATATAATAAGCAAGGCATCTGATATTTGGTGTTGTGATCTATGTTACTGGTACTTTACAGTTTGACCTTGACCCATTTTCAGGGGGTGTCACATCCCCCGCCCCAGGAATACTGAATGCCGTTTAAAAAAGGACAGAATACCGTTAAAAAGACTGGAATACCGAATACTCTAAAGATCACGACGTACGCGTACCAAAAGCCTAGGTTTATGGCCGAATTATTATGCTTCAATGACTGTGATCTGAGATGAAAACTTTTTTGTAAGATTTATTTTTTGGCTAATGAGTTGCTTTTGATTTGATCTTTTGGATTTCTGAAACTCTTCATAGGAGTGTTTTGTACAATTTATGCAAACTCAGCATTTAATAGGCAAACTTTATGCCCTTCTGTACTTGTTTTATGAAAGTACATTTCTGCTAAGTTTCAAAAAAGAGGTTGATGTGTTACTTTGTCACTGGCATTCCTATTCCATCTATTATGCATTACAAGTCAAGGGTACTTTTAACTTATTTAGCAAATTTTAGAATTAATTTAATTAAAAGAACATGGAAACTCCTTAAAATGTCACCTTTCACCTGCTTAATTAATCTTTGATGCCATAAATGGGTCAAGTGACTGACAGAAAAATAATTATCTAAAATACTGCATGCATGCATCTGCAATAAATAAATTTAATATTGTAATTATCAGAAATAGACCTGACATAAAACTGCCATCTGGATTTGTCAAACAGATACAAGTGTCATGTTTTATGTGGACGTTTTTGCTTGTAAATGTTTCAAGTACTAAATTTCTGTTAATGGAAGTATTAGTTAATGATGCTGCACAAGTTATAACTGTGAAGAATCAAGCAGTTTTATTAGAAAATTACATAACAAATTAGAATTACTGTTTAAAGATTGGAAAATTTTGAAATTTCAAAACCACATTAGGTTTTTAAGACAAATTCCTAATAAAAATCAGTATCATTTATCATTCACTTGTTCTGTTCTAATTCTATGTAGTTTGATTTGCATCCATGCAATATTAATTCTGACTAAATTTATCTCCATACAGGAAAGTACAGTTGTGTGTGTCTCCATGGTGATCGTAAACCACAAGAGAGGAAAGGCAATCTCCAAAAATTTAAGGTACCTTGGCAATGTTGCTATATTGTAGCAAGCAGTACAGTGCTTACAATATAATCAGTATTAATTCATTATCCTATAGTTTAACTACTTGATTTTCATCATTTTACACTTGCATCAACTAAATAAAACAGGCACAATTCTGTCATATAGTTTCCCAAAACAACTTTTTTCTCCACTTACTGGAAAAGATTAAATGAATTCTACAGTAAATCTGTCATTACAATGTATTTAAAGACTCCCAAAGCCATTTGTTGGACATCTGATGTATTTATTTGCCAGTCTAAATAAAAATAAAACTATATTCACCCAAGACAATTATAACTACTGTGTACCGTTGTGTATTAATGTTTATAGTGCGCTAAGTTCAACTCATTATTTTCTCATTTGTGTGCCTTTATGGTTAAATCAGACATAGGAAGTCAGGTTTTTATAAGACATTTATATTGGAACGTTAAGGAGGTTTAATGTAATGGAAGAATCAAATTCTGTTCCTATCCTTATGCAACCGTAGATAAGGGTTACTTCACTAACAAGTTGGTGAAAAAATCTGAGACTATGGAGAAATAATTATGCAACATAAAAAAGTATAAGAAAAAAGAACATAACCCTTGTAAGTTGAGTCAGTTGCTACTGTTCTATCAAGAACAGTCCAATAAACAAAAACCTGGAAAGATCATGTTTTAATTTGTTTTGGTGTAGATTTCACCACAATATAGCATTCAACTTCAAGTTGACAAACTAAATGTTAAGTGGCACCTTTAGGTGTATTATAAACCTGTGTAAGGTGGTGAAAAGGGTTTTTGGCAGAACATATTATGGGGAAAAATTGCAGGATGAAAATGGTAAACATATAATACAAATTTCCCTCATAGTTTTCTTGGCAATTACATGTCACAGCCTCTTGGTATTAAGCATGTAGCTTTGTCCTACAGCACTCTCTATCTTCTCATTAGCTGAATATTTATTGATGTGGGTGATATATGTATTCCATAAAGATCACCGCTAGTCTTGCTGAAAGTTTTTATTCCTGTGTGATATCAAAGTTCATCAGACCTCTTCTTTTAAGACATGCAGTTTTATATAATGTGATTTATATATTTGTCTTTCCCTTATTTTTTTCTTCAATTTGTCTTGTGAATGACATCTCAGTTTAAGCCGAAAACTTTTTTCGACTACTTTTCATTTTGCAATAATTTTAAAATTCAGAATCTTGCCATTACAAAACACAAAAATTTTTCGAAATTGGTTTATGAATAGGGAAGTAATGGTTGTTCCAATATGCAAGCTCGCTTCAAAAAAATTCTCATTTTTTACCTTTCCCCTTTTCTCTAGTCAAAACTTTCAAGAATTGATATGCATTTTGGATCAAAACAGGTATTTCTTAATAAATTGATTGGTTAATCATTCTTTTGGTGACTTTAACCAATTTCACACCAAAAAACTTCTATATTCATGGAAAAAATGATCTGTTTTGAGTAAAAAAAGTAAGTAACAACGAGAAAATTGAAGCCTTTTTTGTCTTCCATGACCTCTAGATAAAAGTTTCTGTGCTTAAAGGTCTACTAAATGGATGGGCTTTAGTATTTTCAACTTATAGTGTATGAAATGAGCTTTCCAAAGATATCTTTGCTATGTACGTGACCCAAATGGTTATGAAGTTACACAAATTTTAAAATTAGGGCGGACTGGTAAAAACGTTGAAAAAAACAATACGACCCAAAATGTTCTATTGTTATATACTGGTTGCTATAGTGATTTCGAAAGAATTATGAAACCGACATATGTGATTTTAGGCTTAAGTGAACCTACAGGATCTAATTGAAAATTTTTACAATAGTTGTCAGGTTCTTACATGTATGAATCAAGCTGTTTTGGTCATTGAAATGAGGTTAAGCCAGCGCTCCGCAGATAGCCCTGTTTTTTCTAAGGGGCAGGACCCTCTTTACTTAAATATCTGTAGGGATTCAACTGTTTTTCTGGCAAAGCTACATGTATACATCAAGTGGTTCATAAATATACATACTTTGAGAAAAAGGGGTCATAATGTATAAAAAAAGGAATTTTGCATTACACTGTTGCCATGGAAACAGCATTAATTTGCTTCAAAAAAACCTAAAAAACAGTGTCAACACACTTTTTTTGCATGAAATTTGAACACTGTTCTTCCCAAATATGTTGACATTTTATTTCAGTTTCCTGTAGAGCAGATGTTTAATTTTGAGAAAAATAGCCTCAACCTGGGTCATCACCGTTTTGATTTTGCGCTATCTTAATGGCCATAAAAAGTTTTTATTTTAATGCATAGAAAATTACCTAAAAATACACCATCCTAGTTTCCCTTTGCATCCACCATGTTGTTTACATATAAAGCTAGCAACACTAAATTATGTATCAAAATTTTGGGGAAGTGCCAAATACCACATTTTTTCAAATAAAAATATATGATATAATATTAGGTAACCATAGCAACAGGTTTTGTAAAATTTTCTATATTTTCAACCCTAGCCAAATTTGGGAAACTAACACCCATCTGTGGAAAGCCTGCTTAAGTTCTGAAGTGATGCATACATGTGTAAATGAATATTGTCTCCTGGTTGAATACAGACATATCCTGTAAATCCATTTAAGAAAAGGGTATTGCAATAATTCAATTATAGAATTAACCATCTTGAACTCTTTTTATACCCCTCGCAACGATGTTGCAAAGAGTATGATTTTAATCTGTCCATCTGTTATCAAAAGGAGTAGGGGCGATAAGGCCTGTTTTTGGCCTAAAATATTACCGAAATCTCAACATTTGAATACTGTTGTCAGATGCTGATTAAACATTTATTAGATGTCCGAAAATGTGAAACTAAATTTATTTTTGAAGTTATAAATGATTGTTTCCGCAGGAAATATGAAATGAAACTGGCCTTATTCAGAAAATCAATAGAATTATGACATCATTGTGACGCTTCAATGTTAAATTTTTAAATATTTGAACATGTTTACCTTTTAGGCAGAGTTAACACTATATTCTGGCCAGAAATGGACACTTTTGCATAACCTTCATATTTTTAGGCTAAATTAGGGCTTTATTGCCCCTACTCCTTTCTGTTACAGATTTCTCAGCATCTATTTATCATAGGCTTACGATATTTGGCAACCTGAGCTTCAGAGAACAACTTTGACTTGATTCATAACTCAAAATAAGTAATCTCTGTCCAAAATGTGGACATGTGGGGTATGTGAGTTTGCTCCCTTATGTTCTTTCATTTGGCCCTTCATTGGGCGTAACTTGTGCGAATAAATATGATTGATTGACTGATATAAATTAAATAAAGAGTTTATTTCATTCAAGAATTGCATATTTATTTGCTTCTGCTTTGAATTTTTGGTTCAGTGACTTAGACACTTTACATAATATTACATTAATGTTGAACTCAATATTTCAAGGGTTAAAAAACCTTCTGTGATTTCAGACAGACAAAACACAAAGGAGCTAGAGTTAAAGGCCTCAACATTTACTGTAAAATATCTATATCTATCAAAGACTAGGTGAATCTTTAAGACCCTCAGGTTTAGTCATCTTTGTGTCAATTTCTGCCTTTCTCCTGTTTGTTTGTTTAATTAGGGCCCCGCAACTTTGTTGCGGACGCCCTATAGTAATCAGTCTGTCCGTCCGTCCGTAACAAATTCAGTTTTCCGGACTTTTTTTCTAAACGCTTATAGATAATGAACTGATTTTTGGTATGTGAGTTTACCTTGATGAGTTACAGATCAAGTTTGAGTTTCGTGCCGGTCCACAAATTTTTATGGGAGTTATGGCCCTTTGAGCTTTGAAAATTCACTAAAATTTCAGTTTTCCGCACTTTTTTTCTAAACGCTTATAGATAATGAACTGATTTTTGGTATGTGAGTTTACCTTGATGGGTTACAGATCAAGTTAGAGTTTCGTGCCGGTCCACAAATTTTTCTGGGAGTTATGGTCCTTTGAACTTTGAAAATTCACTAAAATTTCAGTTTTCCGCACTTTTTTTCTTAACGTTTATAGATAATGAACTGATTTTTGGTATGTGCATTTACCTTGATGAGTTACAGATCAAGTTTGAGTTTCATGCTGGTCCACAAATTTTAATGGGAGTTATGGCCCTTTGAACTTTGAAAATTCACTAAAATTTCAGTTTTCCGCATTTTTTTTCTAAACGCTTATAGATAATGAACTGATTTTTGGTATGTGAGTTTACCATGATGAGTTACAGATTATGTATTGTTTTGCAATACTCTCAGAATGCTTGTAAGGAAGATTATTTGATTATCTTCAGGCATGCATTCTCTTAATTATAAGAAATAAACAATACATACGGGTCTCTTTTAAAACTATTCCCTCAAAATTTCACCTGCAGTATAATACTTAGTAATCAAGTAATCTGTCCATCTACATGTATAACAACCAGCGGGGCCCTTGGAGATGGCTATCATCTCCCTGGTATCTAGTTTATTTACGAGTCAATTTCTGCCTCATTCTCCTGTTTGTTTGTTCAATATATCTGGTGAATGACATCCAACTTTAATTCCTTAAGTAATGTTTATGTTTATTTTCTCCAAACACAAAGTCACAAGACAGTTGGCTCCAATTCATTTAAGAGAGAATTTCAATTAATACTTTTTTCTCAATTTTAAATATTTTAAAGACCGCGTCAAACATCTAGAGCACTTAATCAAGTGTCTCATTTCCTGTTGGAGAATTCGATTGCTTGTACTGTTCTGTCTCCTGAATTCTAATGCTAAAATTTATCATTCTAAGATTTTGTTTGTTGATGTTTTTGTGAATTAATTGTAAAATTTTGCTATGCAGATAGTCATTTAAATTCTCCCACAGATTTAAAATTATTGATTTTATCATGAAAAGGATATCAAAACAGTTGGAGTCATTTATTTCTCACATTTGGATTTTTTTCTTTCCATTTTAGGTTTTGTATATTTCATCGTGTGTTCCCAAGGTCACGAGCCTTGTTTGCTTTCTATCAGCTTGACTTGAAATTTCTTATTAATCTTGTACAGATTCTTTCTGATCATTGTCTGCTTAAGACATCCTTTACCACAACAACCTCCAGACATTAGCAATACAAAAGTGAAGTGTGTCTGATATTAATCTGGTCTTTAAAAAGAAGACTAATTGAAGCCAAAGGTTGTAGATCAAGAAAGAATCAAAGAGGCACCAATCAGGCACGTTCGAGTGTCAAAAGTCCAAAAGGGCAACGACAAAACCGGTAAACATGAACAAGGCAACACAAAGATACACAAAGTAATTAAATAGTTTTTGGTGATGTCACCACACTTCATTCAAACCACATCTCCACTTGATCACATTGAAATTATAATAGAGAAATTCAATTTCATAATACATGTATACGATTTCCAAGGCAGCCCTTTTTCCCATATGACAAGACTTTTTATAGAAGAATGCACTCAGTGTTTTGCTGGTTTTCATGTAGTGAAAAATCCGGGTTATAAAATGGTAAATGTTGAGAGGGCGGGCTTGCAGACAAGAAAAACAAACTTCCTATTTAGCAAAATTCAGCCAATTTTTTACTTTGACAGATTATTATTTTTTTATTTGCATGGCTTTTACCTGCATCAAAACACAACTTGCATGATTTTATTGCAACATAGTCTGTTTAGGAAATTTCTGGTGATTATTTATACCCCAGCTTTGGAGAAGCCAACTTTGATTGATATAGTGGTTAACATTTGAAAAAAATTGTAACAGATTTCCTGACTTCTACCTAAGGGATTGTTTTTATGCCCCATCTACGAAAGTAGAGGGGCATATAGTGTTCGGGTCTGTTCGTCCGTCCGTTTGTCCGTCCGTACGTCTGTCTGTCCGTCCGTTCGTCCGTCTGTTCGGATGTCCGTCCCAAATCCCATATTTCTAAATTTGCACTTACTGACAAATGCCACATCAATCATATTGGTATGGTTGGTGCATCTAGTGATGATAAAAACATTGCATGCTTCGGATGCTGGATGTGACCTATATTTTCTGCATGAATGATCATGTGCAGAAAATGGTTAAAGTCTATTCCCTCTAACTGACAAGTGCTACATCAACCATATTGGTATGGTATGTGCACCTAGTGATGCTTAGCACAATGCATGCTTCGGATGCTGGATTTGACCTATATTTTCCGCACGAATGACCACTTATAGAAGAATGGTTAAAGTCCATTCCTCCTTACTGACAAGAGCCATACCAACCAAATAGGTATGGTAGGTGCACCTCATGATGCTTAGCACAATGCATGCTTCGGATGCTGGATGTGACCTATATTTTCCACAAGGATGGCCTCTTAAAGAAGACTGGTTAAACTCCATTCCCACTTACTGACATGTGCCACATCTACTCTACTGTTATGATAAGTGCACCTAGTGATGCTAAGCACAATGCATGCTTCAGATGCTGGCTGTGACCTATATTTTCCGCATGAATGACCACTTATAGAAGAATGGATAAAGACCATTCCTTTTTTACTGACATGTGCCACATCAACTATATTGGTATGGTTGGTGCACCTAGTGATGCTTAGCACAATAGTAGAGTGACGGAATGTCAATTTTGAAAAATTTAAATGACCCATCTGTCACATGGATTTTGAAAAGCTGTTTGAAAAGCAATATCATTCTTCTTTCAGGAAATGAATGTCGTCGCCATAATATCTGGTGCCATCATGTCAAAAATCAAGGTCAAAGGTCATGAGTGGAAAACGCTCCATGAACATGATGAAGTACAGAATAGTTAAAACGCGTTAAAATCTTAAAATAGGGAAAACAAAATGAAAGCAACACCAAAAACGCTTAATATAAAGAACCATAAAGCTATTACAAGAAAAAAATGTTTCAAATGACACACACAGACGCCACATCCGGTCTGCTAAAATTGTATGTAAAAAAGATTGTTTTCTAATACAAAATAGTTTTTTATTTATATTTTATTGACATTTTGGTTTTGTTTTTGTTCACATGATTAGCTGCGTTACCCAGCTTCACTATGGCAAATGCTTTTACGGATCTTTATTCACGTATTTTGAGATCTGATCGAGTTTCCGTCACAGGTCAAGTTGCATAAAATTAATAATCGAATAAACATTGGGATATTTTTTTAAATATTCCATTCAGGATGTCAAAACAAAATAGGATAGCATAAAATTAAGTATAATTAGGGTTTATTTCACTATTCACGTGTTATACAAATGGTTTACACTCCTCCCCATTTAAGAAATTTTAAACATGCAGCACACATCAATCTATGCTATTTTCTTCGTACACGTATATATATATCTGACTACATTAGTGTGTCAAGTACGGCAATTATCCCTGGTATGGTTTGAAATAACAACACTTTAGATAATCTGATTCTTCAAGCACCTCAACTGCATCAGTTGTAACAACAGTTTGGTGATAGCGACAGTTTTTCCCCATTTTGACAAAGACACAAGCATGTGCACAAAAGATCCTGTTCCTTACAGACACATTTTAATATAGTAACACAACATTTTTACAACTGCATAAACAAATCAAGTCTCTTAAAAAGTCTGCAGTAATTATTTAATCAAAAATAACAGGTTCAAAGTTTTATATTAGAAACTCTATTATAGACTATATAAAACTGCAAAAAATCCTTTCTTTTTTCAATAGCGTCATCAATCGTTTGCTATGGCAGTCAGATTTGCAAAACGATCCGGATTCGTTTTCATTGCGTTACAAAAAATCGTGATGTCGAGTAACAACCACTAAGAGCATGTGCAAAAGGCAAAATCTGAAAAACAGTTGATAGAAGATACACCAGAGTGAATTAGATAATAAAAATTTTCTGATATCAATAGAATTTTAAGATAACTCTGTTTGCAACCAGTCAGTTAGTATTCTACTAGTATTGCTTTACTTCCAAGCACCATGATTTCGGCTATATCAGAGAGATGAACGTAAAATGAACATGAAATGATGATGAAATGGAAGAATTGGGGACACAAAGCCAATAGGGTTAGAAAGTTGACTGCCTTTGTAATTTCTAAAATGGGTGAAAGCTAAGTTTTGATCGGACAATTAAACTTCGTGCATAGGGATCCTACGGGTCCTACTCTTATTGAGACCTGCATCAGAGTTCTTTAACATGCAAAACTGAACATTTAATCCATTCTTTATGACGGGCCTCCCCTCATTCAATCACCTGGGACACACATCCCAGTCGCTTTGTGGTCAAAGCGGCCTGATTCGATGTAAGTTTTCTGAGCGCTCTTTAATGTCCCTCTTTACCGACAAGCTTGGCGCCGGTGGGTTATTCTCCACCCACCCTTCACATGTGTTTTCCATCTTAATGAAGGAAATGCACACCTAAACAAACTTATTCGTGTTGTCAGATTAAAAAAAAAACCTTCCTTTTTCACCTCTACTGAAATACATTTCGTCGACTTGTACAAGATGAAAGCTGCCTTTTCGTGATTACAAGACTAAAGAGGACATATATGATCGCATACTGTAAACGTGGAAATTTTCGCGTTTTTTGTTGTTGTAAATGTTACCTTTCGCGTGTGGGGATAAAATTGCGTTCCATCTGATTACTTATATTTTATACGCTTGAAAAGAAAGCATTTGCGAGGGGGGTATTTTTGCGGATAGTTTGAGTTTGCGAATTTAGGGAAAAAATCTACAGGCAAATATTTTCTCGTTGACGATATTCTTTTGCAATTTTCCAAACTCTTCACTTTTTTCCGGATTTTGGAAGTAACCAGCTAAATTAAAAGCATTTGGAAACTATGGTTATGTTTTTTTCAGTATTATGAAATTTTGTTGGCCGCCTTAGTTATTTTTTTTCAATAAAGGGGCAACCATTTGATTTTTATGGGGGAGCTATGGATATTTTCTTCGTCCTGCCTTTTTATTATCGGAAATAGTCGAGCCTGGATTTTTTTTAAAGCAACTATAATTTTTTTAGCCAAAAAAACCATCCTGCCATTTTTTTTACTCAAAGCACTGTCCTGCCTTTTTATTTCAAATTTCACCATAGCCCCCCCCCCCCCTTCAACCCATAAAAATCAAATGGTCGCTCTCTAAGAAACTACCTTCAGGCAACGGAATCGTCAGTAAATGGTTTTAATTTTCTTTTACTTGGTTTCTTTAAAAGCTTGATCTACTCTTTGAACCAAAAGTCGCAACTTCAACACTGCTACATTCCTTATTCATATTTTTTATAATCAAAGTCAAACACACCAACTATTCCAACGCACCCACAGGTTTTTGTTTGTAAACTTCAAAAACAATCTACATTTTGTCAAAACTACTTGGTTTTCCGACTGTAATTATTAAATAAATTAACAAAAAAACAACTATAAACTTCGAAAACATAATTTACAAGGGAAATAAGGTTAATAGTAAACACAAATGACCTTGGAGTTAAAATTAAATCGATTTCGTTAAAGTGCTGTATATATTCCGAATAAAATACGTCATCTGCTTGGGAAAAAAAATCTTGAACTATTCATTATAACTTAAAGTTAAAAGCATTTTTCTAAAATCTAAATCGGCTATTATTTCATTTTTACTTAATACTTCATAGCTATATATTTTTTTGAATGAAAAAGTGCAAGTTAGCTGTGGGAGAAGATAAAAACTTCAAGTTTTTAGGCATTTTTTGGCTCTTTTTGTGATACAAATTACATCTACAAAAAACTAAAATTTATTTTGTTTACTGCGTCTAAAATCTTAATTAATCCTTATATTTTTGTTTTCTGATAATGAACTCTATAGATAATAAGCGGAAATATTTTATTTTTCGGTTAGATGGGATGTAGGTACGTATGTGCCAAGTGGGTACCTCCGAAAAACGTCATTTAACGTCAGATGGCACCACATTTTTATGCGACGACACACATTTTTTGGAAGCTCAATAATCAATCTAACAATTTTGACAATCAAATTCCATGTGACAGGTGGGTCATTTAAACTCGAAAACTAAACGACTTTTTCTCGTTTCGTCACTCTACTACAATGCATGCTTCAGATGCTGGCAGTGACCTATATTTTCCGCATGAATGACCACTTATAGAAGAATGGTTAAGTTAAAGTCCATTCCTTCTGACTGACAAGTGCTTTAATAGCAACCATGTTGATGCTTTAATGATTGTGGAAAAAAATAAATGTTGTGAGATGGGGCATTATGTCTTTTGGACATATTCTTGTTTAATTTGCTTGAGTATGACTATCAGTAGTTGTTGTGCCACTTCTTTGAAGACCTGACTGGATTTTTTATGTCATGTTTTCCTAATGGTTAAGTAGGAGTATATGCTAAGCATTACTTAGTGCTGGTTGAAATTTCTTCAGCATTGTGGGGAAAATCATCTTTTTGGTTCAGCTAGCATGTTCCCACTCGGGTTGCACTAGAACTATTAGTATACATTTCCTGCAGAAGCACTCATTGATTAAATTTTGTTATATTTAAGTTCTACTCTCAAGGGTTTGTAAAAATAACATTTAACTGTCAAACTGCTCTCTAGTGGGACCGTAACTTGGACTGAATAACATCACCTTATTCTCCGTTGAGGATAATAAAAAGTAGCATTGAAAATTGAATTTTCTAAAATTACTCAGACTAATAACTCCCTTGATAAGAGGTATCTGTATGTCTTTTTTTCTTTCCATAAATTAATTACTGTTATTCCTAGATGGAGGATAATAATTGTAATTATATTATACTGTAACTGACATGACGATCAGATCGTAATTTTATTTTGAAATGGCTGTAACTAGTTTATCTATAACTGCATGTTTTCAAACCAATCTATACATGTATTATTTTAACAATATTTGGAAGTAGGATATCATTTTGTTGATATTTAATTTAGAATTTATTTATTTCATTTTCCATTTTATCTTTTTTATGACTCTGCATGTATGTTTTTAAAAAAGATATCTATCGTTAGCATTTCAAAGATGAAAAGCATATGTGCTGCTATTTGACTTCTTTGCTTTTAAGGAAAAACCCAAAGAAATACCAATTTTGCTGCGAATGTCAAAAGTCAGTTAGGCACAAAAAACAAGAAGAAACTGATATACATGAAAACACACGATAAAAACTGCATTCAGTAAAGTGAACTTTAGTCTTTATAAGAGTGAACTTAGTCTAGAGGAGGATAAAAAGTTATTCCATGCATACAAATGTTTTGGACACAAAGCTTGTATGTCTGTCCCACCTATAGTTTACCTTTGTGATTGGACTGATTTCTCACACACTGGTTAGCCAGATTTTCATGAAATTTTATATATTTATAACAAGAAACCTACTTTGCATAAAAAATTATGCAATTTAATTAGATGTACATGTATGTCAGAAAGGGTTTTAGTGAGCTTGGAAACATGATTTCTTATTCAAATGTCAAGCTGTTTTGCAAAGGACAAGGTATGATAAGGGCTATTTTTGACCCTTTTTCAAAAGTGAAATTTTATGCTAAAATGTTGATTTATATGATATTAAGTAATGAAAGTTCATAAATGTAAATGTTTTAAACAATTAAAAGATCAAATCTGATTGTAACATTTTTGTATGTTTTTGGCTAAAATAACTATGAGCGGACAAGCGGCCCACAAAAATATTTTAACTGTGGATTTGGCATACAAATACTAATGTTTACAGAAATTATCTTTGTGGGCCGCAGGTCCGCTCATATTTAAATCTCACAAAAACTGTTGTCATTTTAACAATTTTAAGCCACTTTTGCTACATTTCATAGTTCTGTCATTTTGTGCACATGCGTAATTATGCAATATGTCAAATTTTCAATAAAATTTTGCCGGTTCCGAAAAATATAACATCTGAATCACAAAATCACACAGTTATAATTCAATATTCCAATTTTGGAAAAATTGTCCAATTTAGGGGGCCAATTCGTGCTCTTATCCTATCTTGTCCTTTATTCTATTCAGATATTTTCCATTGTATTTTGTAGGATAAGAAAGTAAAGTATTTGATATGTACTGATGTTGCTGCTAGAGGCCTGGATATATCAGGCTTGCCCTATGGTAGGTAATAGAAGAGAAGCAAACATGAATAATCAAAACGAAGGAAACGACAAACTATTTGAATTTGTAAAAAGCGCCAATATAAGCAAGAATTTGAAATCAAAATTATCAATCCTGCCATCTTAAAATTTTAAAAGACTACTTAAGTATTATTTTCCATGAAGTATGATATTTCATTTGTCAGAAAAACAAGATAATTTATATTCCCAATGAATATTTTTTTTCATTTCCTAAAAAAAATTTTTTAGAACCATGAATTCATTGATCCACAAATCTTTATCATTTTATTCCCACTCAAAAAAATACATGTTGATGAACTTTCACTTTAACCTTTTACTGTTTACTGTAGTTTCATTATTATCTGTGGATTATCAATTTTTGTGGTTTTCATTATGTAGTAGGCCTTTACCCACAGAAATTGATGCCATATGAAAAATAAATGTAACATTGATCTGTATATTGCAGTCTTTAAAACCATGAATCTAAGAATCCACAAACTGATCCTTTTTCACCAAACCACAGATTCAGCTGAAAAGTTTTGACTGGTTTAAATGCTAAAGTTTTTTGGGAACTTTCCAATGCAATAAAGATACAATGTTTTTTTAAATGACAAATGTTTCTGGCTCATTTAGTTATTGTTGTAAATCAGATAGATTGCCTTTCAATATCATCATTTATTCAAATTTCATAAATTCTCTTAATAAATGTCAATTTGTTTGACATATGCTGGCACCATGCACATTGATGAAGTTTTGCATTCGTGTTAAATTCCATCCTTAAAATGCCAACATAAAAAAACAATACAGAAGGAAACATCTTATATTTCATCCAAGCTCCAAGCCTCCAATTTCTATTAATATTTTAACGACTTGTATTTAATCAAAGTTATGATGTTAGTTATCAAATGCCATTATCTGGTTTACGATGCCTTGAAGATTTTGTAATAGCTTTAAAACTAGTTAAAAGAAAAGATATTAGCCATTAAAAGTTCTGTGTGCCATTATGCTATTATGACATAGGATTGTTTATAAAACTCAATCTGACACAATTTGATGAAGGACTGCAGTAAATTGTATCATTTATTGCTATCATCATGGAAATTTTATTTATTGTGCATATTTTTGTTTGATGTCTCTCCAGCAGTTTTACTGCCTGGCTGTTTGATTTTATTTTTTTTTACTTTTATAACAGTGCATGTTTTATATGTACCAGTACTTTAAGTACACTGTATAAACTTGGATTATTATCAACTAACATTTTGATTCAATACATTAAAACATCTAAAGCAAATATCAAAATATTTCAAAATGTATCTTGTACTTTCTAGCCAAAACTTTTTATGCCAAACCTACTAAAATAAAGTTTTAAGTGTTTGGGCCATCTGCTCCAAATTAGGGATACCTTGATGTTGATGTTACTTTTTCATTTTGTAAGGTGGGGCAATATGTCTTTTGAACATATTCTTGTTTTTAGTTAGAGTAAAGGCAATCTTCCAACAGCAAACAAACAAGTTGATCAAAGAACAAAAAAAAGCACAAGGGAAACAGTTTCATAATGTGTCTGGAAAAATAAGAAAATCAGAAATTTGTTTTTTCTTATAGATTTGGATATTGTGTAGGATCTTTTCATTTCAATTTTAATCGTAAATAATTTATTTTCTACTTTCAGTTATAAATGTGACTTTGCCAGATGAAAAACAGAACTATATTCATAGAATTGGTCGAGTTGGTAGAGCAGAAAGGTAGAGAGATGTGTTTCTCTGAGCATATAGTGTTAAGCTTTTTATCAATCTGTCTGTCAGTCAAAGCTTAAAAAAAATCACACAAATTACTTCATGTACTGGATAACTAACAATAGGCATCCACTTTTGTAAAATGATCAGTTTATCATGTCAGAGTTGCTAAAAAGAATATAAAAAAAAAATTCTATTTACATATGCCATCAAATGACTACAAGAAAACTTGGTCAGTTTATCTTTTTTACCTGCTAAGGACTTCAGTTTCATAGTCAAAAGGGCATACCTCTCAAAAGTGACCAGCACAAAACTTTTTAACTTTTCCGCGTGTGAGAGTGTTTCTAAAAGTATGATGGGACACAAGCTTACTGTACATGCACAAAACCACAGAATTATGTTTCTGATACTTGGTTTAAGTACCCCCTTAACCAAATTTGAATTCTAAGATATGCTTCAAGCATTTCAAGCTTTATACCAATAAAATAAAATAAAGGCCTCATGCTTAACAATAGAAAGAATCTTTATTTGTATTTTATAAGCTAACTCTGACCTATTTACAAAGTACTTAGACATACTTTTTTCAATCAGTAAAAAGTCTTAAGGCTAGCATATCGAATCAACAACTTTTATAACTTCAAATCATCTATTTATAGGTTTATCCTATTTTGCGCTGAACTCTTTATAAGCAGATGCAAATGAAATCAGATTATAAGATTTGTGTGATAATTGTCATTGAACTACTGTTTTAGAATATCTTTAAGTTAAAAGTAGGATTATATTTTTGTGATTTTTAGGAAAAAAGGATTCCCATAAAATCATCTCAACTTGTTGCCATTTTATAAAAATTGATAGCCCTAATTAGAAATTCTTTTTTGTGAAATAGAAATATATTGGAATTTAGTCAGATGTTATTAACATGACATGAATCTAACTTTTTATTATACCCTGTTTGAAGAAAAGAGGATATGCTGGTTTACATCTGTCCTTGCCATTTGTCCTTAAGTCCATCTGCATGTCTGCAACATAACTTTCTCAACAGCATGTTCAAATCAAAGTGACTTGAAATTTGGTATATGGCTTCAGTCTTGAGGTCCTTCATCAAGGGTATGAACGTAAGGTCTGTTGTGGGTAATTTCTACATGTACCTTTATGCAGACTTTGTCCTTTTTCAACATTATTGGTCTATTGTTGAAAATTTTTGTACCTTCTTTCTTGAAACTACTGATCACAGAGAATTGATATTTGGTATATGACTTCCATATGAGCTGGTCCCTTATTGCAATTACCAAAATAAGGATGTTGAATTTCAATTTTATCTTTACCAACTTTGTCAATTTTCAACATTAATGGTCAATTGTTGATTGATACCTCTCTGGTTATAATACTGGTTTGGCATATGTTGGTTTTCTGCCCACGTCGTTCCAAGGCTCCATTTATTTGTCTTTTGCCCTACTTTTGACTCAACTTTGCAGACTTGAACATCAGTCAAGTATTGTATAATGTTTATTTGAGAAACGGATGAATGAAAGACATATCTACCGCTTCAATTATTTTCTGTAGTTCTTTTTAAGACCAGACAAAAAACCTATGATTTCTTAAATTGTCTTGAAGTTGACATTTTTAAAAAGCCCTACCACTATTCTTTGAATCATCCCACTCAGACTAATATAACTCAACTTAATGACATTTTTTAACATTAATTGCTTTTTTATACGTTAATGAAATTTGAGAATTAAAGTTATGAGGGAACAACATTCATGTTGTTTCAAAACATAAGTATTTATTTCAGAATTTTTAAATTATTTTTATATTCGTCTCAGAATATGCTACAGGAAAAAAATCATTTTCTTTTACTGTGCATCAAATTTGCGTTTTTTCTATTTAAAAATCTTTCAAATTGATGCATGGGTCACTGGTTTATTTTAGTTATTACAGATACTTCTCAGATCCATCTTTACAGGGGTACCAACTTTACCATTTTTTTTATCTTTATTTTATAATGAATATAATAGGAAACATCACAGGAACAATTAAAAATGCAATTTCAAAATTTCAAAAGTTTGCAACTCTGTCTTTATATAATGAAGATATATTAACTGACTTTTAAGAAGCACAAAACACATAGAGTAAACAAAAACATTGATTAGAATGTTTTCATGGAAATGATTAATGCTTTTAAGTTTGGGGTTAGTAAATAAGACTTAATAATATACTGAACTTTAGGAGTCTTTATCGTGTCAATTCTTGTAAAACATAAATATTTTGTTGCCATCTCGGACATTTTTGCAATACTCCTGATTACACCCTATGTTGGTCAATGTTTGAGAAAATCACTGCCATTGTCTAGTTCCATTGATTGTCCCATAGAACTGCGATGGAAAGATAAATGATATTGACGGAAACGTGGATTAGTACTGCGTTCCGATTTCCTGCCCGTAACGTAAAACATCTTCAATTGATGTCCTAACGATGTAACAGTCCGACAGTTGTCTATATTTAGCGGAAATCCGATTAACTGTTTTATCTATGAAAGAAAATTAATTATCTTATACAATGACAGTATTTTGGTGTCTGAAATCGTTTATTCTTACAAAATATCTAATTTATATTTTTCTTTATGAATGATTATATATGATTTGTTTTCTTAATAGGGATCAAGGGGCAGACACAATGTCCGATGTTTTCTTAATAGGGATCAAGGGGCAGACACAATGTCCGATTTGTATAGTTCCAGAGATTTTTACTTTTGTTGTTTGAATTACATAAGAAATGATGTCAGAAATAAGAATTATTCATAATTTGAATAATTGACTGCACAGTTTTTCATCAGTCATTAATTTTTGTCCATTCAGTGACTGTTGTAAAGAAAAATGTTGCAATGTCTAGGGTTTATTCTGCCACACACAAAAAATAATGAGAGAAGAAAATGGAACCAATAAGCCTGAAGTTTTAAGATGCTTTGGTGTCAGAAACTTAACCTGTTAACCTCTTTATCAGGGGATCTCTTTTCTGTTACCTGATAAGTTCACAGAAAAGAATTTCACCAAATTTTAGAATAGAGCTTTTTGTTTTTAACTTGAATTTTCCAAATTTTCTGCTAGATGGAAAGAATTTCTGTTGGACAAATCATTTTAATCTGACCACTACAACTACTAGGGCAGTCTCAGCAGAACTATAACAGGGATCCTCCAGACATTGCCGTCCATCATACATTTAGCCAGCTCTCCCTCATTTTGTCATGAATGAGGTTTCCAGTGTAACTAATTGTTTTTCTATCTATTTACATTACAGGATGGGTCTGGCTATATCATTGGTGGCTACAATTAAAGAAAAGGTACATAATATAAGCTAACATATTAATTATAACCCCGCTTCGAAGTAAAAATGACAACAAAGTTCCAGACAATAAATTTTGCTGTACACCTGATGCACGTTTTGTCTATTCAAGACTCATCAGAGGCTTTCTACCAAAAATATTGAAAATACTAAACACTATAATTATGAAGAGCATAGAACAATAAAACATAAAATACCAAACTAAATTATTACTAAGGTGATCAACCTATGTCTGGGGTAGGAAGAACCATAGGGTTTAGACAATTTTGAAATTTAAACGGATAATTTAAAGCTTTGATGTGTTATCCAACACAAAAGTGTTGGTGCCGAAGAGGGCTAACCTCAGGGAATTAAAACTCCACCAGCAGTGCTGACCTTTACGGGTGTTCGAAATAAAAATGACAACAAAGTTCCAGACAATAAATTTTGCTATGCCTGATGCGGGTTTCCTTTAATCAAGACTCATCAGAGGTGCTTATACTGGTTTACCTATGTCTGTTCTTTCGTCTGTTTGCAACATAACTTTCGTAACATTTTTCTCATCAATTACATATCACAGTGACGTGAAAAATGGTATATGTCTTTATTATGAAGTCGTTTATAGGGGATCTGTCGGCTATCTACTTTCTGTTTACCGACTTAGTCAATTTTAAAAATTTTTGTTGGAGTTATGGTCCTTTGAACTTAAAAATGTGCAACTCCTCAAAACTACTGAAACGAATTCAACAAAACTTGGTATATAGGAAGAACATCATACATGTATATAGTTGTGCATATTACCAGGAAATTTTGATACTCAAATTTTTGTGGCATATATGTTCCTTTTGAAATTAGAAGTTTGAGGAAAAAAAATCTTTTAATTTCATACTTATAATGGAATTTTGTGCTTTGCATGTTGATTCAATATTCCATCTTTTTCAATTACATGTAGTGATTTTATTGCATGCATTTGATCAATTTGGATCCACCAAAAAATATCTAGTATTGATGTTCCATTTTATTGCAAATTAGCATATTGTGGATGTTTCGGGTTCCACTTCAAGATTGTGTCTGCAATCAGCTGAATGTTCTGTGGGAGTTTCATTTTGATTAGATCGACACTTTCAGTTTGGTTTTGGTTTTCTTTCAAACACTATTTAAAGAGTTTAATTCAATTAAGACTGTTTTTATCGTCCATTTATGCTGAATTTCATCAATCTCCTCGATCATGTAATTTGTCTGTCTCCAACATGATGGAATCGTGAGGTTTTAACAGCTATATAATGATAGAGTAGAATTTCTCAAGGGAACAATCAGTTTGCTATCCATAACACATTAAGGATGTATAATCTAAACACATGGGGAAAAAAGCATGTGAACTGGTAAAAGAGTAAGCTATTTATGTTTTAAGCTTTTGCGATTTAGATTTAGATAACTCTAATACTACAAATGTACTTATTTTTTAAGGTACTTTTATTCACAATTCTATGATTCAAACCCAAGTTCATAGGTACTGAATTTCCGATGTTCTGTAGAAAGTTTTATGTATTTTATATATGTATTGATATTTCATTTCCTAAAAAAAAACATTGCAAGAGTTGAAAGTACTATTTCACAATGAACCAATTTTAGCGGTTTTGGTGCAACAGGTAAAAATTGATGAAAAGAACTTATTACCATCCATAAAATTGATAATTATGCACGATCAAATCACTGACATTTGTTTAGGCAACCTGTATAAATGATAACTTTGCTGATAGCCATGTCCCATACATTGTATAAAAAAGTCTATTGATACAATTCTATTTCATGTAAAACATTAAGAAATGAAGCCATTGACGCTAATGTCAGTTCCCTGTATTTCATTACATTTCATCATTTAGCCCCCACGATAGGTAACAATGACACTTTGATTGATGTCTCAAGTTAATTGTCCTGTATTGTACAAGTTTAAACAACATTCTACACAACTTGGTGTTAATTATACTTGATAACTAAACCATCATTACTCAAACAAACGTAATTTAATTAGAATATTTTACACATCCCGTCTCGGGCGACTTCAGACCAATATTGGAAGATTTAAACAAATAGCGATTGTGATCTAGGCCGATTGACTCAAATTTCCCTTGTAGATATCCAGAACTTCCAATTGCATTAGGTTTAATTGTTGTCTGGCAGTATGAAATGGTTTAATATGCATTCTATGATGTTCCTTTCGGTAATTAATTGTTTTTTATATGTTCACAATGCAAATTAACCTAGTAATCTGATTGGCTAAATTGAGGCTTATTTTGACTTTTTCAAAGGAATATGTAAATTGCTGGGTATAGAGTAATTGAAAAATTAAGATAACTAGTCTACTTATTCTCTTTTTCTTTTCTTTTTTGTACCGGTAAGTGGAGTTTTATATGCATTTGAAATAATAACTCTTAGGTGCAATGGGTCCAATACTATGGTTTGCAAAAGTCAAAAGTAATGGTCTCAAAACATACTGTGACCAAGATGTTCTTTCATTTTTGCTTTGCTCTCCTTTTATTTATGGGGTGCCTGGGTGGCCAAATGGTCTAAGGCGCTGGTTTAAATACCACACTATTGATCATTTGCCGATCACCTCTAAGCTGGTGTTCAAGTCCCGTTTGTATTTATACACCTGGAAAAAAGTTAAGCACCCCCATGATTTTTCAAAATCATACATTTTCAAAACACCTTTTAAACATTAATAAACTGATAAGTCTTTGTAAATGTATATTGCAAATTAAAATATGCACTGTAAAGCACAATTTAACATGTTTGTAACAAACAAGAAGAATTTTGTTATGTACATAACACGACATGGCAAAAAAGATGGCTTTTGTACATAAACATGGTCTCTGAAAAGTATGGTCCCCTGAAGCCCGAAACATTTAATTAATTGTCAATTCGCACTTGAAAAGGTAAATCATAATCAAAAGATTGATACTGTATCGTCAAAGAGTCAATTTGGAGTATATCCACCTTTAGCATGAATGACTGCTGGAATCGTTGTATTTTTATTACCAGTTTGTCGTCTTATTTCCTTAATAGTTATCTCCCGCTTTTCACGGCGAAAATCTGCTTTTAACCGAAAGCTAACATCCTTCAAGTCACATATTGAAGAATTAAAACTGACCAAACTTATGAAAATTAGAAATTATTTCAAATCATCGAAAAGCACAAAAAGTCTAGGGGTGCTTAAATTTTTTCCAGGTGTATATCAAAAAAGGGACTTCCACAACTGTATGTGATTAGGTTTGTCAGTTACCTGCCCAAGGTCGGTGGTTTCCTTCGGGTACTCCAGTTTCCTCCACCATTAAAACTGACCCCCCTACATGGCCCAAGTGCATCAATAAAGGGCGTTAAACGCCAACACACACCTTTTGTTTATGATATACGATATTGAGATGTGGAATAAGTGTAGGCGACACAAGAAACATAAACAAACAGCAATTCAAAAAATCACAACGGAAAACAGCAAGCAGTCTTCAACATGACCATAGGTCACTGCTTACCATCTTGCATTGGCCCAAGACTTATAATACAATACAAAAGTATCAAAACCAATCCCTAAATCATCAACGAAAGACTCAATTCTTGACATAAAACAGTAAACATAGAATGACAAGGACAAACAAAGGCTTTGGCAAAGTTTCCTGGCTTAGGACAGGCACATATAAAATGTGGCGGGGTTAAACTAGTTTTTTGGATCCAACCTTCCCCCTATTGATAAGCTTGCACAAAGCTACATATAAAACACACTGTAAAACTCAATCGACAAAAGTTCAATTCAACAAGAGAGAACTTAAGACAAAATACTGTATGAAAACAACAAGACAAGGAGGAACTCTCTTGAGAACACTCGAAGTTACTGACAACTAGCTAAGAAACATTTATCGATTGATGTAAAAGAATCAAATACATCAGTTCTAAATCCGACACCCCACGTCAAAACAATGAATGATTAAATGTTGTATCACCATACAGAACCGACATACTTGATCGCTGTGGTGCTTATAAATAATACAGTGGATAAAAAGTGAAAATTTAACGTTTTAAAGTTACTATCAAGCTATCAATATTTCTGCCAAAACATACCAAATGCAAAGATTTTACTAAAACATTGAATTCGTATCCTTTTTTCAAAAGGTTTTTAAGCCAGTTTTTAATTTTTAGCCAATCTTTCTTATTTCATTATAATCGTATCCAATGTATCACAGGAGGCAAGTTTCCTCCCTTGTTAAAATGAATGTCCTGTATATTTCATGTGTGTGTTTAATCTTCCAACAGCCATGTAATACCAAACACAGATTAAATTAAGGGGAAACTACTTAAAGAGTAAAACCTTATTCCTATCAATGTAAAATTATTGTTTTTGTCGTGTCCGTCCGTCTGTCTGTCCGTCACAAAGTTTGTCAGCGCAACTCCTCTAAAACTACTGAACCGAATTCAATGAAACTTGGTAGAGACACCATATGTAGTTGTGTATATAACCAGGACATTTCGATCCTCAAATTTTTGTCGGAGTTATGGCCCTTTGAACTTAAAAAAATTGCCGAAAATCCTCATTGTCATCTTATCAGCCCAACTCCTCTGAAACTATAGATCAGAATTCAACGAAACTTGGTATATTGGAAGGACACCAAATGTAGTTGTGCATATTACCAAGAAATTTTGATCCTCAAATTTTTGTGGGAGTTATGGCCCTTTGAACTTAAAAATTTGCTGAAAATTTGCAACATACAGGGGTCACTTTGGCACTCTATGTGGTCTTGCAGCATCTGAGGGCCTCAAAAGATTTCTATCACATTTTTTTTAGCAACTACAGACCACCGTCATATTTGGCATGAAAGTTTCATCATATGGTACTCTATTTGGAAAAGCCATCTTATGACTATATGCCTGTAATTATTTACTACTTGGTGAATGAATAACTCAGACAAAGGCACATACTTTAATTAAGCGTAGAAATTTTTGCAGGGTGATAGTTTTGCGTTTTTGTCAAGC
Organism: Arcuatula senhousia; assembly: GCA_963971305.1. Taxonomy (NCBI): domain Eukaryota; kingdom Metazoa; phylum Mollusca; class Bivalvia; order Mytilida; family Mytilidae; genus Arcuatula; species Arcuatula senhousia. The sequence continues at coordinate 55,519,265 of OZ020306.1, forward strand.
CAACCATTCCCATGGGGGATAATTTCTCGATTTTCAAACTTAACTATTATATTCTATACACAAAAAATAAATCATTCCCATGGGGAATGTTATTCGCAAAAATTTTGTAACCACGAATTAAGGGAAAATATAACCCCGTGCCAAAATTTTCATATTTACAGTAAGTCTTTCATTGTAGACTGCAGTTCTATAGTTCACGGGTCTAGCAGGTTTTGAATCCTTAGAAATGTGAAAAAATTCCCCTCCAATAAGTTTTACTTGCATTAGACTCATTAATTCTATGTTGATAGAAACCTTTTTTTTTGTCAAAGCCACTAGCTATTTTTATTCATGGCTTTCAAAAAGATATAAAGAAAACTAATTTTTGGGAATTAGCAAAGGATCGGACTAATAAGCTTGATTAGGAAATATTTGAATCGAGTTCATACAACTGGTATTTCTCAAGGGGGATAATATGCGTTAATGTTTGTATTTGTTAAAATTATAAAGAATGAAGGTTTTGTATGATGAAAGCATGAAATAGTATTGTTGTTTTCAAACCATTGAGAAATTTGGTTAACAAGCAGGATTTTTTTTTTAATATTTTCATATTGACCTTTAAACTTTGATATTTTCAGTGTAGTGTTAAAAGAATATTATTTTTGAAAATGTTGAACAGAGGTTAAACTAAAGTTGGGTTTAGATACAGATTTAGTCGTAATAAATTCATAGCTTAAAGCTTTAAAATTTAATTAAATTTTATCAAAATAACAGTATTCCACTTACAGGCATAGATCTTAGTTTGAATTCAGCATCCAAAAGTAGGATTCAAAATGTCCAAATGGGGAAGTGGGGTTTGTTGATCTAATTAAACAATATTCTGGTATCTGTCATGACCGACATAATATGTATGGCTATTTCTAGAGCAATGATCCTGTTCAATATTGAACATGTTCTTATATCCTGGCTATGAAAAAGAGTTGATTTTCATTTTAATTTTGTCCGTCTCTGAATTTGGTCACACAAACAGGAAGAAGGGGTTGTTGATGGTGTGATTTTTGTCTCCAGCTTAAAATGTTAGTATAGAATTCGGCTTTCTGTCTGCAGTCAGTAATTGACCCAGGTTCATACCTTTTGAACACCTTGATAGAATTTCATGTAATTTTTTTACCTTCAACCTTATGAGGACAGGAAGGATGTTATACATCAGTAGTCATTAGGACAAGAGAAAAGGTCAAAATATGCATATTTATCAGTGAAAATTGAAGAAAAGGGGGGTGGTGAAAGTAGTATCTCCCTTGTGTTTTTTTCGTACCGCACATTGACTCTAACAAAATATTGATAGAGAGGAACAAATCCCTGTGATACATGCTTGGTTACAGCACAATAAAATATTGTGGCATATATTTACCTGTGTGGTTCCAACCTTATACATTATCTCTGCTGTGTCCATTACATGAATGTTACAGTTTGTATTACAATTGTACAAATGTATTTTGATATATTTACAGCTCGAGTACCATTCTAACCATATAGCACTTGGTCAGAGAATGTTTGGCGAAAATTTTCCTAGAACATTTGTATTTCACTTATTATGGTATATATTTTCAGGTTTGGTACCATTCTAACTGTAATAATAGAGGTAAAGGCTGTTTTAACACTAATCTGACAGACTATGGAGGCTGCTGTATATGGTATGATGAACCTAAGGTAAAAAACTTAGTAACCATTTCAATATACTCAAACTGCTCTCATGACTATATGTAATTTTACCAAACTTGGTACCGTATATCGGGTTATTTTGGCATGATGGTTATTATAGCCCGACCACGTATGTGGATCGCCATATAGTTTTACCCTTGTCCGTCTGTCCATCCACCCTTAAGTCTGTAACACTTTGGTAAGATTCTTGGTTAAGGTCCATTACTCAGATACTAGATGTTGGAGGTCAATGATATTTCACCACTAGATGGGTCTTGGGTAGGGCTACACCACCCACTAGAAATTAGGTCACTGTGACCTATATTTTATGCATGAAAGACTTTGGTTAGATTCTTGGTTAAGGTCCATAAGTTGGATATTAGATGTTGGGGGTCAATGATATTTCACCACTAGATGTGTCTTGGGTAAGGTGACACCACCCACTAGAAATTAGGTCACTGTTTCCTATATTTTACACATGAATGACTTTGGTTAAGGTCCATTACTCGGCTACTAGATGTTGGGGATCAATGATATTTCACCACTAGATGGGTCTTGGGTAGGGCTACACCACCCACTAGAAATTAGGTCACTGTGACCTATATTTTATGCATGAACAACTTTGGTTAAGTTCTTGGTTAAGGTCCATAACCCAGGTTATAGACATGGGGGGATGGGGGTCAATGATATTTCAAGAAAGGTAGGGCCATCCTGTGGCTCATAGGCACATTTTCTAGTTTTGGCTATGTTGGGCTGCAAGAAAAAATTGCCATCATTTTAATGGGGTCTTACTAAATGGTAAAAATTAAGGGGGAAAAAAACAAACACCAAAATAAAACATGCAAAAATAAGAGAAAAAGCACAATAATTTTCATCCGCCAAAATAATCCATGTACTGTATATTGTAAATTCACCATGTGTACTGCATATTACCAGAGAATTTCTATCCTCAATTTTTTTTTCGGAGTGTAGTTGTGCAAGATATTATAATCCTCCAAATTTTGTGGGAGTAACAAACATTTGAACTTAGAATATGTGGGGAAATGGGGGAGACATTGTTTTTGCAGGCAAAAATAAACTTAATTGCTATTTGTGTTATACCAAAGGAGCATTTTACATATATTTTTAAGACATTAACTCTGGAAAAAAGGTTTATCATATTTTACAAAGAAAAGGTACTTTAAGTTTAAGTCTAAAAGTCATGTTATTAAGGCTTTACTTGTAATCAAAGTTGCTCTGATTTGGAAAACATATAGCCTCCTATTTTCATTTTTTTTTTACCTATCTATATGAAAGGGAGAAGATACCTTCAATTTGCTCAGTGTCTGTTGTCTGTCTGTCCTATGATGGCATATTGAAAAATCTTCACAAAGCTTTTTAGTGGTCGAGTTCAATGTACAGCAAGAAAAAATGTTTGGAGCTTAAAAAAAACACATGCATGATCGATATTGAATTTTCTGGTCAAGGAAAGATAATTGAAATCAAAGCTTTGCGAAAGTTTCATTTGGTTTGCAGCAAAATTGCAGGAGAGGTAAACTTTTCAGACCTTTATCTTTTGTTTTGTATAACATATCTATCATGTCTATCCATGCTATGAAATCATCGAAAATGGGGTGGTTTAATAAAGATTTTTTTCCAAGCTAACATCTGTTTCTTAATAAAAATAGTTTCTATATACTGGTATTTATGATTTCAGTACTTGATAGACATCCAGGAACATTTGGACGTTACTATAGATAAGGTTGGAGCTGACATGAAAGTCCCAGTTAATGAGTTTGATGGAAAGGTTACCTACGGACAGAGGAGAAAAATTGGAGGTAAGCAACTGTTTACTCTTATGGAGCACCTGAATTCACTCTTGTTTTTACATGAGTTCAAGTTTTGTTGTTATGTGTGTGTGTGTTTTATGTTGTTGTGTGGTTTGTTTCGTTATGATGATTTTTTTGTCTACTGGTTTTTTCTTGGTCTTTACGGTTTTATGATGTTGATTACCGGCCCGCCCTAGCCTTTCAATGTTTTCCTTCCTTACAGCTAAAGTTTCAAAGTAAATGAGGACTTTGAGAAATGACAAAAATCCAGGTGAAACTTTAAACACTTGCCCAAATAATGCAGGGGTTCAGATTCAGATATTTCCAAAAGGACATGTATATGTGTTTTGGCTTATAAGAGAAGCTCTACCAAAAAATTGTGATGTCAAAAAAAGAATATGAACTACACAAATGTAGCTGTGTTAAAAATATGACAGTCTAAATAATAACTCAGATCTGGTAAAATAGCTGTTTCTACTTACTTCAACAATATGGTTGTTCTAATTATTTGATGATCTAATGATAATCTGAGTACATGTATGTACAATATTGATATATGTACCCGGTATGTATGTGATGTTTACTTCCACATTATGAAAATCCAGGTTTTAAAATGGTAAATGAAGTTAATATTTTTGTTTCAGTATTTTTGACACCTAAATTTTTGCTATAAAGCATTAGCATTGTATCAAATATCATGGTAATCTATATTTCGAGTCTTATGCTTACCTAGTTACTGTTTTGTAATATTTGCCAATTTTTGTCTCGCCTGCCAAAGTCGCGGAAGGCGAGACATAGGTATTACTTTCCAACAACTGCCGGGTAAACTTTTTTGTAAGACTTTTGTGGACGATGAATTGCTGGAAGAGTATAATAGCTAAGCATCTGATATTTTGTATACAGACAGTTCAGGTTATGGTTTACACAACTGTCACCATGCCTTGTGACCCTGACCCCATTTTCACGCTCCAGTGACTCTGTGAACTTAGGTCTTTTTTCAGGCCGTAAACTTTTTTGTAAGACTTGTGGACCATGAATTGCTGGAAAAGTATATTAGCTAGGCATCTGATATTTGGTATAAAGACAGTTTAGGTTATGGTCTACGCAACTGTCACCATGCCATGTGACCCTGACCCCATTTTCACGCTCCAGTGACTCTGTGAGCTTGGGTATTTTTCAGGTCGTTAACTTTATTGTAAGACTTTTGTGGACGATGAATTGCTGGAAAAGTATATTAGCTAGGCATCTGATATTTGGTATACAGACAGTTCAGGTTATGGTCTACGCAACTGTCACCATGCCGCATGACCCTGACCCCATTTTAAGGCTCTAGTGACTCTGTGAACTTAAGTCTTTTTCAGGCCGAAAAACCTTTTTGTAAGACTTTTGTGGACAATGAATTGCTGGAAAATTATAATAGCTAGGCATCTGATATTGGGTATACAGACAGTTGTGGTTATGGACAACGCAACTGTCACCATGCCATGTGACCCTGACCCCATTTTCAGGCTCTAGTGACTCTGTGAACTTGAGTCTTTTTTTCAGATCATAAACTTTTTGTAAGACTTTTGTGGACGATGAATTGCTGGAAAAGTATATTAGCTAGGCATCTGATATTTGGTATACAGACAGTTCAGGTTATGGTCTACGCAACTGTCACCATGCCGCATGACCCTGACCCCATTTTAAGGCTCTAGTGACTCTGTGAACTTAAGTCTTTTTCAGGCCGAAAAACCTTTTTGTAAGACTTTTGTGGACAATGAATTGCTGGAAAATTATAATAGCTAGGCATCTGATATTGGGTATACAGACAGTTGTGGTTATGGACAACGCAACTGTCACCATGCCATGTGACCCTGACCCCATTTTCAGGCTCTAGTGACTCTGTGAACTTGAGTCTTTTTTTCAGATCATAAACTTTTTGTAAGACTTTTGTGGACGATGAATTGCTGGAAAAGTATATTAGCTAGGCATCTGATATTTGGTATACAGACAGTTCAGGTTATGGTCTACGCAACTGTCACCATGCCGCATGACCCTGACCCCATTTTCAGGCTCTAGTGACTCTGTGAACTTAAGTCTTTTTCAGGCCGAAAAACCTTTTTGTAAGACTTTTGTGGACGATGAATTGCTGGAAAATTATATTAGCTAGGCATCTGCTATTGGGTATACAGACAGTTGTGGTTATGGACAACGCAACTGTGACCATGACCCCATTTTCACGCTCCAGTGACTCTGCGAACTTTGGTCTTTTTTTCAGGCCGTAAACTTTTTTGTAAGACTTGTGGATGATGAATTGCTGGAAAAGTACATTAGCTAGGCATCTGATATTTGGTATACAGACAGTTTAGGTTATGGTCAACGCAACTGTCACCATGCCATGTGACCCTAACTCCATTTTCACGCTCCAGTGACTCTGTGAACTAAGGTCTTTTTTCAGGCCGTAAACTTTTTAGCTCACCTGACCCGAAGGGTCATGTGAGCTATTGTCATCACTTGGCGTCCGTCGTCCGTCCGTCCATCGTCCGTCGGTAAACTTTTTAAAACGTTAACTCCTCTGACACCATAAGTCCAAATGAAACCAAACTTGGTATGGTTGTTCATTAGCATTCGGTGCTTAGAACTGATGTGGGGATTTTTGATTCGTCGTAAAACATGGCCGCCATGGCTAAAAATAGAACATAGGGGTAAAATGCAGTTTTTTGCAAATAACTCAAAAACGGCTACAAATATCAAAATTCTGGCTGAGTAAAAGTGATCAGCACCTGAAGAACTACCTACCCTGCAATTTTGAAGAAAATCCAACAATCCATGTAGGAGTTATTGCCCTTTTTGTGGATTTGTTGCAAATTTTGCACCTGCTTAGCTCTATATCTTGAAAACTATACAAGATATTTGAGAAATTTAAATTGCATATTGTTAAGCACATCAAAATCTACAAAATATGTAATAGGGTCAACATTGTAGAACCTTTCCTTTTAGGAGTTATTGCCCTTAGAACGTCAAAATGAGCATTTTAACAGCATTTCCTCATTACATTGAAAACGTTAGCTCCTCTGACAGTTCAAGTCCAATTGGAACCAAACTTGGTATAGTTATTTATTAGCATAAGGTGTATAGAACTGATGTGGGGATTTTCGATTGGTCGTAAAATATGGCCGCTGTGGCTAAAAATAGAACATAGGGGTAAATGGCAGTTTTTTGCAAATAACTCAAAAACTGTGACAGATTTTAAAATTTTGATTGGGAACAAAAGTGATCTGCACCTGAAGATCTACCAGCTCTAAAATTTTGAAGAAAATCCAATGACCCATGTAGGAGTTATTGCCCTTTTTGTGGATTTTTGGAAAATTTTGCACCTGTTTAGCTTAATATCTTGACAACTTTACGAGATATTCGAGAAATTTGAATTGCATATTGTAAAGCACATCAAGATCTACAAAATATGTAATAGGGATAAAGTTGTAGGACCTTTCCTTTGAGGAGTTATTGCCCTTAGAACGTCAAAATTGAGCTTTTAAAAAGCTTTTCCTCATTACATTGAAAATGTTAACTCCTCTGACACTTAAAGTCAAATTGGACCCAAACTTTCTATTGTTGTTTATTAGCATTAGGTGTATAGAACTGATGTGGGAATATTTGATTGGTTGGCCGCTGTGGCAAAAAAATGGAACATTGGGTAACCCTGCATTTTTTTGCTAATAACTCAAAAAGGATGACAGATTTTTGAATTTTAATTGAGATAAAAGTGATCAGCACCTTAAGATCCACCATATTGTCAGATGACCCCCTTATTAAACTTATGACCCTTTCAATGTCAAATAGATTTTGCCTAATAGCCTTTACTCCAGGCACATATGTCAGGTGAGCGATTCAGGCTCCTGGGAGCCTCTTGTTTCCTATAAATTTTGTTTTCTCTCTTTTTCTAGGTGGATCATACAAGGGCCACATTGCCACCTTAGCCCCAACTGTCAAAGAACTCGCAGAGCTGGAGAAGAGAGCACAGACATCTTTCATTGACTTGAAATACAAGAAGAAATTTCAGATTAGATGAGCAATGTCCTTATAACTAGATCATAAGAATCCATGGTCCCTCATAAGATGTGCTAAATCATAGGGATAGACAACTTTAGCTTTTGGTGCAATTGTTATGTTGAAGATTATTTGTTAAGCTTATGGTTGTAGTAAAGCATACCAATAAACTTAAATACTTTTTTGTCATTGAAATTCAAAATTGTTGAAAATATCAGGTTTCTTTCCTTTTACTGCGCATGGTCAATATCCTCTGCCCTTGCTGTTACTTTCCTCTTCAAACTTTTGAGGGTTTCAAGTACTTTTGGTTTTTGACCTTCCAATGTTTTGATTAAAATGCTGCTGATGAGAGGCTTCTCCTTGAAATATGCATATACAGCATAGCCAAATTATCCCTTTTTATACCCTTTTTGGTATTAATGTCTCCCTCCACTTCTGTGTCGAGACATATTGATTTTGTCCTGTCCGTCAGTCTGTCACAAAGTTTGTCAGTGTAACTCCTCTGAAACTATTGTACCGAATTCAATAAAACTTGGTATATAGGAAGTACACCATATGTTGTTGTGCATATTATCAGGACATTTTGATCCTCAAATTTTTGTGGAAGTTATGGCCCTTTGAACTAAGAATTTGCTGAAATTTGATACATAGGAAGGACACCATATGTAGTTGTGCACATTACCAGGAAATTTTGATCCTCACATTTTTGTGGAAGTTATGGCCCTTTGAACTTGTGGGGGAAATGGGGGAGACATAATTTTTGTAGGCAAAAATAAACTAATTTTAAATTGATTGTTGGCATACTCTGTATACATGCATAAATTTATGAAACTGGCCCATGTGTTGACCAAAATTAAAAGAAAAACAATGATGTCTGTACCATGTTTATTTTATTCTATTCTCCACAAAATATGATCAAAAGGATAGCAGATAATAGGATGTGGAATAAGTGGGCATGACAACCTAAATAAATCGTGTCAATATTGTCTACAGTGACATACCAAAAGTAGTGCAACATCAGAAAAATTCCCTAACAAATTCGATTGTATTGAAAAAAATAATTGTGACTTCATTTCTCAACCAATTTTCATCAAATTCTCACAGTAATAAGAAGATATTTTGAATTTGATTGTTTGTTTTGAAAAAGTTCTTCTGTGCCCTGCACAAAGAAAGAATTTATTTAAATTTTGATGTCAAAAATTTATATTGTATATATAAGGAAAATAGATAATAAAAAATTCTTTTTGTATTCAAACTGTATCTATTCTTAAACTACAAAACGGAAGTCATAGCTAAAATAAATATCCTCCTATCAAATTCACATCTATAGCAACAAATTTCATGAAAATTGGTCCATAAATGACTTCACTATATTTTTTTTTAAATATTAAATTTGGTTGATTTGTTAGGGAAATTATTGCAATACTTTTGGCATGTAACTGTATTAAAAGTTTACAAAATTAATTTATATTTAACACTTATCCTCTATTAAAATTACAAAGACATGATGCATATGACAGTTGCTACGTGTATAGTCTTGAGTTGGTCAAATGTACAGGTATTTAAAAAAAAAACAATAAAACATAAAATCATATTTTACATACAGTGTAGGATGTTCTGGTCTGCAATTTACTGTACTGCCAGGTACATTTACTTGAAAGTGCTACATCAATAAAAATTGGGAACATTTTTTTCTTAAAAAAAAGTATTTGCATGTTGAACAAATTATAAAAAAAATAAGAAAACATGACATAAAAAAGTAATGAAATACAATTTAAGTGTTCAGTCATAATGTATATTGCTCAGCAATGCTTTACTATACATATACATTTTGTACATGTACATTTGAAAATACAGTTAAATCTGTCCAAATCAATCCCCCTTTTTGGCACACTTAAATATTACTTACTTTAGACATTTGATCATTTTATAAAGACTCTATTGTACTTTTAAAAAATTCACAAGAAAGGATTGAAAACAACATGTTATGTAAAGACAAGAGTTAGGTTAATTCTCAGTTCAGGTTCACATGTAAAAAAAAAAGTCAGTTTTTCTCTTCATAAATCAACATATGTAAAATCACAGTCTTTCTGGGGAAGGAATGCCATTCGTATTTTGTCAACCACACAAGCTGGGAGTGTTTTCTTTTCGTAGTTATGTCTTAGTTTGTGCCATATCCATAGAATAAATCTTCTTTTAGCTAGGAATTGATATCTCCTGAAATGAAAAAGATATGTTTTAGGCAAACAAAAACACTTTTTGACATTTTTACAGTTCTTTGAAAATTGTTATTATATGATTAGTTTTTAATTATTAACTGAACTTATTGATATATATGTGCCCATGTAGCAAAAATAAATGACTGGTTCAAACATATACATGTTCATGTTAAGACTTCTGTTGATATTTCATGGCTGATATTGTTTTTCTTAAATTAAACTAGAGTGGTGGTCTTCCATAGAAGAGGTGTGACGCCTGGAACTAAAAATATTCGGTTAACAGGAAGTAGATGAGTTATGGCTATACATTTGTAAGATTGGCTTTACACCATACAGTACTATAGGAGGAACCTTCATGCCAAATAACAAGAGGCTGTGTCATATAGTTGCCTGGAAAACTGCCACAGATATTTTTGTGACGCCACAGGACGTCCCATAGTTTCAAAGTAAATCCTATATGTCGCTTTGCAACAAGTTGCAGGCAACATAATGAATGTTGTGTCATGACTACTAGTGCACTTACAATATACATGTTACATGTATTCCAATGCCCACATGATCAGTTCAGTTACCTTCAACATGTATACACAACTACAGATCCCTTCAACATGTATACACAACTATGGACTTACTCATTTATCGGCATGTTGTCATCAAACGGGCCCACATCTTCAGCATACTCATACATGGCAACTTCAATAACATATCTGTTCAGGCAGTTGGCAATAAAACCTGGGTGTTCAGTTATACATGAGCATTCTAAGTCTGTACCAGGATGAACAATCAAACCTTCCAGGTTGGCATCTTCTACAACTTGATCTATTTCTTTAAATTCTCTACAACATACACATTCTTTTACTGTGTCCATAGAAATGCAGATACCACACTCACACCTGAAAAAAAGATTTATCATTAAGATACTCAGGTACATGCACAATACTACAAAATGTACACGTGGATGCCACTATAAGTAAATATTGAACTTAGAATTGTATTTTTTTTTTCTTTTGAGGGTTGGATCCAGAGTTCAATGAAAGGGGGCAGAATTTGGCAAAAATATCATTTTTTAAAGAAAGAGAAATAAACACTCGGTACTAAGTACTCTCTTGACGGGAAAAAAGTAGTATGGTCAATTTTATCAGAATTTTTTTAAAATTCTCGATTAAAGGGGGGGGCTACCCCCTCACCCCACTCTGGATCCACCTCTGCTTTTACAAATCATTCAATATATATATATAGTGATTTTAATGTCTGCAAGGGCATCTTTCATAGATCGACAATGAAGCATTAGATGTATTTTAGTTATCATTGTAAAGCTTGAAGAAAAAACTCCCATCTTAAAATATTAACAAGAAACAACAATATATCTACATGAACATACATGTAGATATACTATTATAATGGTGTGTTACCGTCAAAGGGGAATCAAACATTACCAATGAGTGTTGATAAGGCGTTCTACTTCGGGATCATCGTCGATGTCTGACTCTGAGTCCTGATCGGAGCTCAATTCGCTTTCATCTGAACTTGTATCATATGCATGTATGTCAGCAGGCTTGTCTGTTACTAGCGGCTCAAATTGGTAAGGCTGAATGCCCTGAGGTGTGAGCAATTGGGCAACAATATCTCGATGAATGTCTTTCCAGGATTCACCCATTTTTCTGTCGTGTTCTACATGTAAACAATGGATAACTGGCGGTAAAAAGAAATGCATGCGCGCGAGCAACCTCTTGTTCACGTGACCAATCAGAATTTAGACGGGCTCCCCAAAGGATATTAGCATATACTATGATTTATTATGAAATTATAACTGATTATAATAATTTGAGCATTTTAATATTTAATTAAAGGACAGACCATAGACTTTTCTTTTTTAAACTTAGTCTGAGAGTGCGAATAAAACTATTTATATTTTAATGCCCAATCACAAAAAAATATTTTTAACATTATTTTTATGGCAAAGATCCTTCATCATAATTTTTTTTCTAAACTTCTGATTCCAGAATATGTTTTCATCATAAATCAGATTGAATATGCAATGATTTTTTTTAAAGCAAAAAAATTTTTTTTCTGTAAACTTCAACCCTCCTGTTAATCTTAATTTGCTTTTATATATATAAACTAAACGCTGATATCGGCCTAAGAGTTCACATCGATTCCAATGGTCATGAAAAGTAAATGTTTTCTTTGAAAAAAAAATTTCCGCATTTCTGTGACACATTAAACATAGTCATGTGTTTTCTTCATTGGTTTATCTATTTTTTCCACATTTCTTATAAATTAAGTTATAAACATTTCCGTTGGTAACTTGGAGAACTTGTTTGTTTTTAATTCCTATTCCTCCATGTAAGCATGAATAGTTTCTCAAAGCTGCATTGATTTTCAGTTTCGGAATGCAAGCTGTTTTTAGCTTGTTTCCGAAGTCCAGGTGAGCTATTGCCATCACTCAAGGCGTCCGTCGTCGTCGTCGTTAACTTTTCTTTGAAAATCTTCTCCGAAAGGACTGAAGGGATTGCTTTGAAACTTTGCACACTTCATCTGTGGGATGTCCTCTACCAAGATTGCACAAATGGTGATCACCGTCCAAACAACTTGGCATGGCCGCCGTTACTAAAAATGGACCAGGGTGGGTCAAACTACTGTTTTTGGCTTGTAAATCAAAAAGTATAAGAGATAGATGAAATCTGATGCCACGCTGCTGCTTCAGCATCAAAAGCTCTACTAAAGATTTCGTTGAGTCAAAGTTGTCAGATGATCCCTTACAGGAGTTACGGCCCCTTAAAGGTGAAAAATAGCATTTTTTTCATGTTTTTGGCTTATAGAATGAAAACTATGACAGATAGAGAAAAGTTGTTGCTTGCTTAAATGTTCAGCTCATTAAGCTCTACAATAGTCTCCATTGGATCGAAGTTGTCAGATGACCCATTATAGGGGTTACAGCCCCTTAAAGGCGAAAAATAGTGTTTTTGGCCTAACGAATGAAAACTATTGCAGATAGAGAAAAGCTGTTGATTGCTTAAATGTTCAGCTCATTAAGCTTTACAAAAGTTGTCATAGGGTCGAAGTTGTCAGATGGCCCCTTAAAGGGGTTACAGCCCCTAAAATAACGTTTTTTTCATATTTTTGGCTTATGGAATGAAAACTATAGCAGATAAAGAGAAGCTTTTGCTTGCTTAAATGTTCAGCTTATTTAGCTCTACAAAAGTCTTCATAAGATCAAAGTTGTCAGATGACCCCTTTTAGGAGAACTGCCCTTAAAATAACGTTTTTTCATGTTTTTGGTCTTTAAAATGAAAACTATAGCAGATAGAGAAAAGCTGTTGCTTGCTTAAATGTTCAGTTCATTTAGCGCTTCAAACGTTTTCATAGGGTCTAAGTTGTCAGATGACCCCTTATAGGGGTTATGGCCCATAAAATAACATTTTTTCATGATTTGGGCCTATGGCTTCAATATGAAACTATAGTAGATGGAGAAAAGCTGTTACTTGCTTAAATGTTCAGCTCATTTAGCTATAGAAAAGTTTTTATAGGGTCGACATCAAGACCAGGTGAGCGATTCAGGCTCCTGGGAGCCTCTTGTTTGCTTATGTCTGTATGTATGTTTGCTGTTATATGTCTTCAATCTTTCAAATAAAATAGGTTTAAACCAAAAAATTAAGACCCCCACATGAAGTTAAATTGTCGCTGCATGACAACCTTTAATAATTAACTACTGTGGTCATTCATTAAAATCTTTTCGATAAAATGCATAGACAATACTATATCGACATGTACTTGAGATCTTTCATATTTGCACTTTTCCAAAGTGCGAGAATATCATTTCGTAAAATTTTAACACGCCGATTGTCGATCATTGTCAAGCGAGCATTATTTCCTGTGAATTTAACAATGCACCAAATATATAAGATTTTGAAAGTACCCAAGTATACCAAATCAAACTTTTATTTATGTATTATATGTTTGGAAAATGAAATTAAGTTATATAAATTCCGGGAAGGAAAGAAAATTCTGATAACATTTGTTTATGTTTTATAAAGATTAATGGTTACATAGTGTCGTATAGAGATTATTTTACACCGAACTGTTTTTTGTTTTTGTTTTTTTTTTGTCGTTATAAATTCTAGTATAGTCATAAACTACATTCCCAAATAAATCAAATTCGCGAAGATTTGAGAATAATATATTTCATACAAGCGATTCAAGAAATAATTCATGACCGCACGGGGTTCGTTAACTTAGGATAGCCATAGTTTTTGAAGAAGAGCGAGGGGTAAGATAAAGACATCAATAGATTCTTCTTTGTGATACTGAATTGCAAATTGTTTTCTCCAGGGGAAATATATTCTTGAAGTCTTCACATGAGATTCTAGCTTTAGACTGACTCCTTATATGTAGAGATTTTCCCAGTTTAATCTGGATAGATATTACACGGAGTTATATCCATTCATGGTACCATATATAATACTTTCGAGAAACCAACATTTTGGGATACGGATATAACAACTGTGAACATCACCGAACAGAAATGATCAATCTGAAATGTCCAAGGAGAGAAAGACGAAAAAAAGCAGCAACACAACGGAAATATTGATAATCGCAATGGTCCTTTGACAAGAATTTCAAATAAAAGATGTTTAACATGCAAGGTTTTATGGTACAAAACCTCCCTCTTCCAAAATAAGAAACCGAAAGTGTGGGAGGGTAATAGGAAAGGAAGGTAACCATGTCAGTCTACAACACGCAGACAATTAATAACCACCAATTATACGTCAATAAAGATAGGCTTATTCTACAAATGATAGAAAAAAATCAGAGTTAGAGAAACCCTAAATCCATGGCTTAAATTGCAGATTTTTAAATTATGATCTCTTGCACGTACTATACAAACTGTTCATGAAAATTGGGGAATAGAAAATTACAGGTTTTTAGAATGGACTTTATAAACACGAAAGCAGCTCAATAACTATATTGACAATACATTTTTGAAATTATGCAGCAAAACATGATGTACATAATAAAATTTCATGTAAACCTGTTGATTTCTTTAAGGGGGGTGTGATTTTTGGCAAGATGGTGTCCTTCCTGATTTTTTACCTGACTTAAGCAGTATTCTCATGACGGTTTCAGTTTCAAGAATAGTAAACAACAAATATTTTATTCTATATCAACATAAAACATCAACATGGTACATATTTAGAATCATTCTTTTAAGACTTGAAGTGTTTATTTTCCGGCAAGTTTATTTTCGGTCTTTCTGATTCTCTCTCGGATTTTTTCGTCTCTCCTCTGCAGCACAGCGGTACGTCTCTTTGAATGCTCTCGCCCCATTCTTCCTAAAAGGATATACATGTAACAACATTCATTTAGGATATAGTGCATGGTTGTGGTTGTATAAATGATGGCTATAGGAGATGTACTAAGTTACATATAGACAAAGTATAGCACGCGTTGAATCGACGGGCCCATGATAGGTTAAATTCAAATATTTTCAAGCATGCGACAATATCAATTAAGACTCATACTGATAAAAAATACAGGAAAACTGCATGATGAGGATTTAATTTCGTTCACTTCAAATGCATGCATCGCCATGTTTTCGGAAAGAAGAAAATATCACTTAGAATTAGATTTACCTCTTTCGTCCAGATGCTCTTGCCGTCTGACTTCAGCCATAATGGCTCGCTCTTGTGAGTCATAAGTTATTTCTAAAAAAAAAAATGAAATAGTTTTGTGAATAAATGGATATAAAATTAAATTTTAAAGCATTTTTTAAACCATATACTTTAAATGTTTTAAATTGCATTTATTTATCATTCCATAATATTATAAATTTTTAAAACTATCACCAATTAAACATCCTTCTTTTAATATTTACAAAACCTACCACTCGTATTCAAAGGGTGGACTTTATTACTGCTCGAGAGACTTGGGAGTCGTCTAGGCCTTGTGCCGACTGGTGTATCATCGTGCGAGGGCTCGATTTTAAATGCCATCCCACCACGCGTCGCTTGAGGAACTATGCCAGCACTTCTTAGTTCTTTGAGAATCTCTGAAGAACTCTTTCTTGATGTTTGTTCCAGACAGTTTTCATCTCCGTCATCTTCTAAGGACCTTCTTTGCCTTCTTCGTTTAGCACAACCGCATCTGCACCAGTTTAAATTAAGCTTCTTCAATCTTGCAAAATTTGCTCCCATGCTTTGTACTATGGCTTTCTCTCTATCACTAACGCAAAGTGAACTCTACTTCTATGGTACCATTTGTGACGTTTCCAGCCCTATGCTTACAACGTCATAACTCTTGAACCTCGAACTCATGTTTCTGGGGAATCTTGGAATCGGTAAATCTCTTTAATTCTCTCGGTGAATTGCTTACTCTTCAGTAGCACCTGAGTTCATCACTCTCATTACGACTAGAGTTGGGGTTGTTCAGTAGCTTTTATGCTTCCGTGTTTTATATGTTGTCTGTTTTTATGTCTTGTCCTTGTATGTGTTCACTGGTTTTGTCTCTGCCCTTTCGGACTTTGACGTTCGGATGCCTCATTTGTACCTCTGCTTCTGTCTCGAATAAACTGACATTCTGTTTAGATAGAATCAGTGTTTATTCTGGCAGTCTTTAATGGTTGAATTTGGATTGAACATGTTTCATTGTTGAATGATTACCGGTATCATGAATTGTCCAATTTGAAGATAACTAGAAAAACGCAGGGGCATCGACAAACTGCTCTTGATCATTTATCTCATCTTCAGACTACAATCCTCTTTTCAGCGCCTTGCTGAATCTCATATTTAAGGGACCGACCATTTAACTTGAAAGGGGGGGCTTGGATTCTTCCTAAAAAAAATATTCTGAAAATTATTTTTGATGAAAAAAATATTTTGGCAGCTGAGGGTAAGAAAAAAATATTCTGAAGAAGGATTTCTTCTATGAAAAATAATGCTGATAATGAAAAAAAATATTCTGTCGCGACGCCTTCGAAAAATAAATATTTTGTCCACTGCCCTCAGTACATATGACTGTTTTAAAAAGAACCTAGCTTATTTATCTGGGATGGTGTTAATGGGTTTGAAATAAACTAAATTTTATATATATCTGTATTAAAACCACCATTTTTTTTGGTTATAGAATATAAGAAAGCTGTCCGGATTCGTTCATTTAAATTGCATTCCAATAAAAAGTGTTTTTCATCTTCTATTTGTTTGCACATATCGGCATAATCTCTGTTCCCTGACTAATTTCAGATGTCTTTTTTTTTCAATTATTAAGTTATGATCACTTGGTCTAATTTTTGTTATTTAAAATCTAAATTCAGAGTTCGATGACTGTAAATAATGATTTCCTCTGTGGCTAGTTGTTTAAATAAAAAAAGTTTACTGCTTTCATCAAAAGTTAAAATTTTGTTTTTTATTTAATTTATATAATTAGTTTTGATTGATTCTTTAACATATTTCTTATTTATGTTTATTGTATTATTTCTTTTATCAACAACATATAGATTTTCTATGTCCATTTCTGTTTCTTTAATAATATCTGTGGCATATATATTTAGATTCCTTTGGAGTCGAAATCTTTGCTTAGAAAAAAAGACTCTTTCAACAAAGGGTTAATATCCTCTGTAGAAATCTAGAAAAATACAAAATTGTTTGTCTTTTTTATATCTCCCTCTATGGGTAATTTGTCTACATGCTATATTAGATGCACTTTTTTATGCCCAGCAGTTGCTTGGAAAATTCTGAATGCGTTTTTTTTTTCAATTTGGCTTCTGTCAATAAATTCCAATTGATTTACAACATTTCCAGATTTACTGGCCCTATTTGTTACTCCATTATATATCATGATTGGTTTTACTGTTACAAGCAACATTTATTGGTACATGTAGGTTATTAGTTTTTGTCTCGCCTGCTAAGCAGTGCAACTTTACCAGCGGCGGTGTTACTTTTTTTGGTGAGGTATCACGAGCACCACCATATATCAAGAACTATAAGTGCTAGGTTGATGAAACTTGGTATGCATATGCCCCAGTAGTAGCTTAGCACAGTTGCATCCCCATCTTTTGACTTTGACCTTTATTTTCTGATTAAGTGACTTTGAAAATTTTCAATACATATAATAGCAATGGTTAGGTTTTGTGAGCACCTCGGCGGGCATATCTCAAGTACTATTGGTCCTACCGTCCTAGGTTGATGAAACTTGGTATGCATATGCCTTAGTAATACTTAAGCACAGTTGCATCCCCATCTTTTGACCTTGACCTTGATTTTCTGGTTGAGTGACTTTGATTATTATTTGCACATAATAGCAATTTTTAAAGTTCTATAAACACCTTTTGATCTCAGAGACTGAAAATCTTTATAAATTCAAAATAAAGGGTAATTAAAAAAGAATTATTGTTTCTGATGGTGCCAGCAGGCGACATATACTATGTTAGCTCTTGTTTTTGTATAGTGTTTCAAACCAAAAAGAGGTTTCTTTGCTTTCTTCACTAATTCTGAAACACTGTGACAAATTCCCGTTTGAATGGACCAATTTTTTTAGTACACTGACTTGCACTTACCAAAAAATCAAATAATTGTAAATATGTCAACAAACACATGTTTCTTTTACAGAAACAAATATTTGGGAATATCCATGCTTGTTGACGAACCACAAAACACCATAAAACCTAACGTTTGTGATCAGAGTACCTGAAACAAAGCCTGTGTATTACGGCATGACAAAAAAATGCTGTCAAGTGGCCGGTTTCTCTTCAATAGCTTTTTAAAAAGCAAATCAAGCATCACATTTTTGTTATGGACCATTTCTCATAACTCATAATTGCCGAAAGGTAACATGGTTTTATTCATTAAATGTATATAACTTTTAATTGTAAACACGAAGAGAAAACTGTCTGTTGTCGAACGAAGCTAGGTTTTTCCGCCAAATTATGCTGCGCACTTACCAATTACATTGGACCCCCTGTGGAGTGTGTTTTCAAGTAAATTATATTCATTTACATTCTCAATGATTTTATTCCTATATGTTTTAAATCCAGTTTCAGGTCTCAAATTTCTTTGGTCTTTGTTTTTGATATATGCGCATTTAATTGCCATTTATCACAATAACTAGCAAGACTATTTACACTATTTTGAAGTCCTTCTTTCTTGTCCAAAAGTATGAGCAGATCATCAGCAAATAAAAGACTACCAAAATCTCACTATCTATTATTGTTAGTGGTTTTGAAGCTTCTTCAATAAAAATTTCTGTTATGTCATTTAATTATAAATATATTAAACAAGGTGGGTCTTAAAGAGTCTCCTTGTTTTATTCCTCTGTTAATATTAAAAAAATTAGATTGCCTGTTTTTCATGTTTAATTAAAGAGTTTGTATTTCTATATTGTTGTTTGTTTTAAACCCAAATTATAGTCAAGAAGTGAAATTTCTGGGATCGATCTTTTTAAAACAGTCAATGACACTGAGGACAGAAGACACTTAAGTTTCATTTGTACATGCTATTATAATTTGTTGTATTTTTGTCAATTTATCGTTTGAAGCCTTTAGCCCTTCATTTGGCGTAACTTGAGTTAATAGATTTGATTTGATTTGATTACATTATACATTTTTTCACCTATACCCATATTACTAAGTTTAAAAAGCAAAGCCTCTCTCCATACTGAATCAAAGGCCTTTCTAAGGCCTACAAAGCAGGCATATTTGCCCTTATTTTTATATATATTTATTTTTAAGTGATTTGATATGATCTGCTACATATCAGGACAAACGATCCTACAAAATTTCATCCAAATCCGCTGAGCGGTCTCAGAAGAGTCGTTAACAAAAGTGTGACGGACGGACGAAGACTGTAACTATGTCCCTCCGTCGTGTTGGGGCGGGGGGACAAAAAGCTCTATGGCAAACGTTATGACTTTCCCATCGTCAACCTCTTTTTTTTTTCTTTTTTTTTTATTTTTATTGTTATTCAGACATTTTTACAATATGATTGAAATACAAAGACAAGCTCACATTCACACTCATCCAGAAAGTCGTTATTAATTTATATTACCAATTTCTAGAGCATGGGCATTTCCAACAAAGTTATTTCAAAGGATAAATAAAATTAAACTGTAACATGTATTATCTGATGTATTATATATTTCTCTTCTTATTTTTCAAACAAAGGTTTGCATTTATCCCATTTTTTGTCAAAGTTCACCTTGTTTTCATTGACTAAAGAAATATATTGCCCTTGCTTGTAGTAGCTGTAAATATCTGCCTTAAGAGCAAGGAGTAATTTGTCTCTACTTTAGATATAGTATTTATAGATATAAATTTAAAATAAGTAGGAGAAGATTTTGGACAATAAACTTATTTCCAATTTTTTCCAAACACCAATTCGAATTTTGTGATGGTAAGTAAAGTAGATGTTCTATCATATATCCATCTCTCAAAGCTTACGAAAAACCCATTAACGACATTGCATTCGTAAAATAAGTGCACGATGGTTTCATCACCAGCCTTGCAGAAAGAGCACAAAAGGTTGTTGTATTTTATACAAATATTGGTTGTTGCTAAATTCTATGAAATAGTCAAAATTGAAACCATATTAGTTTTGTACCTTCGTTGTTGAAAAATTGCAGATTATCAACAACTTTTCCTTAAACTTTTGCGGAAATTTTCGCTTCTTAATAAAATTGTGATAGAACATATTTGCTCCATTTTGGTAACAAATAAATAATTCCATTTTTATAGGTATAAATGGAAGATCTAGAATATTAAGTGATATAGCAGTTGGAAGTTTCTAGCTCCCATTTTGTAACAAAAAAGCGCTTTTCTTATTCCACAGTATAATGTGATTGCAGTTTTAATGTTGTAAGAAATTTCTATTTCTGTCAAACAGATCGCCAAAATAATAGATTCCTGATTCATACCATTACTTATATTATACAATATTGTCTTTCGGTCGATTTTAAAGGATATTTCAGAATATCATTATGGTTGCTTAGAATGTCAATTCAATATTCCTTTGTCATGCGACTGTGCTAAATCTGATTTCAGATATGCTACTTGTGGTCATTTTGTTACCGGAGACCTTTCAATCGTCAATGACCCAGAGGTTATGAATTTCTTGAAAAAAGGACCAAAGTTTAGACCATCCACTAAAATTAATTGGAATTCCTGCCTAAACTGTATCAAAACTTTCCTTCTCTCTTATTGCAAATCTTGGATCAGGAGAGAAGGGGCCGACTCAAAATCTCTAGACCGTTTTATTAATAAATTTATGACTATTGTTCAACTCAGAATCAGCCAATTTCAAAATTCATTCTAGATTTTAGGCCTAATACTTACCTTAATCGAATAAAGTCAAAAATCCGTTTACTTGGTTTGCGATACGTGTTTGTTCCCGCCGATAAAGCAGCTAACAATGTCGTTGTGGTATGAAGGAAGTATTACCTTGAGGTTTTAATGCACGAAATAAAAAATTCGAACACTTTCGTTCCCGTGCATTCGACAGAATCGGGTATCATTGACGATCATATCATAGCGACCACAGCACTTCGAGTTGCCCCGACATACTTTAAGTTACCTACTATGTACTGGATACCTAAATTGCATAAAAATCCATATAAATCTCGTTTTATCTCTGCTTCAAGTAAGTGTTCTTTAACCCATATTTCCAAAGTTCTATCTCTTACTTTGACTACTATGAAGAATTTATTATTCAATACTGTGAAAGGGTATTCGAAAATAGTTCAATTAATTATTTTTGGAGCGTTAAAAATTCTCTTGATGTTTTGAACAAGCTTCGTGCATTTGAAAATACTTTCCATACCGTTGATAGTTACGATTTTTCTACTTTATATACTAACCTTCCACATAATCTGATTAAAAAGAAATTTGAATATTTGATTAAATGATGTTTTGACAAATCTAAAAGTGATTATATCTGTTCTAGAGTTTCAAAATCATTTAGTAAATCATTTTTTAGTAACGAGACTCAAAAAGGTTACATTAACTGGACTGATGCAGAAACTATTACTGCTCTAAATTATTTATTAGATAATATTTACATACGTTTTGGTAAACGAATTTATCGCCAAATTATTGGTATTCCTATGGGTACTAATTGTGTGCCACTTATAGCCGACCTTTTCCTATACTGTTATGAATCACAATTTATGGCTAAATTACAAAAAGACCCCAACAAACAGAACCTAATCGAAACTTTCAAATACACTTTTAGATATTTAGATGACATTCTTGCACTCAACAATCCTTCATTTTCTAATTTTATTACAGATATCTATCCTTCTGAATTAACCTTGAACAAATCTAACGTCACCGGTGATAGATGTCCTTTTTTAGATTTAGATTTAAGTATTATTGACGGAAAATTACAAACCAAAGTATATGATTAACGTGACGACTTTACCTTCCCTATTATAAATTTCCCTTTTCTTGAAGGAGATGTTCCACTAGCGCCGTCATACGGGGTTTACATTTCACAGTTAGTAAGATATGCTCGGATCTGCAGTTGTGTTTCTGATTTTAATAATAAAAACCGTTTTATTACTGAAAAATTATTAAAACAAGGTTATCGATACCACAAATTAGTAAAATCTTTTTCTAAATTCTTCCACATGTATCGATCTCTTATTGAAAAATTTAATTGTGCACGTCGTTTTCTTATGGTGAAAGGAATATCACATCCTGAATTTTATGGCAATGTTTTTTATAAAGCTCACAAATTTAAAAGCAATCCATTAGAAATGAAAAATTGGCTTCAAAATTTATTACGGAAAGGATATGAGTTGAATATTTTGGTTAAATCTTTAAATTTAGTGTTTTTGGCAGAAATATTGATAACTTGATACTTGCTTTAAAACTTCCATAAACGTTTTTACTTTGTCATTTTTAAGCATTATAGCGATCAAGCATATCGGTTTTGTGTGATGACACTTCACTAAATCATTATTGTTTGAAGTGTTGTGTCGGATTTAAAATCGATACGTTTGATTTTTTTACATCAGTCGATTGATGATTCTCAGCTAGCTGTCAGTAACAGCGAGTGTTCTATAGAGAGTTCCTTTACCGTCCTTTTGTTTGTTCTTGTTTTTGTCTTAGGTTCTCTCTAGTGGAATTGGACTTTGATCGATTTGATTTTATTGTGTGTTTAGTTTTTTGTGCCTTGTCTAAGAATATTGATAGGGGGAAGGTTGGGCCCAAAAAACTAGTTTAACCCCGCCACATATTACATGTGCCTGTCCTAAGCCAGGAATCTTTGACAAAGCTTTCGTTTGTACTTGTCTATTTGATGTTTTCTGTTCCTTGTTTAGGAAGGGGGTCTATCCGTGACTATTTCAGGGCTGGATTTGAATTATATGCATTTTATTTAGACCATGGGCCAATTGCAGAACCGCGAGCAGTGCCAAATGGCCTTGTTGAAGGCTGCTGGCGGTTGTCCATTGTGGTTTTTTCTAAATTCCCGTTTAATTGTGGGCTGTGTCGCGTACACTTATTCCACATCTCATTATTTTCTATTGTTTATATTCTGAGAGGACATCAAAGACTTGTTTCCAAAAGAATATTGTTGGTCTTTTTGCTTAATTCAGATGCATGGTAATCATCCCCATATAAGGTAAGTTTTTTACAATCTGCGTTAATAAGTATTATCACAAGTTCTTTCCAAGTGGATTCATTATTTAACAGTCTCCTTATCCAACTAAGCTTAAGTGATTTAATAAAAGTACTTAGATGGATCATACCACATCCTCCTTTGAGACATTTGAACCATTTGGTTTCTTGCTAATTTATCCCTACCCTCCCATACATAGTTAAACAATATGCTTTCCAATTTCTTAAAAAAATACATCGTCAGGGGTTTGAATAGCAATGAATAAGTGAGTAAGAGTTGGAATAAGCAAAGTTTTAACAACTGTTAATCTTCCTAAAACACTAATTTGTACTAAAAGTTATACCTAGTACTTCAAAAGGTTCATTAGTCCTGATCAGTTTTTTATTCTTACATAATCTTTCTTTACTTTTTATTTAAGACCCAATCCAAATTGTTTTTGTTTTGTTCAAGTTAGGAGTAAGGCCTGAATATTTTGAAAATTGCACAAGTAGATCAAGAGTTTTCTTTAAGTTTTTTTTTTGTATACCATCTTTGAAGATTCCTGTATCATCAGCATCATAGACCTGTATATAAAATATTATAAATATATATAATATTTTATTAAAAAGTGTGTGATCACTATCCGCACGTTGGGATAATATAATAAAAACAAAAATATTGAATAATTTCAATCTCTGTATTAATTCATAGATGTTAATATACAGGTCTATGTCAGCATACTGTAAGATCTTATATGTATTATCTTTTATCTTTATACCCTTTATTTCTTTATTGTTTCTGATCAAAATTCCCATAATTTCAACACATAGTTGAATTAGATATGGTGAAATTGGATCCCCTTGCCTACAGCCGCTACCTATGGTAAACATTTCTGAAGACGAGTATTTTCCTCAATGTACCTTCCTTTCAGAAAACCCTTTTGGTTTTCATGAATTGACGTATCTAGAACAGATTTTTATAATCTATTTGCTAAACACCCAGATAACGGATTTGTTATTGCAGATTCAAATGAGGATCTAGACTTGTTATAGAGATTTTTCCAGTTAAATGTGGATAATTATTACACAGAGGTAATTTAGGGGCGGATCCAGAAATTTTCGAAAGGGGAGGGGGGGTCCACAAACTGGGTTCTGTGGGCCAAAGGGGGGATTCCAGACCAATTTTGCTGAAAATCTACACAAAAAATTAAAAATTTCGGAGGAAAGGGGGTACCGATCCCTGGATCAGCCACTGGGTATATCCATTCATGGTACCATAATAATGTCGAGAATGATCTATAGGTAGCAACCGTGAAAATCACCGAACAGAGATGATCAATCTCAAATGTCCAAGGAGAGAAAGACGAAATAAAGCAACAACACAACGGAAAGATTGATAATCGCAATGTTCCTGTGACAAGAATTTAAAAAAACGACATGTTTGACCAGGTTTTATGGCACCAAACCTCCTCTTCCAAAATGCTTCATTGTAAAGAGTAAAACACAACACGGTTGTGAGACACCGAAAGTGTGGGAGGTCGATAGGAAAGGAAGGTAATCATACATATTTTTGATTTTTTTTAATAGAAAGGTAAGAAAAATAAGAATTGGACTTTTAAACACTAAAACTCAATAACTATCTATTGACAATGCAGTTTTTGACATTATGCAGCAAGACATGATGTACATATTAAAGTTTCATGTAATTTTTTTTTTAAATCTGATTTTTTTTGCTGACGGTGCCCTTTCTGACTTTAGCAGTATTCTAATGAGTCTTTGGTGGGTTTAATAGTTTCAGTTTCAAGAATAGTAAACAACAAATATTTTATTCTATTTTAATATATAACATCAACATGGTACATATTTAGAATCATTCTTTTATGATTTAAAGTGTTTATTTTCCGGCAAGTTTATTTTCGGTCTTTCTGATTCTCTCTCGGATTTTTTCGTCTCTCCTCTGCAGTACAGCGTTACGTCTCTCTGAATGCTCTCGTCCCATTCTTCCTAAAAAAATAAAAACATTCATTTAGGATATAGTGCATCATTTGGGATATAGTGCATGGTTGTGGTTGTGTAAATGATACTTTAAAATATGCAGTGTATGACAAAATGTATACAACGCATTGAATCGATGGGCTTCTAAAAAAAGTTCATTCAAATATTTACAAGTATGAGATGAGACAATATCGATTTCATTAAGACTTATACAGGAAAACTTTCACCCACTTCAAATGCATGCATCGCCATGTTTTCTGAAAGAAGAAAATGTCACTTAAAATTTAATTTATACCTCTTTCGTCAAGATGCTCTTGCCGTCCGACTTCAGCCATAATGGCTCGCTCTTGTGGGTCATAAGTTATTCCTAAAAAATAAAAAAGGTTAATATATCCGTGTGTATAAATGTATATAAATAGAATTGTAAATGATTTTTAAGCCTTATACTTTTAATTGTTTTATAACGATACATTTATTTCCATATTATAAAAATATCACCATTTAAACTTTTCCTTTTTTTATGAACAAAACCTACCACTGGTATTTAAAGGGTTGACTTTATTTCTGCTCGATAGACTTGGCAGTCGTCTAGGCCTTGGGCCGACTGGTGTATCATCGTGCGAGGGCTCGATTTTAAATGCCATTCCACCACGCGTCGCTTGAGGTACTATCCCAGCACTTCTTAGTTCTTTGAGAATCTCTGAAGAACTCTTTCTTGGTGTTTGTTCCAGACAGTTTTCATCTCCGTCATAAAAGGACATTCCTCGCCTTCGTTTAGCGCAACCGCATCTGCACCAGTTTAAATTAAGCTTCTTTAATCTTGCAAAATTTGCTCCCATGCTTTTTACTATAGCTTTCTCTCTATCACTAACGCAAAGTGAACTCTGCTTCTATGGTACCATTTGTGACGTTTCCAGCCCTATGCTTACAACGTCATAACTGTTGAATTTCGATCTCACGTTTCTGGGGGAATCTTGGAATCGGTAAATCTTTGGAACTGCTTACTCTTCCGGAGCACCTGAGTTCATTCTCATTACGACTGAATTCGCATTGTTAATTAATTGATATTCAGTAGTTTTTATGCTTCCGTGTTCTATTTGTTGTCTGTTTTTTTTTTTGTCCTGTCCTTGTACGTGTTCACTGGTTTTGTCTCTGCCCTTTCGGACTTTCACATTCGGATGCCCCATTTGTACCTCTGCTTCCGTCTCGAATAAACTGACATTCTGTTTAGATAGAATCACTGTTGAACAGGTTTCATAATGATATTGTTACACGTTATCGTGAATTTTCCAATTTGAAGATAACTTGAAAAACATATGGGCACCGACAAACTGTTCTTGATCATTTATCTAATTCTCAGACTACAATCATATATTCGGCGCCTTGCTGAATCTCATACTTAAGTAAACACAGAAATGTGAGATTAAGGTCACTCCAGAATCTATGAAGTTTGCTTCATATTTTGATTTACATCACAAAATTGACACAGAAGGAAGACTTTGTACAAACAAGATTGCAACACGCACGTAGCCTCTGCCCCCCTCCCCCCCCGTCGCCGCATTAAAGTTTCATTTTGAATGTATGATATTTGTCAAACTCAAATATTTGTTTTTTGAACACGCGTGAAGGTTAGCACTGTTAGCACTGCTGGTGGAGTTTTAATTCCCCGAAGTTAGCCCGCTCCGGCGCCAACACTTCTGTGTTGGAGAACACATCAAAGCTTTAAATTATCTGTTATAATTTCAAAATTATCTAAACCCTAAGGTTCTTCCTACCCCAGACATAGGTTGATCATCTTAGTAATAATTTGGTTCCTTAGTTTTGGTATTTTTGGTTTTGCTATTCTATGCTCTTCATTATCATAAAGTGTTTGGCATTTTCAATATTTTTGGTAGAGCGCTTCTGATGAGTCTTGAATAGACGAAACGCGCGTCAGGCGTAGCAAAATTTATTGTCTGGAACTTTGTTGTCATTTGTATTTTGAACACACGTGAAGGTTAGCACTGCTGGTGGAGTTTTAATTCCCCGAGGTTAGCCCGCTCTGGCGCCAACACTTCTGTGTTGGAGAACACATCAAAGCTTTAAATTATCTGTTAAAATTTCAAAATTATCTAAACCCTAAGATTCTTCCTACCCCAGACATAGGTTGATCATCTTAGTAATAATTTGGTTCCTTAGTTTTGGTATTTTTGGTTTTGCTATTCTATGCTCTTCATTGTCATAAAGTGTTTGGCATTTTCAATATTTTTGGTAGAGCGCCTCTGATGAGTCTTGAATAGACGAAACGCGCGTCAGGCGTAGCAAAATTTATTGTCTGATACTTTGTTGTCATTTGTATTAGTAACGACTACATACTAAAATGAATAAAACTTCAGCTAAATCTGTTCAGCGGCCTGACAGGTGCCGACAAGGAGTTCATATGACCTAAGTGAATTAAGTCCCATAACTCCTCTAAAATTTGTTATATCAAAATAATGTTGCAAGATGATCAACTTCATGTGGTGACAAGCAATTCGACGGAATTTCATCAAAATCCATTAAGCTGTCTCAGAGGAGTTGCGCCCACAAAGTGTCCCTTTGACATAAAATGAACAAAGTCGACAAAGTCCCATAAATCCTATAATGATTTGTTGAATAAAAAATGGCGTGGCTATATGATCAACTACAAATCATGACAAAAAATCCTACAAAATTTCATCAAAATCCGCTGAGCTATATCAGAGGTGTTGTGTTTACAATAGTGTGACGAACGGACAAAGACTATTACTATGTCCCTCCGACGCGATGCGGCGCTGATTTTCACTAATTTGAATGTTGGCAACATTATACATAAGTGTCTTTTAATTAGCAGGAACTGCCTACCATCTTGAATCACCCGCGTGCTCTCACTTCGACTGGAGTTCACGTTGCTGATCGTATAGTTTAGTTTTGTGTTTGTTTTGTTTTTGTTGTTGTGCGTTTCGTTTTTGTAAGTCTTGTCTTTTATGTAAACTGTGGTGTTTGTTTTTGTCATGGCCTTAAAATTTGGATCTCCGATATTGAATGTCCCTTCTGTAGCCGCAATTGATGGATGAAAACTTGCAAAATTGTCAATTCTTCGGCTGGATGCAAGTGGTCACGCAAGTAGCTATACACAGGCAATGAATGCAAAAACATGCGAAAGACTTCTTTCTTCGGGTGATTCAAAGTGGTGCAGCACACAGCACCTGACGACACTGCTAAATATCAACCGTGCATATGAACTAAACATGCAGTCGTTTGCTTACTAGTTAAAACATTTAATCAAAGAAGTCATACAGATTTTCTTATCTTAACAAGAGGAAGATATGTTTTGTGTTTGTTTTGCTTTGTTTCTTTTTTCAATTTTAGTTTTTAAAGCACCGTATTCTAAGTAAGGGGGCATATAATATAGAATTAAAGTTTGTTTTTGCCTACAAAAACGATGTCTCCCCCCGTTTCCCCAAAAACATCCAAGTTCAAAGGGCCATTACTCCCACAAAAATATGAGGATAAAAATTTCCTGGTCATATGCACAACTACATATGGTGTCCTTTCTATATACCAAGTTTCATTGAATTCGGTTCAGTAGTTTCAGAGGAATTGCGCTGACAAGATGATAAATGAGGATTTTCAGCAAATTTCTAAGTTCAAAGGGCCATTACTCCCACAAATATTTGAGGATCAAAATGTCCTGGTCATATGCACAACTACATATGGTGTCCTTTCTATATACAAAGTTTTGTTGAATTCGGTTCAGTAGTTTCAGAGGAGTTGCGCTGACAAGATGAAATATGAGGATTTTCAGCAAATTTCTAAGTTTAAAGGGCCATAACTCCCACAAAAATTTGAGGATCAAAATTTCCTGGTAATATGCACAACTACATATGGTGTCCTTCCTATATACCAAGTTTCGTTGAATTCAGTTCAGTAGTTTCAGAGGAGTTGCGCTGACAAGATGATAAATGAGGATTTTCAGCAAATTTCTAAGTTCAAAGGGCCATAACTCCCACAAAAATTTGAGGATCAAAATTTCCTGGTAATATGCACAACTACATATGGTGTCCTTCCTATATACCAAGTTTCGTTGAATTCGGTTCAGTAGTTTCAGAGGAGTTGCGCTGACAAACTCTGTGACGGACAGACGGACGGACAGACGGACGGACACGACAAAAACAATATGTCTCCCCACAAAAGTGGGGGGAGACATAATTTCTAGCATAGCCAGCCATTCATTTATCTTCAGGCATGTCAGGTTTTATCACATTATCAACTTAATTTTTAAAGGGCTCCAGAACAGGACAAGTTGGGAGGCGAGGGAACAATTCATTAGGACATAATTTTTATAGAATTACACTAAAATATTAATTTAAAGCTATTCATAACAGAATAACATAAAATGTTTGTTATCTTCGATCTTAACATATGATAAAAAAAAAACCAACATACTCATTAATTAGATTTAAGAATAATACACAAATTTAACTTAATCTTAAGACATAATAAAATTCGTGTTCTTAAATATAGACCTTTCTAACATTTACTTCCTGTTACGGTTAGACCAGTGATATTACATGTATAAAGACATACTTTCAATTAATTTAAAATCCATCAAGGCAGAGGAGAAAAGATGCATGTCCATGATATAAAAATAAATCTAAAAGATTAACTGCAAATATACCCGTAACCAATTTTCATGATTCGTTGTATGAAACCAAAAACTTTAGCTTTAATTAATCAATCAATCCCCTTGACGTTTTAATTTGTCGATTGTCAGCGTGAAGTGACTCCACACACTGTCATATGAGTATTCCCTTCGTCCAGTAGGATTTCGACATTCCAATTTGTTGCATTTGCAAGGAAACGTTTCTCCCTCAACAAAGCACGGAATTCCAGCCTTACTGCAGGAGCAAGTTTCTGGTGAACACCCACGGCGACAACTACATCCGACTTTTCTTCGCGAGTCTCGGATTTCTTTGCAGTTTATCTCCTCCGATTTGTCAATTTTTACTACACCTGACTGACGTAGTAATAATCGTCTTTGCGCAGGTGTCAGTCTGTTTTCGGGTTTCAAACGTTTCGTAGATATATACCAATCCTCGTTTTCT
Source organism: Arcuatula senhousia (assembly GCA_963971305.1). Taxonomy (NCBI): domain Eukaryota; kingdom Metazoa; phylum Mollusca; class Bivalvia; order Mytilida; family Mytilidae; genus Arcuatula; species Arcuatula senhousia. The sequence continues at coordinate 55,549,689 of OZ020306.1, forward strand.
AAGTCCAATGCTTCGTGGTCGATTTTAGAACTTGTTACAATACTCTCTGTATTGCTAGGTCCCGTGTCTACTTTCCCCGACCTTTCCAAGTCCTCTTTAGAAGCTGTGTCATCTTGGGGTTTACTATCTGGAGTTAAGAAAGACATTTTTCACAGACTTTCACGTGATCGCCTAACGAAAGCGTCTCCTCTCCGGTGTGTTTGTATGCCATACCTACATTTAAAATATAACAGTTAACATTATTAAGAACGAGAATATTTACGAAACCCGAACATGCCGAACCGGGTTGAACATACAAAAGTCAGTGGACAAAATGAAAACATGCAAAACAACAACTACATGTACTTAGTAGTTGATAATAAAACATGATTTCATTTTTGATTTAATGATGTTTTCAATTGTATTCATGTATGTATATACATGCCCAGTGATGGGCCCATAATTGTTTAATAAACTATTCTATACTAAAGCCAGATTTTACAATAATTTAGATATACCCCAAAGAAATCTAAAATCAATTGTTCAGTCTATACATGTATTTTGAATTAATGATAGAAGCAAAGAAGCATTATAACATGTATAATGGGGTATTCGAGTGTCAAAAGTCTGAAAGGCCAACTACAAAACCATTAACACGAACGAGATTAGCACGAAGAAACAAAATATTAACCGAACACAAATCAACAACGCGACCACTCAAGTCGTAACGAGAGTGAACTCGGGTGTTCCGGAAGAATAACCAGTTCCTGTTGTCTATACGCGGCACTTCCGTCGCGCTGCCAATTTCCAATTCAGTGTGTCAAATCCGATAAAGGAAGACAAAACAAAACTCTATGACAAACAAACTTCTGCACTCATCTGAGAGTACATTAATGTTATGATGATGTTAATGCTACTGGTCTTGTACAATGAAACAATGACACATATACATTCAGCTATCAACATGAGATCGGGTTAGAAAATTACTTGAAATCAACTGGACGACTGTTCATTCGGGCAATTGCATCATAAAATATATGACGACTCAGTAAACATACAAAGTAAATAAACTTGTACAGGAAACACCTTCCTCTTTATCCATACATGAACATTAAGTAACAAGAGGCTCCCAGGAGCCTGAATCGCTCACCTGACATATGTGCCTGAAGTCAAGGTTATAAGGCAAAATTTATATAACGTTGAAAGGGTCAAAAGATTAATAAGGGGGTCATCTGACAATATGGTGGATCTAAAGGTGCTGATCACTTTTGTTCTCAATCAAAATCTAAAAATCTGTCATCCTTTTTGAGTTATTTGCAAAAAAATGCAGTTTAACCTAATGTTCTATTTTTAGCCACAGCGGCCATGTTTTACAACCAATCAAAAATCCCCACAACAGTTCTATACACCTAATAATAATAAACAATAATACCAAGTTTGGTTCCATTTGGACTTAAAGTGTCAGAGGAGTTAACATTTTCAATATGAGGAAATGCAGTTTGAAGTTCCAAGGGCAATAACTCCTAAAAGGAAAGCTACAACGTTGACCCTGTAACACATTTTGTAGATCTTGATGTGCTTAACAATATGCAATTTAAATTTCTCAAATATCTTGTATAGTTTTCAAGATATTGAGCTAAACAGGTGCAAAATTTGCAAAAAATACACAAAAAGGGCAATAACTCCTACACGGGTTTTTGGATTTTCTTCAAAATTTCAGAGCTGGTAGATCTTGAGGTGCTGATCACTTTTGTTCCCAATCAAAATTTTGAAATCTGTCACCGTTTTAGAGTTATTTGGAAACAAGAGGCTCCCAGGAGCCTGAATCGCTCACCTGGTCTTGATGTTGACCCTATACTTTTTGTAGAGCTAAATGAGCTGAACATTGAAGCAAGCAACAGCTTTTCTCTACCTGCAATAGTTTTCAATCTATAGGCCAAAAACACCATTTTTCACCTATAAGGGGCCATAACCCCTATAAGGAGTCATCTGACAACTTCGACCCTATGGAGACTTTTATAGAGCTAAATGAGCTGAACATTTAAGCAAGCAACAGCTAATCTCTATCTGCAATAGTTTTAATCTGTAGGTCAAAAACATGAAAAATCACTTTTTTCAGGGGCCGTAACCCCTATAAGGGGTCATCTGACAACTTCGACCCTATGGAGACTTTTGTAGAGCTAAATGAGCTGAACATTTAAGCAAGCAACAGCTAATCTCTATCTGCAATAGTTTTCATTCTGTAGGCCAAAAACACGAAAAAAATTTATTTTTCAGGTGCCGTAACCCCTATAAGGGTCATCTGACAACTTCGACCCTATGGAGAATTTTGTAGAGCTAAATGAGCTGAACATTTAAGCAAGCAACAGCTAATCTCTATCTGCAATAGTTTTCATTCTGTTGGACAAAAACATGAAAAATCGCTATTTTTCAGGGGTCGTAACCCCTATAAGGGGTCATCTGACAACTTCGACCCTATGGAGAATTTTGTAAAGCTAAATGAGCTGAACATTTAAGCAAGCAACAGCTAATCTCTATCTGCAATAGTTTTCATTCTGTAGGCCAAAAACATGAAAAATCGCTATTTTTCTGGGGCCGTAACCCCTACAAGGGGTCATCTGACAACTTTGACCCTTTGGAGAATTTTGTAGAGCTAAATGAGCTGAACATTTAAGCAAGCAACAGCTAATCTCTATCTGCAATAGTTTTCATTCTGTAGGCCAAAAATATAAAAAATGGCTATTTTTCACCTTTAAGGGGCCGTAACCCCTATAAGGGGTCATCTGACAACTTCGACTCTATAGAGACTTTTGTAGAGTTAAATGAGCTGAACATTTAAGCAAGCAACAGCTAATCTCTATCTGCAATAGTTTTCATTCTGTAGGCCAAAAACATGAAAAAATGCTATTTTTCACCTTTAAGGGGCCGTAACCCCTATAAGGGGTCATCTGACAACTTTGACCAAATGGAGACTTTTGTAGAGCTTTTGATGCTGAATCAGTAGCGTGGCCTCAGATTTCCTCTATCTCTTATACTTTTTGATTTATAAGCCAAAAACAGTAGTCTGACCCCCCTGGTCTATTTTTAGTAACGGTGGCCATCTTTTTTGACGGATCAAAAATTGAAACACAAGTTTGGTGCAGGACACCCTAAGGATCATTCACACCAAGTTTCATTAAATTCTGTTCAGTAGTTTCAGAGGAGAAGATTTTTGAAAAATTGTTAACAGACGACGACGACGACGACAGACGACGACGACGGACGCCAAGTGATGGTAATAGTTCACTTCGGTCCAGGTGAACTAAAAACTGCCAATTACCCCTATGTTCTATTTTTAGCCACAGCAGCCATGTTTTACGACCAATCAAAAATCCCCACATCAGTTCTATACACCTAATGCTAATAAAGAACTATACCAAGTTTGGTTCCATTTGGACTTAAAGTGTCAGAGGAGTTAACGTTTTCAATGTAATGAGGAAATGCTGTTAAAATGCTCAATTTTGACGTTCTAAGGGCAATAACTCCTAAAAGGAAAGGTCCTACAACGTTGTAACATATTTTGTAGATCTTGATGTGCTTAACAATATGCAATTTAAATTTCTCAAATATCTTGTATAGTTTTCAAGATATTGAGCTAAACAGGTGCAAAATTTGCAAAAAATCCACAAAAAGGGCAATAACTCCTACATGGGTTTTTTGATTTTCTTCAAAATTTCAGAGCTGGTAGATCTTGAGGTGCTGATCACCCACTTTTGTTCCCAATCAAAATTTTGAAATCTGTCACCGTTTTAGAGTTATTTGCAAAAAACTGCCAATTACCCCTATGTACCCCTATGTTCTATTTTTAGCCACAGCGGCCATGTTTTTCGACCAATCAAAAATCCCCACATCAGTTCTATACACCTAATGCTAATAAACAACTATACCAAGTTTGGTTCCATTTGGACTTAAAGTGTCAGAGGAGTTAACGTTTTCAATGTAATGAGGAAATGCTGTTAAAATGCTCAATTTTGACGTTCTAAGGGAAATAACTCCTAAAAGGAAAGGTCCTACAACGTTGACCCTGTAAACATATTTTGTAGATCTTGATGTGCTTAACAATATGCAATTTAAATTTCTCAAATATCTAGTATGGTTTTCAAGATATTGATCTAAACAGGTGCAAAATTTGCAAAAAATCCACAAAAAGGGCAATAACTCCAACATGGGTCGTTGGATTTTCTTCAAAATTTCAGGGTAGGTAGATCTTGAGGTGCTGATCACTTTTACCCTATGCAGAATTTTGATATCTGTAGCCGTTTTTGAGTTATTTGCAAATAAAAAGCTTCGCCGAGCGCAGCAGGATACGACCGCAACATGTTGAACCCTGTACGTTTTAGGCCTAATATGGATAGTCTATTGTTCTGGACACATGCAGCCCATGGTGGACTGACAAAGGTTTTTGACACATGATGGACTTTCAACCCAGGGGCTAAAAATATAAATTTTGAATGTTGTATTCTACTCTTTAAAAGAATAATGTTTGGGGAAAAAATTAAAAATCGAACCAGAATTTTTTTAAAATTATGATTACAGCCCAAAAAATTTATTCTTAAATTTAGAATCGCTACCTGACAAGAATAAATTTGCAAAAAAAATTTTCAAAATCGGACCACAAATAAAAAAGCCCCATTTGGCCCCTAATTACGTAATAGGGGGAAAAAGGGGGGGTCGCAAAAATTAATTCCTAATTTGTATTCGCTATTTGACAAGAACAAACATGCAAAAAAAATTTTCAAAATCGGACCAGAAATAAAAAAGTTTCAATTTCGGCCCCATTTGGCCCCTAATTACGTAATAAGGGGAAAAAGGGGGGGGTCGCAAAAATTAATTCTTAATTTTGTATCCGCTATTTGACAAGAACAAACATGCAAAAAAAATTTTCAAAATTGGACCAGAAATAAAAAAGTTTCAATTTTGGCCCCTTATTACGTAACAGGTGAAAAAGGGGTGGGGGTCGCAAAAATAAATTCTCAAATTTGGATTCGCAACTTGACAAAAATAAACTTGCAAAAAAAAATTTCAAAATCGGACCTCAAATAAAAAAGTTTCGATTTTGGCCCCGTTTGGCCCCTAATTACGTAATAGGGGGAAAAAGGGGGGGTCGCAAAAATTAATTCTTAATTTTGTATCCGCTATTTGACAAGAACAAACATGTAAAAAAAAATTTCAAAATCGGACCACAAATAAAAAAGTTTTTATTTTGGCCCCTTTTGGCCCCTAATTACACAACGGAGAAAAAGGGGGGGGCGCAAAAATTCATCAGGTTCATTCTTTTATTGTAAGAAACATTCTTGACAAATTTCACAGCAATAGGCCAACTAGGACCAAAGTTATGGTGGAAACAAGTAAAATATTTGAATTTTTTTCCCCTTTTGGGCCCCTAATTTCGAAACAAAAAAAGGGGGCCCCCCCAAAATCAATCCCATTCATCCTTGTATGGTAAGAAACATCACTGTCAAATTTCATAGCAATTGGATAACTAGAACTAAAGTTATTGTGGAAACAAACAAAAAAGTAGTATTTTTGGCCCTTTTTTGGCCCCTTATTTCTAAACGAAAAATGGGGGGACCCCCAAAATCAATCCCATGCATCCTTTTATGGTAAGGAACATCATTGTAAAGTTTCATAGCAATCGGATAACTGGAACTAAAGTTATTGTGGAAACACTAAAAAGTTAACAGACAACGACGACGACGACGACGACGACAGCATCATACCATAATACGTCCGCAAATTTTTTGCGGTCGTATAAAAACTACATTTTACCCCTATGTTCTATTTTTAGCCATGGCGGCCATGTTTTACGACGAATCAAAAATCCCCACATCAGTTCTAAGCACCGAATGCTAATGAACAACCATACCAAGTTTGGTTGCAATTGGACTTATGGTGTCAGAGGAGTTAACGTTTTAAAAAGTTTACGCACGACGGACGGACGACGGACGCCAAGTGATGACAATAGCTCACCTGACCCTTTGGGTCAGGTGAGCTAAAAACAAGAATACCTAAAGTCGATCCACCTTCATGTGGTATCACACCAAATCCTTGTTCACGGGGAAAGTAGTAGACTTGCACATCTTTGAACTTAACATTCTTGGTCTTTTTCTTTTCCATTAAGGTCTGAAAAGGAGAGGAAAATATATGTACATATAAGTTACGAAAAGTTCATGGAGTATGTTTGGGTTAAATTGAAACACTTTCAAGGTCCAAGGCGTTTGTGTATACTTAGTAATCAATATTTCTCGCTATGCTTACCTAGGCTCCTGAAATCCAGTGCCCGGGGTTCATATGAATTAAATAGGTGAATATCCCATATCCCAATATACCTTAAACAAGCCTCACTATAATGGCATGTATCATAGACGTATGTATTATGCATGTACATGTATACATAAGCGCCTGCCGTGGGTCTAGGAATATGTGTGAATATGTTCACGCAGATATGAAATGTTTTTGACTCATTTTAAGAATTATATGCACGAGGAAAAGTTGAAATATATGTCACAATTTAATGTTATAATAATATACGGTTTACCCCCTTGTTTATAAAATTGACACATGTTCTATATTTCCATGCTGCCATCCCAGGACCCCCACCCTTATCATGTATATTAGGAGCATTAAAAAAAATGCGTATACCTTATCACATATCTTGCAGAAAAGCATCATTAAAATGGACTTAAATATCCAAGTAAGTTTTGCCTCAAATATCCCGTATCCCACGAAGAAAATGTGTGAATATCCCATATCCAAATATACCCTAAACAGCCTCTGATTATGGTTGAAAAATAGAAACTTTAACACCATCTTACAAAATTTAATGTCTTCTTGCAGTTCTGTGATGTCCGACCACAGGGACTTGCTCCCCTCTATCAATATTTTGTTAGAGTCAATGTGCGGTACGAAAAAAACACAAGGGAGATACTACTTTCACCACCCCCCTTTTCTGTAATTCGATTTTCTTTTCATGAATCATTGATCTCGTACCTTTTCTTATATAATTCGTTTCACAGATTATTATCCTTTCCAAAACACCCAAATATATTTTCATTCATTGCATTTCGTCATCAAAATCGGGCTTTGTTCGGGCAATTTTTTAAAATTTGGCAATCGCTTGGACATGAAAATGAAAGTACATTCTCGGGACTTTACCAATAAATGTAACGTAAAACGAAAGTAAAAACGTCATTAAAATTCATTCGGATTTCTTTCGAGTTTCGAGACTCTTCCTTAACGTAATGCTTTTCATGTCCAAGCGATTGCCAAATTTTACAAAATTGCCCGAACAAAGCCCGATTTTGAGGCCGAAATGCAATGAATGAAAATACATTTGGGTGTTTTGGAAAGGAAAATCATCTGTGAAACGAATTATATAATAAAAGGTACGAGATCAATGATTTATGAAAAGAAAATCGAATTACAGAAAAGGGGGTGGTGAAAGTAGTATCTCCCTTGTGTTTTTTTCGTACCGCACATTGACTCTAACAAAATATTGATAGAGGGGAGCAAATCCCTGTGGTCCGACTGAGAAAATCGTCTGCCAATTTAAATTTTTGAGTTCAAACAATCTGTTTGTAGAATTTCTGTTTGTTAGTTTGATTTAAATGATTCACACAGTTACACTTACTTTGAATCACGTGTATCAAATGTTTGTTTACATCCACTGTGTTTACATCTTCATCCTCTTGTCAATCCAGGAAGTGAAAATCTTAATGTCGTTATCTGTGCTATTACAACATGAATCAGTATGAATAACTGGACGATCTGTCTGAATTTTACGATAATTTTTAAAACTTAAGATCATTTTACGTGTAAAAAGACTGATCCTAACATCCTTGGACTTTTTCTGTTTATCAAAGAGATTAAGCACCGGAAGTCACAATACTAATTTTAATACATATCGGTAGATGGTACGTTCCAAATTCGGAAAAAGACAACTCCCATGACAACATATTTTACCTTTGAAATAAACTCTTGTGCTGCATAAATATGTTTTTTTCTTTATATATGTTTATTAATGCAACTAGAGACTAGTACAGTCATGGCATACAATACAAAACAATGACAATGACATACATTATAAAACAATGATATACATGAATAATAACAAATTGACATGAAGAATATGAAACAAACATATAGTCAGTAATATAAACATTTTATATTAAATATTGGAACTAACTAGGCTCTCCCTTCCTCAGTTCTAATGACCGATCTATAAAAGAGACAATAATCCCAATTTCTTCAGGTGTTGACGGGTTTAAAATTTTTATTAGTTTTTCATTATTGTTAAGCAGATCAAAATTTGGATACCAATCTAAAAGGTTTTTAAGTAATGTATCCCTTTCTTTTTTGTTAATTGTACAGTTTAAAAAGAAATGTTGCTCATCATCTAAAGTATTACAGGTTTCACATAGTCTCAAATGCCTGGGAATTTTTAAATATCTACCAGTTTCAATAAATAATTTATGGTCACTAATTCTAAACTTTGTTATGTTTTGACGTACTTTTTTATTTGGATGTTTTAAGTAAAACTCCATTTGATTTATTGTTACTTTAATACTTTTATATAAGAACAACTTATTGTCTTCTGTTAAATTTTCTATTTTGTTAATAGTTATTTTTTTATAATATTCGGTCACATTGTCTTTAATTGTTTTTTTAACATGACCTAATTTTTTTATTGGATCCCAGTTTGCTAACTGATGTTTTTGTATATTAGTTTCTTCCAAAATATTTTTTGCAAAAGTGTTCCAAGAATATGTTCCCTCAACATCTAGTTTTTCTGTTAGTTGAAAGGCTTCCTTTAGTATTGGATTAATATCATTGCTATAGAGTCTAGCAAGATATGATATGGCTTGTATTTTTACATTGGATTCAACAGGAAGTCTATCAAGTTCAGCTCTAGTTGCTAAATTTGAGGAACTTCTCTTAGTTCCAAGTGTATTTTTACAAAAACTTAGATGTAGCTTCTCAATAGGTGTTTTATCTATAAACGTATTGGGATCTACCTCTAGATTGTTCTTGTGAGCTCTAAGTTTGGCTCTATAATATTTCAAATAATGGTCCATGAAGCTTATTTCAGCATTATAAGTTAAAATAGGATGAATGAGTGTATCAAATATATTGCATGAAACTTTCACAGGAATTTGACTTAAGTCTGATGTGTACCCCTTCACAGTAAAAAGTACTTTTCTGGCCTTATTTGTCATATCCACAGTACTGTTTATCAGACTACCATTGCTGTTTATTAAGCATCCCAGGTATCTAAATTCTTTTACATTCTGAATAGGAATATTTTTATACTCTGTGAATGAAGTTGGTATATTAACAGGTTTATTTTGAAAAATCATAGTTTTAGTTTTACTGGCATTTACAGTTAATTGCCATTTATCACAATATTCTGAGAGATTTGTTAAACTATTTTGCAGGCCTTCTTTGCTCTCTGATAGAATGATAAGGTCATCTGCAAACAGTAAGCTTCCAAGTTTTGAATTTAATAGTGTTAAAGGTTCACAAGTAGCTTTAGAAAATAAGTCACTTATGTCATTAATAAAAATGTTAAATAAAGTGGGGCTAATAGAGTCTCCTTGTCTCACTCCTTTATCTATTTTGAATGGACTTGAAGCTAAAATGACAACTGTGACGATCTGATGATTGCCCATGGCAGTGACTGTTGTTTGCGGGTTTAATTGTTTATCAGATAGATAAATTTGTCATACATTTAAACAGAAGACATTAAATGTAGATTATGTCTGTAAAGACTGTGAAACAATTAAAAATCATCAATGGACGGCAAATTTATTTGTTTAGTTATTTCAATTATTTTATCTCGAGTTTTTAGTGCTTGTTCCACGTAAGTGTGCTGTTTCATGAAAACGTCGTTATAGTAGCTTAACCTGCATGAGTGTGCAAGAAATGTGTTCGATATCCCTTTCCATCCCTCTATGTTCGATTCTCCGCCATTTCAACATCAATTCCTTCTCAGTTCCCTCTTCCCCGGGCCTCTTCCAGTCCTATGCGTGCTTCCGTGACTCTCATTCCAGTTCTTAACCCATAAACTCCACTCCCGCAGGATCCCGGTTGCCAACCCCTGCCCAAAGCAGGTTGTACATGTAGTATACCTTATCTGTCTAGAAGTCCACCAATAGAAAGAGATCTTCATCAAATTCAAACTATGATTGATTTTGGCTTATCCCTTTGTGAGCTTTTTTACACTGCAGAGTTAGTTCTCTCCTAAGATTCAGAGTAGATGGGCGTTATCATTAAACATATTTGGCTGTTTCGAGCTTTCCTTGCATCCCCTAGCTTTTGATGTAATAAATAGGGTCTTTTTCATTCTTAGATCATTATCTATTGCTGAGATGATTAAACTTAATTTTGTCTTAATTTTTCTGAGTTTATTGAAAGTGCATCGTGTTTTATGATCTGTGTATATAGACCGACAGAAATATGATTGTTCTGTCAAAAAGTAAACTGAGATCACAGATAATCAAAAATCTTCAGTTTCAGTAACTTCTTTAATCTTCTGGTCCAGTTCTCATTTGGTTGTCGTTTGGATATGTCATTTACCTTCAGATGTTTACAAAAACTTTACAAGCAATAAATAAATATTCATCTTTATTGCACTAAAATGAGGGAGAAATATAATATTATTGTGGAATTAAAAGGGTAAACTTGAAAAAAAAATCTTAAGGGCATATTCGATTTTGATTTTTAGTTGATATTTTATGTAAGTTACAATCACACTTTTGAATAACAATAATTTCATTTTGAAACATTATTTGACTTTAATTAAGGTTCCACTCAAGTCAACATCTGGGACATGCATTTCCTATGTAAAATCGAAAAGAATTAGGCAGGAAATTTAAAAACAGCTTTTGCGTTAAAACTTACTACAATTGATTCCTTTCTGTTACATCTAGTGCAAGCTAGATGTATTTTGTTTAAAAAATGTATAATATTTAAATGAGATAAAGTTGAAAAATTCTTAGGTCAAGTTAGGGTGCGTTTGACTTTTTGTGAAATTTTGTAAACAAAAATCAGTATTGTGTTAATTTAAATGAAATTTTCAACATGCACTGAGATAAAAAAAAAAGCTTGAAACTCGTTTTTTTTTAAGTCGATATGTTATATATTGTTTCTAATTTTTCAGTATAATTCTATTAAAATTTACAGAGGAAATCCATGTCCTAGATTTTGACTTTAGTGGAACCTTAACCAACATTTTACTTCTAAAAACTGTTTATTTTTAAATTGGGTACGAGTTCGAATTCCTGTATACATATTTTATACATTATAAATAAATTTCGTCGTCTTGTACATTTCGGTCCCTTTCATTTCACTCCCCAATTTTTACTGGAGAAATTTCATCTCAATGTCATGTTAAAATTTCCATTTAAGCAATAAGATGGCAGCATCTCAGCTTAGAAGATTTGTAATTGGTCAAGTTATTGCCAAAGGAACAGAAAGAATTCCATCAGTTCAAGTTCGTTGTCCCAAAATGGTTCTTGATAAATATTTATTGATGGTAGGTTTTTCTACACCATTTACTGTTAATAGTTGAACGTCGTGATTACACATCACAGTGTACATACATGTAACAGTAACATGTATGTACACTGTGATGTGTAATCACGGACGTTAAAATCAATCTAACCTATTTGGTCAAAGCCCAATTGGTCCAATAAAGCCTGGGACCCCCACCAGAAAGATCAGATCAGAAAAATAGAAATGGTGCAAAGACGATCAGCCCGCTTTATAAAACATGAATACAGCAGACAACCAGGGACTGTCACTAGCTTACTGAAGGAATTAAAATTACCATCATTGAAAACAAGAAGGAAAATAAAAAGACTACATGTAATGATGTATGCTTACTTCACAAGACTGTTCATCATCAAATAGCCATTAATTTACCTCCATATGTAAGACCTAAGGGTAGAAATACTCGAAGATCACACCGTCACAAATTTACTAACATGCAAACATCAAGTGACATATACAAATACAGTTTCTTCCCGCAAACGAATCAAGGAATGGAATCAGCTACAAGCCCATTTACTGGATATTGAAGATGTTCAGGAATTTAAGACCGCCTCAACTCTTTCATAACAAACTAGCTATCCATAACTACATTATTTTTTTAATTTGCACATGTAAATACTGAAACAAGTTTTAAAAAGCACTTTATTGGATGACTTGCGGTTATTATGTACTTTATGCTTGCGTGATGGGTTTGACACCCTTTGCATTCAACCACGTAGATGTAGATGTAAGGTTTTCCTCGGTCATAGCCAAATTGGAATGATGCTTTAAATTTACATGTAACAGTGTAAGGTCTTCCTTTCCTAATATTGCATACATGTGATTCTCCCGCCAGGAGACAACATCTCCCAACTTTTTGACCAATCTCCCGTTTTCTGACTTTTTGTGTAATCTCCCGCGTTTTCAAGGCATGACAAAATTTTAGTTATATAGACATTCCAGTTGTTCAGTCTTAAAACATTTACGGTGTTTAAGGGGTTTGTCAATTAGGCAGATGTTAATTCAACAGGTAAAGGTGTTAATTGAAGGTTAAATGCCATAATTGATCTGATAATTGTATAAACAATTGTAGATATACCGGTATCAGTGAAACTCGGTATATTTGGCACACGCTTTTGTTCTTAATTGGCATTGAAATGCAATTTTAATGAGTGTTGAAAATCTCCCGCTTTTTTGTCCTTTCTCCAGCCAACAAAATCTAAATCTCCAGCTTTGTCATCACGAATCTGTCACATGTATGATATTGTGCTTGTTCTCTAGTACATATCATCATCATCATCATCATCATCATCATCATCATTTTTAACAATTTTATGTTCAGTTCTAACTTTGAAACCTATTGAAATGCTGTATTTTCTGTCATGATTTTTTTTTTATGCCCCACTCACCTACTCCTATAATATAAGAGGTCTTATATAAACATGTGCTTGGACAACAAGTCCAAAAATAGCATTCTGCCATTCTCCAATTTTCTTTGAGTAGGATGGCAACAAGTCCAAAAATAGAATGCTGTCCAACCTCCAATGTTGACTACTCACTGTGCTCATAAAATTTCAGGGGGTTATGATGTTTATGTCTGTCTGTCTGTCTTCCAAATGCAGGTTTATCTTCAACTCATTTTCAATGAAGGAAGCATGGTATACATGTATTAACCATAAAACTTTTTACACATATACACGACATACAAATGTATGCATCAGGGTATATTTATGAACAAATAAAAATCATAAGTTTTACACTCTTATTAATTTTATGGTTCAGTGATTGTGAAAATACCAGTTTCGAGGTGAAGCCACAATGTCTCTGAACAAATTCTCCTTATATATACATGAATCTTCATGTTCTAATTCAATATTAAGAATTGTTTTTTCATATTTTTTCAGTATTTTAACCATCCTGATCAATTTTGGGCAGCAGAAACTCCAGAATGCCAGTGTAAAGTTGGAGACTTTGTAAAAATATCTGAACTTCCAGAAAGAATATCACCAACTATAACTCATCAAGTGTGTGAACATGTCTTTAAAACAGGAGAAATTATTGATCCAGTTTCAGGACGAAAGGTTAAAGGAATGACTTTTGTTGATGATGAACAAAGAGAAAAAATGAGACAGAAGAAGGAAGAAGAATCAGGGACATGGTACAAGTATTGATCTCAATAAATTTCCTTTAAAAATCATGGTGTCATTATCTAGTAAAATGAATATATTCATTTTGAAAAAAGTATCATAACAAGAGGCTCCCAGGAGCCTGAATCGCTGACCTGGTCTTGATGTCGACCCTATAAAGACCTTTCGAAAGCTAAATGAGCTGAACATTTATGCAAGTAACAGCTTTTCTCTATATATGTATACTATAGTTTTCATTCTGAAGCTGTGGGCCCAAATCATGAAAAAAACGTTATTTTAAGGGCCATAACCCCTATAAGGGGTCATCTGACAACTTTGACCCTATGAACACTTTTGTAGAGCTAAATGAACTGAACATTTAAGCAAGCAGCAGCTTCTCTCTATCTGCTATAGTTTTCATTCTATGGACCAAAAACATGAAAGAACGTTATTCTAGGGGCAGTAACTCCTATAAGGGGACATCTGACAACTTTGACCCTATGGAGACTTTTGTAGAGCTAAATAAGCTGAACATTTAAGCAAGCAATAGCTTCTCTCTATCTGCTATATTTTTCATTCCATAGGCCAAAAACATGAAAAAACGTTATTTTAGGGGCTGTAACCCCTAGAAGGGGTCATCTGACAACTTTGACCCTATGGAGACTTTTGTAAAGCTAAATGAGCTGAACATTTAAACAAGCAACAATTTTTCTCTATCTGTAATAGTTTTCATTCTACACATGTATAATCCAAAAACATGAAAAAATGCTATTTTTCACCTTTAAGGGGCCGTAACTTCTATAAGGGGTAATCTGACAACTTCGACTCATTGGTTCTGTAGAACTTTTGATGCTGAATCAGGAGCGTGACATCAGATTTCATCTTTCTCTTATACTTTTTGATTTACAAGCCAAAAACAGTAGTCTGACCCCCCTGGTCTATTTTTAGTAACAGCGGCCATGTTGTTTGGAGGGCAGTCACCATTTGTGCAATCTTGGTAGAGCCATCCCATAGATGAAGTTTGCAAAGTTTCAAAGCAATTCCTTCAGTTGTTTGGGAGGAGAAGATTTTCAAAGAAAAGTTAACAACGACGGACGACGACGGACGTCAAGTGATGCCAATAGCTCACACGGTCCAGGTGAGCTAAAAATACAAAAAAATGATGTGTTAGTTCATGTACCAAAAAAGCCAAAATACCCATTAAATGGACTACTGATGCACAAAACCAAAAGTGGATCTAGGACCTGCATGACTCCCATTTGATTTGACAGGAAAATTTGGAAAGAACTGTATGAAACAAGAGGCCCTAGTAGATATTTTTAATGCGCACCCTTCCGTTTGAAAATGTCTGGATCTGCCACAGAAAACCACTGCAAAACAAAGATTCTGCAGAAGTTCAGGTTTTGGGACATGGCCCATGGGAAACCACATTCTGATGAGTTTCTTTTCAATCAAAATTTAGATACATGTAGCTGCTGCACAAGTGCATTATTGTTCTGGTTTACCAAATGCTGTGAAATTTTACAATAATGTTTTATGCCATTAAAAGATGAATGGGATTAATTTTAAGCATTCGGTTTGGTAATGGTAAGGATATAAAAGTACAATATAAAGTAACAAGAGGCTCCCAGGAGCCTGAATCGCTCACCTGAACTACACAGATACATACATTTTGTAGATATTATTTTATTTTATTTTCATATGCGATTTAAATTTCTGAAATATCTTGGTTAATTTGCAAGATATTGGGCTTAATAAGTACAAAATTGGTCACAAATTATGAAAAAGGGCAATAACTCCCACATCAATAGTCAGATCTTTACTGAAATTTCAGGACAGGTAGAAATTAATATGCTAATCACTTTTGATTCTTGCACAATTTTGATATCTGAAACCAGTTTTGAGTTATTGGCAAAAAAATGAAATTTACCCCTATGTTCTATTTTTAGCCATGGAACGACAGAGTTGTAGCATATAAGCTATTAAACAAGTGTGCCAAGTTAAGGTTCAGTTGGTCTTAGGGTGTCAGACAAGTTAATCTTTGAAATTCAGGGAAAAAGTAATGAAAAATGGTAAATTTTGTTGTTTTAAGGACAATAACTCCTAAAAGAAATGGTCCTACAGCTTGGACCTAAAAACTGTATATCTTGATGTGCTAAGTCATATGCAATTTAAATTTTTGAAATATCTTGTATAGTTTTCAAGATATATGGCTAAATAAGTGAAAAATTTTGAAAAAAATCCAGAAAAAGGGCAATAACTCCTACATCAATTGTTGGATCTTCTTGAAACTTTCATAGCAGGCAGATCTTGATATGCTGATCACTTTTGTTTCCATCCGAATTTTGATATCTGTAACCATTTTTGAGTTATTAGCAAAAACTGCAATTTACCCCTATGTTCTATTTTTAGCAATGGCAGCCATATTTTTTAACGAATTTAAAATCCGAAAGATAGAATTGTAGCATTATGCTATTAAACAACTGTGCCAAGTTTGGTTGAAGTTGGATGTATGGTGTCAGACAAGTTAATCTTTGAAATTCAGGGGAAAAGTAATGAACAATGGTAAATTTTGACGCTTTAAGCGCCATAACTCCTAAAAGAAATGACTCTACAGCTTTGATCTAATTACATGAAATGTAGATCTTGATGTGCTTAATCATGTGCAATTTGAATTTTTAAAATATCTTGTATAGTTTTTAAGATAAAGGGCTAAATAAGTGCAAAATTTTGAAAAAATCCAGAAAAAGGGCAATAACTCCTACATCACTTGTTGGATCTTCTTGAAAATTTCTGGGTAGGTAGATCTTGAGATGCTGATCACTTCTACGTGCCCGAATTTTGATATCTGTGACCGTTTTTGAGTTATTTGCAAAAAACTGTATTTGACTCCCCTGTAACAGCGGCCATGTTTTTAGACGGATCAAAAATCCCCACGCAAGTTTTGTGCAGGATACCCTAAAGTACCCCCAGACCAAATTTGGTTTGAATCTGTTCAGTAGTTTCAGAGGAGAAGTTTGAAAAAGTTTACAGACGACGACGACGGACGCCAAGTGATGCCAATAGCTCACCTGGACCTTCGGTCCAGGTTAGCTAAAAATGTACTAAAAAGGATATAATGGGTGTTGATAACAAGGAGTACTGTGAGCGAGCAAGCTCAAAAAGGATACCCCTGCTTCTTGTCTTGTCTTTTCATCCCTTTGCTTAATAACTTAAAGTCCAATTATCTCCATGAAATTTCCGACAACAACTTAAATTTTTCATTCATATTTTCATATGATTGACTTCTTCTTTGTAAAGTTTCATTAGAATCCATAAAGCAGTTTTGGAGGAGTTGCCTTTACCAGATGTGGATGGACAAACAGACAGACAGTGATTCATGTTAAAATAGATAGAAATGAACGTTACTGTAATAAATGTACTTCTGGTGAAATTGAAGATGAAATTCATTTTTTGATTAAATATCATATATATCACCAGCAAAGATTTACCTTATTTGAATTTATTGGAAAAGAAATTATTAACTTTACATATCTTAATGATGAACAAAAATTTAACTATTTACTCATTTCTGAAAATACTAAAATTCTTAATGCAGTTGGAAAATTTATTAATGACCATCTTTAACATGTTTACCATTGGTTAAATATAATATGTGAATATGTGCGCTACATTGTTCTGTTTTATATTCTGTAATATCTGTAAGATATCTATATGTATTACATGTAACTCAATCATTATCTTTTTTCTTATATCTGTTTATTTGTTGCTCATGCTGCCCTTAGGGGCCCTTAATTGGACAATAAAATATGTTCTATGTTCTATATACTCCCAAAGTTAGTTTGCTGGGGTATAAAAATGATAGATGTAGTCATGCCATGGTACTTACATGACTTATGCTGTTTCAAAGAGCAATAAAGTCCTTTCATCAGCAGGATTCTCAACACAATTTGAAGAAAACCATGAAACCCGTGACTACCAAAAAAATAATAATAACACTTAAACATGAAATTAACCCAATACTGGAAGATTATTTACAATTTAAAGCACAATAAAAAAAAACATGAGAGATTTTATAAACCGTTTTGGATTAAAGAAGCAGGTTGTGTAGTAGTTAGGTTTTTTAAAAATATCATTTCAATCAATTTTTAAAAGCCAGACCAGAACAATAAATCTTTCTATAAAAATCTTTAAAACCAACGTCAGAGATTTGGGAGGAGCTGCTAATAAAAGGTGGATAGATAACTGCGCAAACATGAGTTATAATGCTTATAGATTGAAAACGAGAGTTCATTTTATATAATCTTTCTGTAATAATTCAGCTCCTCCAGATGTTTAAAGTTTTGATTTTTGTTGGTAAGGAAAAGTAAAGCAGCTTTTATCTCTAATTTATGACAGGTTATGGCTTATATTTCCGATCCTTAATTATGTTACAAAAAGTTTCAGTAGCTCTGGACTTGACTTTTGTTACACAAGGTCTATGTTATTCCATAGAAAACCAGAATTAAATATCGTGATTTCCTCGATAGAGGGCTTGTCAGATACTAACCAATCACTAGGACCCTAGCTGTCTTGGTCCGAACTTGAGAGACATTCCACATTTATAGACAAATACAAAATCTAGTTTTCTCAAATGAGTGAAAAGTATTTGTATCGTTTTCTTTGGATTTTACCTATTTTGCAACACGAAGGAACTTCTGTCTTTTCCGGAGTATCCAATAGAAATTCACGATAATGAGATGTGGAATAAGTGTAGGCGACACGGCTTACATATCAGTGGTAATTTAGACAAACCACAATGGAAAACAGCCAGCAGCCTTCAACGAAGCCAGTAGGCGATGCTCGACGTTCTGGTCTAAATAAAACGCAAATAATTCAAATACAGTCCAAATAGTCAAAGATAGACCTCGTTCTTAAACAAGGAGCCTGAATCGCTTACCTGTCTGGTTTCAATGACTTAATGTAACAATATTTCACTTTGCCAACATCCCATCATGACAATAAAACCATTGGAAAGCTCTATTAAGCTAAACGTTTAAGCAAGCAAATGGGAGGCACATTGGACAATTTTGTAGATCTAAATTAGCAGAACATTTAAGCGAGCAAATGGGTGGCACATTGGACAATTTTGTAGATCAAAATTAGCTGAACAATTAAACAAGCAAAAACTTTTCTTTATCTTCTATAGTTCACAATCTATCAGGCCGAAACCGTTATTTTTCTGGTGTTTAAGGGGCCATAACTCCTATAAGGGGTCATCTGACATTTTCGACAAAATGGACAATTTTGTAGAGCTTAATTAGCTGAACAATATGCAAATGAAATTATTTCAATATCTTATATAGTTGCAGAAAAAAATAAGAAAAGGGACAATAAATCCCACATGGTTTGTTGGAGGTTCACCAACATATATCAGCAGTAAGATCTTGACGTGCTGATCACGTTTATTCTAGCCAGAATTTTGATATCTGACACCGTTTTTGAGTTATTTGCAAAAAAAAAACTGCTGTTTTATCCCCTGTTCTTTTTTAACAACGACGGTCATGTTTTTTTATCTGATCATTTTAAAATGAAGATCGTTTGTAGCCAACATGTGATATATG